>JGVQ01000120.1:0-20030 GCA_001007845.1 Nigrograna mackinnonii
TCTACTACTATAGTTTACTTATTATACTAGAGAGTTAACGTTCTTTAGTAGTAGTTAGTTATTATGTTTTTTTATTTAGCTTAGAGATTATTAAGAGCTAGTCTACTATAGGTAGATTTAATTAAGAGAAATAGAGGCCTCTATCTTTACTTAGTAATCTCTTCTTTATTAAATAATATCTATTTAAGCTTAGATACTTATTAGGTAGAGAGATTCTCTATAGTTAATTAGTAGCTAGAAGTAGCTATAGTAGTTATTAATAGTATTATGTTTATAAATATATATATAGAAGAAGAATAGAGTATAGAGTATATCTACTTCGCGAAGTAGATAGAGTAAGTACTCTTATTCACGTAGTGAAAGCTTAACCTAGTAAGCACGCGTATTTACTATTATTTCTTCTATTAACTAGCTCTTAAAAGCTAGTCTAAATAGTAGCTAAGTTCTAGAGAGATACTAAGCTCTAATATAAGATTCTTAATAATCTTCTATCTTAAAAGCTTTCTTTTTAACTAAGTATTTTAGTTTATAATTAGGTCTCTAACTTATTACATAACTAGGCTTAATAGARGAGACTCTTAAGTAACTACTTTATAATTACTATTAGTTAGATGTATAAAGGAATCTAACCTCTAGCTCTATAGTTACTATTTATAAATAACTATTAAGTACTTTACTAATATTCTATTACTATTACTAGCTAGTTAAGTATTAACCTTAGTATAATATAAGAGAATAACTCTAATAACTACTAAAGGCGCTAGTCACGTARRAGTAGGAACGTATAGTAGGTTAGTTATAAGTTTAGCTATACTAAAGTAGAGAACTATATAGGTTTATAAGAACATCTTAACTATATACTAATACTAAGCTAGGCGCTAGCCTAATTAAGAAGTGTATAATATTTATATTTATATACTATTAATTAACGTTATAGCTTATAGCGCTTAGCTATAAAAGCTCTCTTAGTCTTCTTAGGACGTATACTTTTATAAAGTCCTTTTAGCGTAAATTAGCTTAATTAATTTCTCTATTTAGAGAATTTTAAGAGAGAGCTTTTTAGTATAAATTAGACTACTTTTCTTTTCTCTTATTTATTATAGACTTACTAACATTCTAAAGTACTAAGTTTATCTATTCTCTATCTAGCTTCTCTTCTTTAGACCTATTTTAGATAATTTCTACTAAAATCTACTAAAATATTATCTAGAACCTTTAAATTAATAAGACTAGCTAATACTAGTAAGTAAGACCTATATAAGGCCCTCTATATACGTTACCTAGATAAGATTACTTATAGAGACTTAATAGTAGCTAGAAAGAGTTATTACTTCTCTACTATAACTATTCTTACTAACGCCTAGAAAGAAGAAAGTCGCTAATATAATAAGTATTTCTATTATATTAAAGCTACTTAAGTCTACTTAAAGGTTTATCTATTAGGTTATTTTAGCGTAAATTATTTTACTAATACTTTTTTAGGCTCCTAAGACCTAGAAACATAAGATTTTAGTACTCTATAACTAACTTCGCGCCTACTAGGCTAATATTCGCGCTTCTAAAAAATATAAGTCTCTTATTAAAGATAATCTTAGTATATTCTTACCTCTTAGAGTTCTTTTAGTATAAATTAGCTCTAACTTAGTTATAGTTAAAGATAAATATAATAATTTACTAGATATTACTACTAAGCTCTCTTACGCGCCTACTTACTTACCTATTCTAACTCTATCTAAGATCTCTATATAGGCTAATCTTATTATTAAGAGTATTTAGGAGTAAGTACTCTATTTTTATATCTTTTAGCGCTATTTATTACTAACTATGTTTTTTAGTTAATATAGAAAGTATTCTACTATATACTTTACTTATAATAGTAAAGGTCTAGGTAGTTAGTCTAGAGTAGTGCTTAAAGAACGTGATTAGTCTACTATAGGTTTACTTAATAAATAGAAAGCTAAAGAGAAAGCTAAGAAGTACGCTAGTTACCTAGAAGTAGATCTTACGCCTACTAAGAAAAAAGTATATTCTTTTAGACTCTTTTAGCGTAAATTATCTCTCACTAACTTCTTTATAGCGTAACTAGGTCCTTAGTCTTTATAAGACTCTATAAGAAGCTTATAAACGTAAGAGGAAAGAGAAAGAAGAACGTAGTGCTTATAAAGATAAGTATTATTAATAGAAAGAGTCTTATTATTATTATAATACTAAGTAGGCTTCTTTTAGCTCTACTTAGCTCTATAGTAGTCTTTTTTCTATATATTATCTTARGATTCTAATTAACTTTATATTTCTAAGAGTATATAGCGTTAGGTAGTTCTTAAGAATACCTAAGATACTTTATATAAGCTCTCTAAGTATTAGGTAGTAAATAAGATTCTTAAGTAGTTACCTAGCTAGTATTAGTAAATCTTAAGTTCTTTTAGTACTAATTAGTATAATCTTATTTCTTATTCTAGTTTTTATCTTAATACTTAACTTTACTCTCTTTAGGTCTTTTTAGTCTATTTTAGAATCTTTTAGTACTACTAGCTAAATGTTTTCACTAATCTTCTAATACTATTTTATATAGTAACTATTAAAATCTTATAGAAATCTTATAGCTTATTTTCTCCTCTCCTTTTAAGAGGTTAGCTTTAACGTTTTATTATATTTTAGCGTTTTTTATATATTTTATACTTTTTCTAGAAATTATTAATTATAGTAGCCTAAATATTTAGACCTAGTTTCTAACTATTTTTAGATTCTAAGTAATCTTTCTATTTTATAAAGTATTCCTAATTTCTAACGCTATCTTAACGTCTATCTTTAATTTTATTAATTTTATAGACGTCGTCTTCTATTTCTTAAAGGTAATTAGTAATTTCGTCTTTATTATCTCTTAGATAGGAATTAGGTTTCTATAGTTAAAGTAATAAGATATAGAAGTTTAGATATATATTATTTATTCTAGGTAAGTCTACTATAAACGTTACTAGAGTAATTTACACTATTATAGTTCTTAGACTAATAAATTTCTAGTCTAACTTTTATTTAGGATGAGTTAATCTTATATATCTATTTAAGATAAGGACCTTATCTCTAATATAGAATTTATAGTATATATAACGTCTATCTACGTATTTCTTTTAATAAAGGTTTACTATAGTAATCTTTATTTTATATTTAGCCTATAGTATAATAATTTTAGCTATAATTCTTTTTATAAAGAGAGCTTCTCTATTTTTAAAGAGATTTCTAAGCTAATTTAGCGCTCTTAGGCTTACTCTATAGTAAGCTTTAAAAAGAGAGATCTCTATTATAACATGTATACTATTATTATATATAAACTCTATAATTAGTAACTATATTACCTAGTTATCTTACTCTAGGTAATAGTAATAACGTAAGTACTATTCTAAAGTTTAGTTCTATCTTTTAGTCTACCTATCTATCTATAGATAATAGGCTAAAGAGAGAAGACTATAACTATTTAAATAGTAGTAAAAGGTCTTCTAGACTTTAGAATTTATAATTAGCCCTCTATTAGAAATAATATTCTTAGAGATACTATATAATTAGATTACTTCYYTTATCTAAACCTAAGCTAGCTTAGTTCYTCTCTATATAGACTATRCTAGTATATAATAGGCTATTTTAGTAAGCCTATCTATAATAACTAAGATTAAATTATATACTTAGCTAAAGAACTTACTTAGAGAGAGAAAAGTAATAAAATCTATTATCACGTCTTACTATAGACTATCTAGTAGAAGAAGTAGGTTAAAGAGCCTATATAGCTTATATTAAGGCGCTACTAACTACGCGTAATATAAATAAGCTTTATAGTAGGCTTTAGTATCTTTCTTTATCYYYTTCTATATATATTTTCTCTTTAGTTTCTCTAATATTTTATAGAACCTAAAATATCTACTTATTAGATAGTTATAAGACGCATAAAGCGTATCTTTCTTCTCTTAGTCTATATATAGAGTTTTTAGCTTATTTTAGCCTACTTTAGGTTCGCTATAGTTGTTACTTTCTCTAAAAGAACTAAGGTTAGTAGAGAGCCTACTAATACCCTCTTTACTTTATATAGACTCTAGTTTAAGACTATTATTAGAACTATTAGAGAAGTTAGGTTCTTAAGATAACTTTAATCACGTTTATACTAYATTTAACTCTACTATAGTAATCTATATAAATAACGTCTTTAAGAAAGAAGCTATAGAGAAACGTTACTATTAAGCGTCTAGCTTTAACTATTCTATATAGTCTAGACGTTAGAAGAGACTATCTATAGAGTTTTTCTTTTCTAGTTTATAGATTAAAGTAAAATTAAAGCGCGTTAGCTTTTAATATACTCTAACTTAGTAGTAATTTAGAGTTTTTATCTCTATAAACTATTTAAAGTTTATATAGTCTAAAAATAAATTAAAGTGTAACTCTTCTAAGTAATAACGCTAATAATTAAGGCTTATATTAATTACTAATAATTCTTTATTATAGGTGTTATAATTACACTCTACCTAGATTAACTTCTAAGAAAAGAAATCTACTAGTCTCTATTAGCTACTTTAGCTCTCTTAAAGCTTATATTAGCTTAAAATTCTAGAGATTATACCTCTAGAGGTATCTACCTCTACCTTCGTCTTTCTACTCTACTTAAAATATACTAGGATAAGAACATGAAGGAATGTTTCTTTAAAGTAGTAGAAGGACTCTCTACTTTTCTCCTCTATATCTAAGTATTAGCTTTCCTCTTTCTATTAAGTATAGCCGTCTTTAGTAGTATTTAGCCTCTTTTAAGTTAACTTAGTTAATAGTAGTATAATCCTAGAGAACCTATTAATAAATTAGTGATAGTAGTTTATAAATCTTAAAAAGATTTAGATATTATAGACTATCTTAGGTTCTAGCTACTCTTAAATTATTTTAGTCCTTTCTAGATCTATAGATACGCCTTTAGGCGTTATAATATATCTAARRAACTCTATTTACTATACGTAGAATTTATACTTTAATAGTTTAATAAAGAGCTTAGCTTCTTATAACTAGTATAAAACCTACTTTATATAGCGTATATAATCTTTCTTATTACCTAAGAAGATTAGAATATCGTCTAAATAGATAATATAGATAACATTAATTAAACCTACTAAGGTTTAGTTAATATAAGCCTAAAATTAGGCTAGAGTATTAGTAAGCTTAAATAGTATTACTATATACTTAAAATAACTATATCACGTTCTAAACATAGTCTTCTACTTATCTCTTTCTTAGATATAGACTCTATAGTAGGTATTATAGACATCTAGCCTTATAAAGATCTTTACTTACRCTAAGYRCTCTAAAGATTCTATAATTAGAGGTAATAGGTATTAGTCTTTTACTATAATCTTATTTAGGCTATAATAGTCTATATAGAGCTATAATATACTATCTTTCTTCTTTATAAAGAGTATTAGCGCTCTAGTAAGTAAGTAAGACTAACATATCTAACTTTATTCTATATATTCTATAATATATTTATAGAGATATTAAAGCTTAACCGCTAATAAATTATATAGAGGCTAATAAAGTAGAGATGTCTTAGGCTTAAAATTAATTACTAAATCTTAAAGCCTATAGTCTACTAACGTAGATGCTTCCTTTTCTAAAAAAAGCTTAGCCTCTTCTACGTATTAAGAGAGAACTTCTAATAGAAGTTTCTTCTTCTAACTATCTTTATTAACTAAAGCGACTAGATAGGTATATAAGTCCGCGTCTAGGCTTTAGATAGTTTAGATAAAGTCCTCTACATCTTTAAGAGCTACTTTAGTAAACTTTAGCGCTAGATAGTACTTTTCTTCTTAGAATAACATCTTCTAGTAGGTAATATTTAATTTAGAATTATAAACGTCTAGCTAGAGTAACTCTAGAAAGATCTAATACTTCTTTAAGTTAGTAATAATACATAAGACTATATATGTTTACTAACGTCCTCTAGAATCTTAAATAACTAATTCTAGTATTATAAAGCTATAGATAGTTACTTCTAACTTATTTACTACTTTAGTAACTAGCTTACTTAAGAGTTCTACTTTTAAGTCTATCTCCTTTATAAGTATTAGAGAAAAGAGATTTAATTAGGCTCTAGTATCTAAGACTATAGAGATATAAATACTATTTAATTAGTAGTTAATTATTATAAGTCTTAACTACCTAGAGTATAACGTATTATAAAGCTATCTTAACTCTTTATACTCTTATAAGAGCTTAATATAAGTAAGAAGGTAGGAGTCTAGTACTTCTACTCTTTAGCTTTTCTTAAGGCGTCTTTTTTATTATCTAACTTACTCTCTTTCTAGAGTTCTAAGTAGTCTAGCCTCTTATGTCTTTCTTTATAATAGTTATAGTAAGTAATTATTAGTCTTTCTTCTATTTAGTCTTTTTTAGGAGGTTAAGTCTTCTTCTAGCCTACTTTAGGTATTTTTAGCTTCTTTTTTAATTTATTAGAGCTACTACTCTAACGTTTCTTTTCTTTATTTATATTAGTGTTAACTATAGTAGTCTTATTTTCTTTATAACGTTAATAGACTATATTAGCCTATTCTTCTAATAGTAGGATTATATCCTACTAGTTATAAAGAAGAATATCTAAGTTCTTCTAGATATAGTTAGATAAAGTAGAATAGAACTTATTAACCTAGTAAGTAGAATTTCACTCCTCTACCTCCTTCTATAAGAGTTAAAAGTAGTTTAGAAAGTTACTTAGAGTCTAATTAAGCTTTTATTAACTAGCTTTAATTAGATTATAAGCTATTTACCTACGCTTAGCTAGAGTACTAAGAGCACCTAACATCCTCTCTTTAAGTATGTTCTAGGTTAGTCTCTATAATAGATCTTTATACTTCTTTTAGCTATAATAGGTCTCTTAAAGAGTCTTAAGAGACTCTTTAACATATTATACGCTAAAATTAACTTTACGCTTCTTAGTAGTAAATTCTATAAGTGCTTTTATAAAGTATAACTTATAATCTCTCTACTAATAGTTATAATCCACCTAATTCTTCTTATTATAAATATGTAGTAGCTTAGGTTATAGTAAAGTAGACTAAAGCTACTTAGTAGGTTATACTTCTACTATTAGGATAAGATATAAAGATAGACTAACTACTATTAAGTCTCTTTACTTATATTAGTGACGGAGACCTTATAAATGTTAAATTTCCTTCTACTTCTAGGCTTTATAGAACTACTTTTAGAGTTCTTCTAGCTCTTATAAAGTTATAGCTTTTTATAGCTTATTTTACTCTTCTTAAGAGCTACTTAGCTCTAGATTCTCTAGAGTAGGTTAGGAAGACTATTATAGCTCTTAATTAGATTCTCTTAGTTAATTAGGTAGTCTCCTCTATCTCTTTACTACTCTTATAAGTATTCCTAGAGTCTAATTAGACTCTCCTATAGCTATAGATCACGACTAAGATTAGGTGTCTACTATTTTAATAAGGTTCGTATTAAGACTAGGTACTAGATTAGAGCGATTTAAATGTAAAGATTATAGTTATAACTATAGTATAATATTAAATAGAGTCTTAGAATAGAATATATTCTAAATAGGATTATATAAGAGAGACGAATTACTACTAATAGTTCTCTTATAGTAATATCTATTTAATAAAGAGCTTAAAGCAGGGTCTCTAACTAATTATAAGTCTAGAAGAGCTAAAACGTACTAAACGTCCGCTAAGTTACTTATAACTAACTCTATTAAGAATTAGATCTTTATATATTTCCTAGGCTTCTAGAGCTTAATTTATATAGGATCTAGTTTATCTAGGTCCTCTTATTCTTAATTTTCGTCCTTTTCTTTTATTTTTAGTTTATATAGCTCCTTAGGCTAGTTATACTACTTAATTTATATATAATAGAGGCTTACTAGACTATTTTCTAGCTCTAAGATAACGTCTCTATTATTAAAGCCTTTAATTTTATATAGGCCTATCTATCTTTTCTTTTCTCTCTAAGTAAGTACTTTAGTGCTAATTAAGAGATTTAGAACGTTATATAATAAGTTATTATAGGTGTTAATAGCTTAATTAATATCTACTTTTACTCTCTTAGCTTTAATTACTCTTATAGCCTTACGTATAGTATTAGCTCTTAAAATAATATTTACTAAAAGTAGTAAGTTAGTATTAATCTTTAAGTAAGTACTAAATACTAAGAGAGTAGGTATAATACTATATAGGCTAGTAGTATTATTTAGCGCCTTTACTACTATTTAAAAGATAGATTTGTTACTTATATAACTATCTAATTTAGCTCTAAAGATATTATAGGCTCTWCTTAGAAGTACGTGCGCACGTTTAACTTTTCCTACTACTTAATATACCTCTATAGGTATTTAGTAGTAGTCTATACTAATAATCTTTATATAGTTCCTAAACTTATTAGAAGTAAAGTTAGTTCCTAGGTTATATATAATATTATTAGGTAGGCCTAAGTACGTATTAATCTAGTATTTATAGAGCGCTTCCTAAGTATCTTATATAGATAGAGAATTAAAGAAAGTAGCTACCTAGAATAAAGTATCTACGTTAATTACGTATAGAACGTCTCTCCTACCTATCTATATAACGTTAATAATAATCTTATAGTTAAAGTATATATTATCYTTAATTATAAACTTAAATTAGCTTAGTATAGGTCTATAGAGTTAATAGAAATAGTAGAACTTCTTAATCTATTCTAGTACTTTAGTATTAACTATATAGCTAGCGTTTAATAGTAATCTATATAGGCGCTCTATATAAGAGTATCTAAATCACCTATAGATTATATAGAGCTATAATTTTATAAAGAATAATATAGCGTCTTTTTTATTAATATTAAAGAATAGATATCTCTATTTACGTATAATAGGAATTATTATATTATCTTTCTATACTATTTAGTTTATAACGTTATTAAAATAAGCTCTAAAGTTATTAGTATTAGTAAGAGAGAATAGAAATAGTATTAGCGTATTAAAGATATAGTAAATAACTATACTAATAGAATTCTTAATATATATAGTACCTATAAATCTTTAGAGATCCTAGCTACTAAAGCTAATATTAGCCTTACCTAGCGTCTAATTAATTACTATTTARAGATTATCTTATAGGTAAGCTTTAAGCTAAGCTTTACCTATAGTAGATATCTATATAGTGCTAGTATCCTATAGTTCACCTTAGTATATTATATAGTAGTAGCTATTAAGTATAAATTAATCTACTTACTTATCTATTTCTATCCTATATATATCTTTACTAGTTATATAGTAAAGAAATATAGAGGAAGTAAAGTAGTTAATAGCTTCCTCACCTTCTTTAAAGTTATTATTATAGCTATTATCTTTATTATATAGGATAATAGCGTTTTTATAATCTAGTTAGCCTTTAAAATCTATAATATATACTATAACTACGTTATTTAATAGAGATTTATTATAGAAATCTTTATATAAGCTAATATATTACTATTTAGCTCTTATATAGTCTATATAAGAGTAGTTTATTAACTAATAACCTTCTTTATAGTATATAAAGTACTTCTTCTTACGTATATCTCTCTCTTAGAAGCTACGTATAGCTTATATAAATAGGTAGTAGCTTTATTAGAAGCTTAAAAGTCTTATATATAAAGTAAAGTTATATCTCTAATCTATATAGTAGCTCTTAGGTAGCTCTTATAGATACGTATTTATTTAGTAGTTTATAGATATCTATAGAGCTAATTATAGGTCACTAAAAAGTCTTTTATAYGTTAGTTTAACTAAGAACATAGCTTACTTAAGCTTAAGCTATCTCTAGTAGGCTTATATAACTACTATATAGAGTAGTATCTTACTTTAAAACTACGTACTAAGTRCTCTCTAARTAAGTATAAGTTTATTAATTATAATCTCTAGAGCTTTATATAGAGTCTTTTTACTATTCTCTTACCTATAGCGTGTAAATAACATAGTAGTCTAATCTATCTAGTATTAGTTATAATTAACTATTATATTAAAATGTTAATTAAGTTATTTATATAAGAACTTCTATGTATAGCTAGGGCCTATATTATATATATAATAGAAGCTTATATAGCTTTCTAAGATGTCTAGAAAGATATTAGTATATTAGGATTTATAGATATTAAGGTAGTAGTATAGCTTAATAAAAATCTATATTTTATCTACTAAGATATTATATAGTTTACTAGTATAGTTATTCTCTCTCTTTTATACTTTCTAGAATAGAATTAGCTTCTCTAGTTAGACTCTCTTACTAGTAAATTCCTATATAAGTAGAAGTATATATAAGTCTTATAAGATCTACTATAGAAGAGGTAGAAGAGGTAGAGTATATAGCTTATATAGTAGTTATACTAAAGACTAGCTTCTAATATTTAAAAGTATTTATATAAGAAGTAGCTATTTATAAGCTATTAGTATTACTCTTAAAGTTAGTTTACGTAATAGCTAATAGCTAAAGGAGGTAGAACCTTCTCTCTCTATTACGTATAGTTATTTAATAAATAGATGTAGCTAGAGATCTTCTATATAGAGTAAGATTAGTACTAGAGGCCTAATAGTATATTTCTATTAGAATATATTATATAGCTTCTTATACTATATAGTCCTTTTAGAGAATACTAGATATATACTTTTACTAGCTAAGATACTAAGTAGTTCTCTAGTTATTATATAAAAAAAAGATTTAAAATAATCTACTTCTTATCTATTAAAATCCTTAATAAATAAGTAGGTAAATTTATCTCTTATAAAGCTTATTATATAGAAGTCTACTAAGGCACATCTAGCGTATAAAGCTAGCTAGATAGCTATARGATTTAACTCTAGGTTAATCTTATCTATCTAGTATTATAGCTTTATCTCCTTCTAAAGTATTCTTTCTCTTATATTTATATTCTTTATAAGTTATTTATATAAATATATCTCTTTAGGCGTAGAGTRTTAGCTTAGAGATTTATTTAGTAGTAGTAAGAGAGTACTCTCTCTCTAACTTAAACTTTTAGCTATTATTAGTTATCTATTATGTTTATATTTATCTAATAGGTATAGAGTTTTATAAGTAGCTATTAGCTTATTTATATAGCTTATTTTCCTATATAATTATATACTATTACGTCCTTCTTTATATAAAGATCTATATACGTGTAGAGAAGAATTTAATCTCTAATTCTAGAGGATCTATACACTAGTTTTAGTATAATATAGAGGGCTTACTTCTTATAAGCCTAGGCTCTATCTTTACTCTTACTAATTTATAAGTGTTAAGAAGTTAGTATTCTACTATCTAATTAATTTACTAATTAGTATTAAATAGACTACCTCTTATCTATATGTATAATTAATAGCTTGTGACTAGTCACTATACTTGCGTATGAGGGGTATCTTTTGATAGGTAATTAATTAATTGCTTTCTTTTTCCTATCTATAGAGGAAAGGGGTAACTATCAATGCTGAAACACGGCACCGTGCGTAGTCACATGAGAAGTCATGTGATATCTGGTATCAACCAAACTACTGCGTACGGACAGTGAGACTTACATTTTTTTTCACGTAATTGTCTCTAGATCGTTTGGGCATATTGGGCATGTCTATGAAAGAGAACGAATGATATTGTCGCAAGAAATGATGGCTATGTATTTAACTTTGGAGGCAATATGACCTGATAGAGAGTGCTGCAAATCGTCATTGAATATAGACGCTGTTGTATGGAGGTTTTAATCTTGCTCAACGGCTGGACGTGTGCAAACGGCACAACCACCTGGTGATATCACCTTAATTGATATAAAAGACTAGATCAAGTCGAAATTAAGTTTTCATAGAAAAATACAATTGTTCTCGGTACTGATTCTCAAATGCTGCAAACAAGAGTCAAATGGATGGAGTGGATGATCAACGAGCTGGTAAAACGTCGTGGAACGTTCAACAATATCTGTTTGGTATGGTGTTCTTGTTTACAAGGCTAGGGGTTTGGACATGGCCTATGTTTGATATTACCCCTATGGAATGGGTTGGGCATATCTTGAGAACTCTGAGCGAACGACTTCGACCACTCATGGCGCCCCTTTGGTAATTCCACGGCCGGCAGATTCGAGTGCCCAAGCAGGGTAGACGTTCAGAATTGGATCCAGGTAGATAGAGTTAGGAGTTTTTCTTGTGTTGTGAGGAGGGATCCAACAGGTAGGTATCGAGGAAAGGGCGAGGTTGGGTGCCAAGACATTGTGACAGTGGAAGCTCCGACGCCCACGCCTAGGCTACACAGTAAAAGAGAGGAGCTATGTCACCCAAAATGTTTATTAAGCCCTCAAGACCCTTCAGGACTTGATCTCCACCACCCTTCAAGCTCTTGTGCTCACAGGAACATATCCAAACCCAGCATTTGGTGACCATCACCCCACAAACATCGAAAGATTGCTCGCTCTACTGCTCGTGTGCCCTCCGCCGCCGCACAACACCCACCTGCACCCTGGCCTCGTCCATTCGCTCTCGACGTCTTTTCCGACCTTGAGTAAATTACCTCGCCCACTCCGAACATACTCGACGACAAGCCCCTTTGCTCCAGTCCGGGTGCACCAACCTGCAGAAATCCGAAATGTCCGGCGCAGAGCCTGCCCCGCACATAGCCCTCGACCCCGCGACGACGCAACCGAACCACGAAGCTGAGGACAAGCAAGACAGGGATCACAAACCACGAGATAGTAAAGGCTGGGATGGAAAGCTGAGGCTTGATAAGAAGGTCTTGAGCAATGATCCTGTCGACCCCGGCGCCGAAAGCGAGCCGGAAGTCTCAGAGGATGAGGGCCCCCCACCGGAGCAGTTAAAGGCCGATGAAGATCTGCTCGAGGACATGGATCCGGAGGAGGAGGATATCGACCTGGTACATTGCAAGATTGGCAGCATACCCGCCCTGAGGTTGGAGAGGTTCCAAAAGCTTCAGGTGTGTGACTAACTCCATCTCCCTCTTCAACGTGACTAATGCAGGACAGCGCCTCTGTCTCCGCCAAAACCATATAACTTCCGTCGAGATACCAGAATCGCTCGGTGCCACCCTGACGGAGATAGACTTGTATGATAACTTGATAGCCCATATCAAAGGTTTCGAGGCTTTTACAGAGCTCACGTCGCTGGACCTTTCCTTCAACAAGATCAAGCATATCAAGCGGGTCAACCACCTGAAAAAGCTACGAGACCTATATTTTGTCCAGAACAAGATCAGTACTATTGAAGGACTGGATGGGTTGAGCAACCTCAGACAGGTAGAGCTCGGCGCAAACAGGATACGTGTATGCCTACTAGACTGACCTATTCAGCACCGTATGACTAACATATCTTTCATAGTCAATCGAGAACCTGGAGACCTTGACCGGCCTCGAGGAGCTTTGGCTTGGCAAGAACAAAATTACGGAAATTCAGGGGCTTGATACGCTGTCAAATCTCAAGATCCTTTCTATACAATCTAACCGGCTCACCGCTATATCTGGTCTTTCAAAACTTGCCAGTTTGGAAGAGCTGCACATATCGCACAACGCGCTCACGGAAGTCTCGGGATTGGATTCAAACACCAACCTCAGGGTTATTGATATCAGTGGCAACCCCATCGAACATCTTAGTGGGCTCAAACAACTCGTTCACCTTGAAGAACTGTGGGCTAGCAACTGCAAATTGAGTAGCTTTGAGGAAGTAGAGAAGGAGCTGCGAGACAAGAAGGAACTGCAGACCGTTTATTTTGAGGGCAACCCGCTCCAGCTGGCGCAGCGTGCGTTGTATCGCAACAAAGTCAAGCTGGCTCTGCCGCAGGTGGTCCAAATCGACGCGAGTAAGTGCATCTGTACAATCTGGACTTGACGTCAGCAAGTCAGCAACTAACGCGTGCGCAGCATTTGTGAAACAAATCTGAAGTTTATGATCAAAATCTAAAAGGCGACGTAATTTTTCAATGACCATAGAGCGCTGCCCCAACTCATCTGGGTTTTCTTCGGTGTTTGAGCCAGTGTTCGATGTCCAGTCTTGATTTTGCATTCAGACACGGCCGCAACTGGGCGGGAAATCGCAATATTCGAATTATCACGAGTACATCGCATATCACATAGCATTGCAAGGTGTTCGAAGGTGTTTCACTGGACGGCTGGCTGGATCGTACGGCACTGGACAAGGCTAATAATAAACCTCTCTACCGTACTAAGTACTTTGCTTTATCGACATTGTGGGGCTCTTTGGGAACTATCTCTGCTGGCCGAATACCGTGCGCACAGCTCAGACAGCTCGTGGTCCTATGCGGCTTGAGCGGCCAATCATGAGATACGATCCCGCTATCCCAAGCTGTCTGTCTTCTATAGAAATCGAATACTTACCGCATGGGGCACTTTGCGATTCGTCTAAGCCGTGAACAGATAACGGGCCGAATAGAGTGATTAAGGTGTTAGAGAAGCGCGGAGGCTCGTTTGATCATCGCGCTGGTATCGAGTTGTTGAGAAACCCATTGTTGTGACGCCTAGGTCCTCTGAATGAAAACCACAGTTTGCGGTCATGACTTGAGTGGTAGTGATGTATCCAACGATTCCGCTCGTCATGTTGGATTGAATTCACTCAGTGAGACAACACACGTATCCATTTGCAACAGCATTACTCGAATACGGCGTGGGTCACGTTTCGGCTGCGTGCTTGCAGTGAGGTCAAACCTTATATTCAGCACAGCCAACAGCCAACCTCCCTGGCTCCACCCTCTGGAACGTCGAACATTCCATCAACGTGCTCGGATCGGCAGGCTGCGTCAGTCACACTCACGGTCCCTGAGCACTAGAGGCCGCTACTGGCACATCGCCGTCCCGCATTCCCTAGCCACGCCTGAGCGATGGGTTGAAGTATCTGCGAGTAGAGGGTCTTCGGTCGCCTATGAACCCTCCCTTTGAGCAAAGTATGTACATGATCACTCGTCCAGTCAAGCTTCCATGGCACTCATGAAGGATCAGATGGCCTGAGCCGGATTCCTGGCTGGTGGTCAACGCGAGTAATGTCTTGTCTGAACATCCCCACCAGCTGTGTGGCCGCGGATGGATCCAGCCAAGTCGTTCGGATTTCTTGGTGTGCAACGTTTGCCGAATTGGCCGCTGTGAGGTCTGGGATATCCGCTCCCTTGTCGACAATCACACGTTGTGCTCGTCGCTCTGGCTCTCCTTGTGGCGAACGCTGGAGGTAAGCTTCCATGGCGCACGACTCGAGCATCCTGAACCATGCCTCTTTACGGTGTGATATGGCTTATTTCTCGAACGTGCCATCGAGATTGCGTTTCCTGTGGTCCGTCCAGCTTGCCACCACAGCAAGTCATGCCCTATAGTTGCTTGCTGTACTGCACGACAGCTGTCACATTTTTCGCATGCCATCATCATGCTGGTAGCATCCTCTAGGAGGCGATCGCTGGACCGAAGAGCAATTGATTCGCATCATGATTGCGGATCTTAACTAAAATGTGGGAGACGAAGCGACTTCTTCGAGTACACGCGGATATCGCCCTCCACCATGGCGTCCAGCCCTCTACGGAGTAGTGCGGCTTGAATGATGGAGGAGAGCGCCAACAGACCACAGACCACAGATCCGATCCGACGCGACACGCTTGAGGCTTGCTGTGTCTTTCCCACTCGAGTACGACCAAGCGAGATCAGAGTTAGTAACACGGGTCTCAACCCAAGCTTGAGCTGGAGGGATGTCGCCCCACATGTCATCTAAAGCAAAAGTAGGAGGTACCTCCGCAGACTAGTCCTTAGAGCTCTCCAGCCGAACCATTACATGGCAACCTGTGAGACCCATTGCCCACGCTACGATCTTCCTCCGCTGCTCGATGATCGTCATAGACACTGGACACGCTTGCCTAGCGTAACATATTGCTACAAAAGTCGTATGATTGATTACTGGAGTTGTGGTATTGCTTTCCTTTCGTCATGTCAAGTCGTCGCGGGGGCAGCGTGGATTGCAATCATACCAAGTATCCTTCTCTGGAACGCCCACTTTATCAAGCTACCAACGTCAACAAATTTAGCGGGGTCACTTGGCACTGAACCGGTCGATGATGGTACTTTGTAGAGCAGTGGTCCAGCTCTCGAGCGAGTCATGTTCTCCTAGGAGCACCAGGAGTATAGTTGTGATGAGCTCACAGGACCGTAGGCGTGCTCGGAAGGCTATAGGACGAGTGCTATTGATTCACTGTGGAACTAGTACCACTGTTTAAAAGCTGACAAGTCCGCAGCGTTTTCAATCCCTTTGTGCCTGGGGCAAATCAGAGGCATTGATGGCTCGATTATTCCCATTCCGGTGTTTTGAGCGGCCCCAACGTGCATGAATAATGTGGGGAACCCAAGTCTGGCCTGGGACCTTGTAACTGTGGTTGCCACAAGCCACTTTCCCACTGCATTGACGAGCTTTAGCCTGATTCACTGTGCATGCAGTTTTGCGACGAATTCAGTCCATCCTCTCTCTTGAGCCATCTCTCCCAGCGCCTATAACGCAATCGTACATATACCCGTTCAGTCAGGTGGCTGCCAGCAGGATCTCCACCTGGGCACTCCCACTTCGGAAGTTTTCCTGTGCTCCGGCCAAGTGGATTGGATAGGATGTGATCCGACCAGCAGATATTCGAACCAAATCTCCACTTGCTCACAGAGATGCGGGAGCACTCAGGCCAGCAGAGAGGCAGAGCTGCAGCCCGCGACCCTGCATCTCCAATCGATCCAAGCAGGGAACGCAACATTCACTATGTGATCAGCGCGGCCTTGAAACTATAGCCCTATCGACGTATTGATCAGCGGTGAGCTTCTCAGGGCCTGGGGTTCACAAATAAACTTTCGGTTCCTGGGAGACCGGCCATGACGCTCCGCAGCCGATAAGAGTGTGCGACAGAGGCCGACAGAGGCTTGCGTACGCTAGTACCTGAGTGACGGCGGGAGATATAGTACGGTTCTGGTTACGAAACCTTAATCCCGTCGAACCACGAAGTGACGCTACCAGTACCGGCATACCTGGTTCCAGATGTCTTGGTCCTCGAGTCCGTTTGCCATCTCTCTCAACTATAGATACGCTAAGACCCTGAAAAGGTTGCCTTGATCTTAACACCTCACTGTCTCGTTCAGTGATACCTCTACCATACACGTTGAAGCATAACATTCAGTCACTATGGCGACTCCTCCAAGTCCTATCAAGCCTGGACAAGAGAAAGCCCAACAAGATGCTTGCACAGGAGTGGCAACAGCATTGACGATAGTGTCAAGTGAATAGCCCGACATCACTGTCCTTCGGTCCGATACTAACTTGGCTGTAGTGCTTATAGTCAGTCTACGTGTGTACTCAAGGACAATCATCGTCAGTAGCTTTGGCAAAGATGACGCGATGATGCTGGGCGCCATGGTATGTCTATCATTCGCTGTCAACTCTCCTCTTCTTATCTGACAAGGCATAGCTCTTTACCATTGGATATCTCATTGACATTTTCGTCTTGAGAGCTAATGGCATGGGGTTCAGTGGTGCTACACTGACGCCGGATGAGATGACCAACTCAGTCAAGACGACTCTGTCTATTCAGGTCTTGTACTACGTTATCATCTTCTGTATCAAGGTGTCTATTCTTTTCTTCTACCTGCGAATTGGTAAGCCAATACATCTGACTCTCGGGAGACACATGTCTAACAACAGCTGTAGCTGTTCAGAAGTCATTTGAGCGCGCTTGCAAAGCTACTGTGGTCTTTCTGGCGGCGTTTGTAGTCCTGTGCATCATTGTGTGCTTGACACAATGCATTCCACTGCACAAAATGTGGGACTTCACAGGTCAAGTCGCAGGGAAATGCATCAATACCACGGCGTTCTTCTACTGTAAGTGTCTGCGTACGCTTCCCATAAAGAGAGCACTCAATTGACTGCTATACAGTTACCAGTTCCTTCAATATCATCACTGACATCTGGATCCTGGCTCTTCCCATAAAGACACTCTTAGGGATCCAGCGACCGAACCGTGAGAAATTCGCGCTCATCTTTGTCTTCGGTCTCGGAATATTCAGCTGCATCGCGTCCATCGTCCGTCTACACGCGATTCGAATCTACACCGAGTCCGCCGACCCCTTCTACGACAGCGTACCCATCAACCTCTGGTCCATGGTCGAAGTCAACGTCGGCATCTGGTGCGCCTCGATCCCTGCACTTAAAGCCCTCTTTATCCGCAGCCAGCGCGAACGTAGTCGCAATGCAAGTTCATACAAGTACCACAGCCGAGACAAGAGCGGTCCCAAGTTTTCTGGCAAAAAGTTCGGAAGCACAAGCGATCAGTCGCAGGGCACCACCACCAACGCATCAGACGCCTACGACATGAATGCGCTGGAAAGCCCGATCCAGCACCCTCAGCACGCGGCAAGAAAACAGTCGAATGTGGACAGTGAACGGTCCGGTAGCCAGGAGCGCATCTTTTTAGCCGGTGCCGATAACAAGGTATGATGATGTATGCAGTACCATCCCAAAACGAAAACTCGGCGCAACACAACCAAAAAATTCTGGTTTGGGAAAATTATCGGGTGGTTACCTTGTCCTTCACTTTTCTGCTTCTTCTTTTCTTATTTCTCATAATCGGTTCTTTGTACCTCCGTTTTGGCGATATTTTATCCGTCCGCTGGATCCCTGCACTGTTGGCTATTTTCCCACTTTATGATACCTGTGTATGTATGTATGTTATGTGTTATGTACGCACCAATTACCCACCAACATTTTTTCCTTACCTTACCTTACCTTACCTACCATCCCGATCCAACGTATTTAGCCAAGACGGGAAATAATAGCTCCGCTGTTTTTGCTTTGCATCTGGGTCGCTGTCACTGTCGCAAGCAAGCAAGCAAGATACCGAGGCTGGAGCAAGAACGAGTACAGGACCCATGAAACCAATTCATTAAAATTAGGGTTTTGAGATTGAAAATCTGTGGTGATGGGGAGTTTGGCTTGTGAACCGGTGTTGTCGCTGTGCAGAGTGTTCGGGCCGGGCCTGTCTGCAGTAGCACTATTGACTGCACCTGTCTTCCCATTCACTAGCCGTGCTTGACGTCATTTCTCCCCTGTTTCTCCCTCAATTTCTCTGTCTGTTTGAACCAGGTGTGCGAGCTCATTACCTCCTCACATCACATATCACATACCTCTTTTTCTTTTTCTCTACCGATTCAAGCTAATCACACTCCCTCACTCAAGTACTTACGCTTGCTTACGCACATCATCACACCCGCCCCCTGCCTCTACGTACCACATACGTACCCATTCATCCCCATGTTCGCAATGATCCGCCCCCAGTCTGATTCCACGATGCCAGTGACTAGGTACGGATCTTTCCGTGGGCTGTCAAGTTTGCCCCCTGTCATTGTCAAGTACATGTATCACAGCCCTCACATCGGTTCGGTGACAGTAATTTAAGAGCAAAGTTCTAGCCCCTGGTAAGGCAGGATGGTGTCAAATAAGAAACATGACTTTATTTCACGAACAGGTGGGTAGGTAGGTAGGTATGTGTGGTTTGTGATGAGTTCTGGTTGTGCATAATCTTTTTCTTTTCACCTTTGTGCAATTGTACAATAGAAGAAAACCGCAAAAGTTTTGAGCGTTACTTGTTCACCTAGGTATGTACATACATACATATAAAGATGTTTGTTCTCCTCATACATGCTCGCCAGCTGAGCTACAGAACCGTCGTAAAGAAAAATTTTCAACAGTTTAAGGTATTCCAATACAAGACTTCAGAACTACGTAATCTAAGTCTTACCTCCCCATCCCCCCCCTAAAGCCTTCAAAAAAGCGAACAAAGCAAATCCGGTACACACACCGTCATCCCGCATATCCCCCTCCCCCTCTTCCTCCCCTGTTCTCACATTGCAGCGAAACGCTTCGGCATTTGCAAAAACTTTCTGCTGGCCTTTACTGGGACCAAACGTGGACGCAGGATTCCTGAATTCTGGGCGTGGAATTGGGGAATTTGGGGGGTTTGGGTTTGCCGGGGGGG
>JGVQ01000121.1:0-300618 GCA_001007845.1 Nigrograna mackinnonii
GGGGGGCGGTTGCAGATCTAAACTAACTGTGTAAGGGTAGGCGGTGAACGGGGCGCTGGGGTCCGCGTGCGGAGGGTTAGTGTAGGCTGGATGCTAACTGATGTGCGGGCCCTGCAGATGTGGAGCGAGGTTTTGTTGGATGGAGTTGGAATTGAATTTGGTGATCTGGGGCATGCATGGTTTGCAAGGGTTTTTTTTTTGCTTGTGTGGATGTATGTATGTGCGCAGGTGGGTACTTAGATCTTGTGATACCTATGTACCTTGTTCTGTGTGGAGGATGTGAGTAGATCCGGAGGGAAGCGTCTTGGTGTATCTTAATCCTAACTAACTATTGACTGGAATTGATAAAAGATTTGTTTGATCGCGATTGGGATAGTGAACGTGGTGGTTGGTCGATCAAACGAAAGGACGCGGAATCAATTCCATTTTTTTGCTCACTTTTGTTCCTGTCTTGGGGGCCTTTGAGTGTTTGACGCGAGTCGCCCTTCGCCACCACCAAATCTATCATTTCCAGTCCCAATTGATCATTCATTCCCTCTACACGATTCCCAGCCTCCCTTCGTCATCACCCTCTTCCTCTCCCCTCCCATGCATCCCCTTCCCGATTGCCCAATTGCCCAATTGCCCAATCCTCGAAACCACAACCCTCCACCCTCACTCAACCCGCAACACCTCCGCACCACCATACATACCCGCCGGGGCCCATAACCAGCCCACATATAACCCGAGGCCAGAATAAAGTTTCGGCTCCTGCAGTGCAGGCACAGCAACGGATTTTCGCGTCGTTTCAGCATTTGGGTTAGTGTGGTGCGGGGCTACGTAGGAGGCGAGGCAGTTTGGAGAGGCGAGGGCGAGGTTGGGTATATTACCCGCGGGTGAATTGAGAGGAAGATGGATTGGGGATGGTGTGGTTTTGGTCGGGGTGGGGGAGATGTATGGGGAGGTGTGAAGATTTTTGATTTTGCTTTTCATTTCATTAATTTGGATTTCGCTTGTTTGTGAGATTCGTGGTAGCTTTGGTTTGGTGTTTGATGTTGAGTTGGGGGATGGACTTTGTCTACTCACTAGCGCCCGCGATTCACGGCCTACTGTCGATGGTTCACACACCATTTAGCGAAACCATACCTTAACAACGAACTTTGGACTGCGCAAGAGAAGACAAAGTCCTGATCTTGTCGGGAGACTTACTTTCGAAATTAGCTATGCTTGCCGATACACGGTCGTTACCTGACAACTCATTGTCCAAGATGCAATTTGGAACTTGGATAGACATTTATACGTTTTATGGCATCGAATAACTGTTTACAGTTACAATTCACTATCCCCCAGCAATCAATTGAAATAAGTAGATCAGTCTGTCACAGAGTGTCTCGCACAACATTCGAGAAAAAAGATCCAGGAACCAAAAAATGTAATCAAGAATTCATCAAATTCATCAAAACTAACGTTACAGACTAGACACGCATCCAGACCCCGCTTACTCATGGTTAGTATTCGTAGTAATACTATCCCACTCCTTCAACAACTCCTCCGTCGCCTGCAACTTCTGCCTGATATATGGTGGAGAATCGGAACCAAGAGCGACTCTAATAGGCACATCCTTACCCTCAGCAGCTCCGGTATGTGTCAAAATATCAATCAACACCTTGGCTCCCTTGACAACATCTCCAGACTGATTATTATCAGTCTTCTCAAGCGCTTCTCGTACCTGGCCAACAGTCGACTCGTCATACGCTTTGATCCGTTGCTGAGACGAAATCTTCGCCGTCGGGTTCAAGAATCCGGTTCGGAAGTATCCAGGCTCGATGACTGTGACTTTGATATTGAAGGGTTCGAGTTCGTGGCGCATGGCTTCTGAGATGCCGCTGCATGCCCATTTTGTGCCGTTGTAGAGACCGTATCCGGGACCGCCGGCCCAGGAACCGATGGAGCCGAAGTTGGAGATTGTCTTTTCGCCTGGGGTGGCTCGCAGGTAGGGGGTGAATGCTTTGCTAACGTTGAGCATACCGAAGACGTTGGTGTTGAAGGCGTCGTAGTCTTCTTGTGGGCTGGGTTTGGTGTTAGTATGTGTTGATGAGGGGTTGGTGAGAATACTTACGAGGTCTCTTCTACGGCTCCGACCAGAATGTATCCCGCGGCGTTCACGAGATGGGTGATGTATCCATATTTGTCGTTGACTTCTTTGGCAACCTTCTGGATCTCTGGCAACGGAGAAGTGACATCGAGGGTCACTACGTCGGCACCGGCTTCCTTCAAGTCTTGGATTCTTGCGGTGCTTCGAGCGCTGGCAATGACTTTGTGTCCTCGCGATAGAGCTTCAAGAGCCATGTACTTGCCAAAGCCAGATGAGGAGGCGGTGATGAACCACACAGGTGTTTGGGCAGTCATTGTATCTTTGATGGACTGGTTACTGAAGGATATGTGTGATATGCGGGTAAGGTTTGTGGTGATAGATAGGTAAGAAGAGTATTCAAATAAGGCGAATGGTGTGAAGACTGGATGTGAAGCTCTTGTCGTTGATTGTGTTGAAAGATGAGAAAGAGACTTCTAGCCCACCAGATGCAAACCTTATATACCTACCAGCTATCCCCTCAGGGTCCCTATCTAAATCCCATCGTCGACCATTGTGCTCTAGTTTGGGCCCCCAAACTCGTAGGATCCTCTACACCATGCCTTCCCGGGAGTTCTGGCCCTATCTCCATGCACCCCGTACGCCCTGTTCAACGATTAGTAACAGCCTTCTCCGCAAGTCGTGCGGTCTTGGCCATGCAAAATTGCTGGACCCTCTCGTTATTGTTTGGCTAGAATAGCTGTGCGTGGAGTAGTAAGCGGATTGCGTGACGTTATTAGGGCTGTAAGGCTGTTAACGCCGGATCCTTATTCGCTGTGACGTCCCAAAACGGTTAGATCCCGTTGGACTTGGACGAATTCCTTTCGCATCCCGAAATCTGTCGGAGGGCCAGAAGACACTCGGATTATCGCCCAATCATTCCAATTCGTATCTCCGCGACCGAATTCCATCGGGTTGTGTAATGTACGCCATTGATTCAACGGACCTGGTTGTATATGAGGGTTTGAGATGACGTTTGGGCGAAATTATGCCCCCTTTCTCAATTGCAAAGAGTTCCCCGCGAGATCACTTCGAATACGATGGGAACGGACTTTCTGCTATATCTTGTCTTCATCTAATCGTGGAGGCTGGATTTCTCTTCCTCCGCTTCTTCTTCTCCTTCCAATGAATTGCCTTTTGCCAAGCAGGCAACCCTTCTGCAATCATACGGCCTTGTCGGGCTTTGGGCATCATATTCATCAAAATGGATCTGACTGCATTCCAGTTTCATTCGTTTGTCATTCATGCATGCATTATCAACATTCGTTTCTGCATTGTTTATCTTTCCAGCAACTCTCTTCGTGTTGTGATCCTTTAAGATAACGTGGGACCTCGCATTCGCCTATTCAAACCCACAAGCAACGCCACCATGCAGGTCGAGTCTCTTATTTTCAGCTGCACATAGCCTTGCGTTGATGCCTACTGCAACACGATGGGTCTTCAAAAATGCTATCTGCTACGTATTATACAACATAGCGCGTTAACAGAGGGCCTATAATCTCAGCTAATAAACATGATGGGGCCGGATCCGTTTGACGAATGGTATGAGAACCGGTTGGACGCTATCGGAAATACCGTTTACTGCCCTGGAGATTGGGGTTTCTACACTATCAGCTGCGATGCGGGGTCAGCATTTGAGGTCAAAGAAACGCCGATATTACGAGAAAATGTGGAGGAGTGGGTAGAAGGATTGGTGAGTTCCTCAAAAAGATTACTACATCCATCTACTTAGCACCTATAGGCTCCTGCGAAGGCTCCTGGAATCGACCTAATGTAAGCATTCTATCCCAAAAAGACTCAAAAGATCAATGATTGATGACGGTAGTATGACTCGCCACAAAGATCTGGGGAAACAAGACGTGTCATCGGATAAAGTGCCCATGAGTAGTAGACAATGGAAATCACTATTCAGAAAATTGGGACTTCCCATGAACTATTTCTACGTTCGAACAACAATGGGTCCACATTGTGGAGCCAACACATATAGGACTTGTATCGACGACGACGGGAAAGTCACAAAGCTCGGTGCGTGGAACCGACTTGAATATCCAATTCGATCATGGACTGATTCTCTAAGAATTTTCAATTAGACCAGGTCACGGTTCCTTCCAGCAATACGCGAATTTCTGGGGATTTGCCTTGACTTGGCATGCTTCTAGTGGTCGCTTGTTCGGGTTTATCGAACAGCTTGTGGAAAGGGACACGAGTGAATTCTGCAAACTGCTCACTAGCTGCTCTAGCATACTTAGTCACCCTCTGACTGTCCCTGAGATCATACTCCACCTTACATCTGTCCATTTAAATGAACGGATACGTCTACCTAACGAGGAAGCATTCTATAACGAGGAGCAGCGCACCGGACTATCACAAATCCACATGATCTCTCCCAATGATCGCAAAGCTATCTGGAATTGGTCATTTGATGACTTCAAACAAGCGACCTCAAGAGCCAACAAGTTTAACACCAGGGCTGCTTACTTAGAGAGACGGCTCCGTTATGCTATAAGATTGGGGCAGAAACTATTGGTCTTGTCAGACGAGCTGCTGAATTATGATTATGAGGTGCTTGAGCTTAGGCAGATTATAGAAAAGGGACAGTTCCAGCGGAAACAGAGATTGATGAACCGAATTGAAGTGCTAGAAGGTCATGAACATCAAGTGCAATGTGTACAGAAGCGCATCGGTAACTTGATCACTGTGGTACGTTCACTATTATCGCTTTCCAGGTCCTTCACTTCACTAATGAGAGCAGTTATACACAGTAATATCCCAAAATGACAGTCGAAACCAAGGCAAACTAGCAAAGATCAATCTACAAATCGCCCAAGCTGTTCGAAGTGATAGTATCCCGATGCGCACCATCGCATACGTCACCTTAGTTTTCCTGCCTGGTACCTTTATATCGGCGATCTTCGGTATGAACTTCTTCTCATTCGATCCGGAGAATGACACTGTTATCGTAGCGAAGACCTTTTGGCAGTACTGGGTTACGACTATCCCGGTGACGCTGGTTGTACTTGGAATCTGGATCTATTGGGTTCATAACGAGAAGAGGAAGGGCGTGACGGTTGGGACCGAGAATCTTTTTCTGGAAGAAGAACTGAGAACACTCGATGATGAGATGTATTTAGGAGTTTCGGCACGGGGCCAATGAAGATGGAGCCGTTCGCTAAAACCATCACGTGTAACAATCGGACGCGCTTGCTGCCTTCACCCACACAACAACTTCATCGCATTGTCAAAAACCCTCTCCACCGCGCGCCAGTCCTGGAGAACGCATCATTCCAAAACATTTGTTTTGCAATCACGTTCTTTACTTTGTCTTTGATGCCGACCTTTTCTCTCGCTGCTACGTTACACCGCGATGACGGATCCTGTCATTAAGGTCGACCGCAACAAAAGTCCTTCTCTGCCATTACCGATTACCATTCGCCCACTTCCGTCTCAACTCTCACGATGGAGAAGAAACGATTTCAACTTCAAGCCCACCCAGAAGGTCGCAATTAGGGATGCCCAGATTCAGAAGTGGCTTCGCTTATCTGTCGAACACTTCTATGACTTGAAGCTTCATATGCGCGAGGGTTTGCTGCATAAATTCCCAGAGCAGCGACAGGACATGACCAAAGGTTTTTCCCAATTGCCCAATAACCTAGAGAAGCATAAAG
The DNA here is from genome assembly GCA_001007845.1 of Nigrograna mackinnonii. NCBI lineage: Eukaryota > Fungi > Ascomycota > Dothideomycetes > Pleosporales > Nigrogranaceae > Nigrograna > Nigrograna mackinnonii. Next base: position 5,776 of record JGVQ01000121.1, read on the forward strand.
CTTGCTTGGAAATTGTATCTCTCGTTCTACCCGTGTACCAAGAATTCTTCAATTGGCCGGAAGAGAACTGTGTTGGCGATATGGAGCACGCGAAGTGTGGCAACATCTGGAAATGTTTCAAAATACTTCTGCAACATCAAAATATGACCATGAAACGAAATACGAGCATGAAACAAAATAAGGGCACGAAGCGAAAGCAAACGCTTCGAGAGGCCAAAGGACGAGGTGAAACGTTCTCAGACGAAGACGAAGAGAGTCTAGCGAGTTACCCGGAAAACACACATAAAGCCTATGAGTCCCCTGCAGATGAATCGCCTGTACCTGACTGGCATCCAAATGCTATGACGGTTTCTTCTACTTTGGGTAGACATCGAAACGCAAATTCGCCGTTTGTACCTCATGAATGCCGAGTACAAGAGCAACAGTTGGACGTTCGGGACGAGGTGGCGGGTAGCTTCGTAACTCGGGAGCCTTTGCTTGGGCCTAGGCATATCACTGTCGATGATTCGCCTCATAAGATGCTGAACTATTGGGAAATGTCCTTCTTAGTTGCCCGTGATCCAGAATGGACTGAATGGTCTGCTCCACGTATAGGATATTACCGAATATCCACTATCGACAAGCTTATAGAGTTGGGCCCTTATGATACACCATCTGCACCGCGATTCGATAGTGACTTCCTCCTTGCTTGGCTCCAGAATGACTTTGCTTTCGATAAAGAGAAAGAAGAACTTCATGTCCTCAGTGGCCGGGTCGTCCGGGGCTTTCGCCTGAATACCGTTGCAGATATTCCACTAGTCATTCAGGACCATCAGATTGCGGGCGAACCAATGATTAACCTCAACATTGTGGATATGGTACCACTCACATTCGGGAGAACGGGAGCAAATACCTAGGGATCGCGTTCGAGCGTTCGAGCCGACAGAGGAGCATGGAAATGCAAAGAGAAGTTGGAGATTTATAAGCTGTCGGGGACATCTGAATCAAAAGTCACCTCGAGAATGAAGGATGTTCCTCTGTAATACAAGTACATATCCAAAAGCAGTCCTAATTGCTATGCCAGAGATACCGGTAGCTATATATCCTATCGCCACCGACGTTGACTTTATTGAAAGGCTCTACGCCAATCTTATGGGTGGTCTTTCGGTGATCTTAGGTACCATTCGATAGAAATAAAAATAGCTACGACTCTATTAGCATGTGTCTTCACGAGCCTAAGATGAAATGAGTTGTCAACAACCAACCATAAACAAGAGCGTGCATACAAGGATCTATACCTCGCTTTCGGTCCACCCGGGAAAGGAATGTCTCAACGCCAAGCACTTTTGATGAGGTTCCCCGGATTCCCAAATTGCCATGCATCCTTCCACTACGTAGCGTGAGATAATATCCTGTACTATTTACACTCATTGCGGCTAGACCTTTTCCCCAGCGTTCGTGACTAGCTGCATCGGGCGTCAAATCTACTATATAGTAGTGTGCCTAAGTAGCACCCGATGCCTGACTTGTAGATGTAAATGTAACACATGTTGGCTATGGCGGGGGTAAGCATCCCCCGATAGTATTAATGGCATAGTACTTGAGCGCTACGATGCCTATGTAAACAAAACGTTCTATAGCTACCTTTCTCCCAGCTACCACCAAGTAGAAATTTCCATGATGAAGCTCTCACTTCAACTATGGTCGCTTCTTACGACCGCAGCCGTCAGCTCTACTATTCCTAACATGAAGCGCGAAATCCGACATCCAGGGCAGCACACCAGTAAATCCCTAAAATCCCCTTCACACTAATCTTTCAACTAACCAATGCCAGTGCGCGGCAACATCAGCGAAATCCTCTCCTGGACCCTAACATCAAGCACCTACGCCGTAATAAACACACTCTCCAACACCCCATCATCCCTCCAATACCTCTGCCAAAACTTCGACACCCTAACCACCCGCTACAAAACCGCCTTCAGCACAGAATCCACCTCAGGCGACCCAACCCTCCTTGCAAAAGGCGTTCTATGCGACCACTCCACCCGCACAACACCCCAACCCACACCCGACAACCTATGGTACCTGCGCACCTACCTCTCCGGCATCTTCACCGTACAAAACTACGGCGGAAGTACATGGCTCAATTCCACATATTACACGGAAATGTGCTGGTGGTTGGAAGACCCGTTGATGTCTGGGTTATGGATTCCTAGTGAGCAGGAATGGGGCAGCGGGGTTGATGTTGAGGGAAGCTTTTGTGCGCAGGCGGGCTGGTATGGAAAGGGGGAGTTTTCGCAGTATACTAATTCTACGCAGAGACCTAGTATGGATGTGCAGAGTGAGGCTACGAAGAGGGTTTCTAGGTTATTTGGCAGGCTGGCGAGGGTTTTGATGGGGAGCGATGAACAGGTTGAGTATGTTTGTGGGGATTTTGGGGGGTTTAGGAAGGGTTTGGGAGATCTGGGGTTGGATGTTGAGGTTGTTGAGGGTGTAGTTTGTGGGGAGAGGAAAGCGAGTGAGTTGGAGGTTGCGAAGAAGGAGTATGTGAAGGCTATGAATGAATTGTATTTGTGGCAGTTGTTGTATGCGGGTACGACCAGGGAGTATTATCAGTTCTTGTGTGAGAACCTAAAGGTCGAGTACTTCAAGAACATGTTGCTAGATGGGGAAGTGATTAAAGAAGCTGTGTGCAAAGGTGCAGCAGGCAATGGCATTTGAAAGAGCATAGTTTGCGTCTGGGAGAATGCGGAGGGTTCCGCCGAATAGTGATATTCGTCAATCGAATATGAAAATATGTACAAGAAGTTTGAGGATAAAAAGAATGCGCGAAGAAATATGAAAAGAAGTAAAACTTCAATATGTAATGTTGAAAAAGCCCTCAAACATCAACCTCACCAAGCCTCTTGAACCCACCAACCCACCGATCAAACACATCTTCAGACTGAGCAACTTCAACTTCAGTACTGATAAGTTCAACCTTCGCACCCTTCACATCTTGCCTCTTAAACTCATTAGGACCCTATGATGAATATTAGCAAAACAGTCCATCCACAGCAATAAATCGAAACTCACAACACCCAGCCGCCACTTCAAGTTCTCCTTCAAATATTCCTCAGCATTATCCTTCGTCGTCTCCCCAGCTTCAATCTTCTTTGTCAATACCTGACTAAGATCAATAGAAGAGACAGATACTTGCTCGCCACGCATCCTAGGTCCACCGAGCGTACTAGCCATACCAATAAATGAGTCTTCTTCAAGCCACTTCTCCGCATCATCACTAACATCGCCCAGGAAAACAAGGATGTTGTACCCGACACTTCCATTGTCCTCATCATCAGCGAGGGCGAAGAGTGGCTGAGTGATTTTGGCTAGGTAAATAGTTTTTTCGGCAGGKGTTGTTGTATTCTCCTGGCGTTTGGATTTGGTTGTTGAAGGTGGAACATCGGCGGGTCCTCCGTATTGGCGCTTGATGTTTGCTACTAGAGTCTCGTTGGATGGATTGCCGACCAGTTCTGGGTAAGTGTAGCTGAAGTCTCTGATGTTGCGGGAGTTTGCTGAGGTCCAGAAGTCACCTTGGGTGTTCTTGTGGAAGGGTGTTAGTGCTGTTGAAATTAGTGTATTATATCTAATGAAGGACTAGTTGATTGCTTACGCGAATTTGCATCCAGGATGTCATCTTCTTCAATGGTGTAAGTCACTGTACTCGCTCTGCATGATCCCATATACGTATCCGGGAAAACAGCCTGGAAGAGTGCCATTTGACGATCGACATTTCTACACATATTATTTCTCAGTATTTCCAAATGTTCTTATGGGAAGTTACTTACGCATGATGCAACCAGAACATAGGATCGAAAGCACTAACACTGGGCGGACTCATATGGCCTGGCCAATTATTCAAATGAATCGGATTATGAATTGCTTCCAACGACCCAATACTTCCACTTCCACAAATCCCATTATTGCTGAATCTATCAAAGCTCTGAAATTGAGACAGAATGTTGAGAAGGGTGCTGCGCTGTCCTGGTAGGATTCTTCGATAAGCGGCATCGAGCCCGGCGTGATCTGAAGGAACGGTGAAGCTCTTGCGGACTGTTTGTTCGAGGTTGTCACAGACTTCTGGGGATCCCCCACCGGCACCGTTTTGGGATCCTCGGGTGGGACAGCCAGTCTGTTGGATGTTAGAGATCTTGATTGAAGGGCCAGGCGAGGAGATGCTCTTACCCCATTGATTTGCGCATGATCAAGCGGATGGAAATTGTAGTCATAAAGAGGATTGTCAATCTGACTAGCCGTTCCATTAGGAAAAGTGACTTGGACCCTTTCATTAGTCAAAGCTGTTGGTATGACTGGCTCCGATGCTGGGGTAGCTTTTGCCCAATCCCAAAATGGTAGGCGTAGCTTTTCGGCGGCGTCTTGATACTTGGCTCTGCTAGAAGCAGCGAATCTGGCTGCGATGCCCTTTGCTACTGTTTGAAGTTGTTGCTATAGCTCGTCAGTTTGGATTCAATCACGAGTAGGATGGATTGGTACCTCAAACAAGGCAAGGTACGGACGATGCCATGTAGCAAATATCAAATTTGCGTGAGGGCAGTAACCACGCTCATACACATCTTTGTCCCCGATATTACCTTCTACCCCATCCCATGGAGTCCTTCAGTTTAACATCAGTTACACTCTTCGTTAATTCTCTAGATAATCTTCTCACCAAGGCATCCCATGAATCCCTAAAAGGCATTAGTTTGTTGCATATAGTTACAGCTTAGCACTAAAGCACTCTTACCGGCAATTTGATAATAAGATACTAGGTCATCCTGATTCATAGCCTCAAACTCTGTCATTGCCAGAAGATATAGGTTCCACATCTCTCCCGTCTTCTCTAGGTCTCTGACTTCGAGACGGGGTTGCACACCACCGGTTGGCCCTGTGATGGCAAAGAAGGAGCCTGGATCTTGACGCTTTGTTACTGCTAATTCAGCAGCGTTTTGGAGGGTCGAGGCATGGCAGGCTGTGGAGAACAGCGATATTGCTGCTATGTAAGTGCTCCTCATGGTATTTGTGGAAATCTGACGAACACCTTATCCCAACTGATAGAATAAAAATTTCAAGAAAGAGAGAATCGAGACTAAAATAAGGAGCGTAAAGAATGACTCCGACACAAGTATACAGTAAAACAGAGCAAATGCAACAGATCTTATACACACCACTCCTAATCATCTATTCCAACTAAGTCCATTTTTACTACACTTCACAGCCACCACGAATCCTCCACCATCCCACCAACACACCCATAACCCACTAATAAGCAAAAAGTCAGACTACTACAAGTCATACCACCTTTATGCGACCCGACAACTACCTATATGCGGCGCCTCATATGCACTAAAGCTTCAATACGATGTGAAAAACATTTTTTGCTGGTCATGCCAGGAAATGAGAGTGATAGGTGGCCCGGTCGTTGGATGTGATAGCACAGGATAGGGTGCAATACATGCCCCGTGCCATCGTCAAAGTCAGCAGCCACTCAGATGCACGAAACCGTTTTGGTGTCGCGATGCTCCGAGCGTAACTGCACGTGGGCGGTCAACGTGTCAATTGCGAGTTTAGAGGGTCAAATAGGCAGGCCTGTGAATGGTACAACGGAATAGAGATACCTGCGGTGATTGTGATTGGAGCGACTGCGGGTGGTAGAAAAGTACTCTCCTCGCTGTGACTACGAGATAGCGTAGGATGGGAGTCCTACAATTATTTGATCATGTAAGACGGGGGTTTCGTTATGCAAAATGCTTAATTGCGGTAAGGTGCGTCGCAGACGACGAACACGTGGAAATAGTTCTGGAACGTTTCCCATTCTCACCATAATAAAAAGTATTCAGATAAGAAAAGCGCTGGCTAGAGGTTTGGCCCTTTTTCTCCCCACGAGTGCGTCCATGTCTATCACACATAACAGCCCTCCATTTTCTCTACTCAAGCATGTTCTCACAATAATAGGCCCCCTCCAAGTTCAATGCGATTTAAACTGTCTGTTACCAGTCCGCTACCCCAGAACCTTTGCATCCTACTGTTCATTCCTTCATGGTGCAGCATAAGGCCGGGGTTCGGAGAATGCGGTTGCCTCCACGGGATATTATCATGTTCTTATGTTAAGCAAACAAATGAAGCTAAACTGGTTAAGAATAATGCTTGTTGTTCGATGTCTCGTTATACTGACTGATGGACTGTATACCTTCACAGTAAATGATCGTACAATGAGGGGCCCGTAAGACTGTTTCTCGTTTTTTAGAGGTTATTCGCAATGCATATTTTCGTTTAGCGTCTTTCTTCGATCGTAGTAGGCCTGTAAAGGGCCTTTCGGGTCTGGTACGACAATAGCTCAATGAGTCGCGAGGCCCCCTAACTCCCTTGGTCAACTGGTTGCCATCATATATTCTCTCGTGCGAATAGTATACCGTAGCGAGTGTCGTCACTTTACCAGTGTTGGAATTGAGTGCTTTAAGTGGTGCAACAAAGATCCCTGACGCTAGAGCAGAGTGAACTGCTAATGGAAGGTTGGGTACTTTCACTCTCGTTCTCAAATGAAGTGAGATGAAAGCATTTTGTTCTTTTGTCCAGTTGGCCAAAATTCGTCTTTTGTATTGTAAATATCCTTGTGGTCTTAGGGAATTTGCTCCACCCGCCTCTGCCTGCTACGTAAGTATTCTCATCAGAGATTTAGGAGTTTCTGAAAACCTGACGTCCCTCGGTTTTGAGAATAACATCAACCTGATTTAGGTGCCATTGATCGACTCTTACCAATCGCCTTCTAGTACCAGGGATCGACCGAGTCGACCGAGGCACTGATTTCCATTGCAGTTCAAGACCAGCGATCTTCCATTCTAAGGTATTATTTAACCTTTGAAGATTCGAGTTTTCGTTCTCAACAAGCTGGTTGAGCACTTGACGAGCATTATCTGACGGTATCTGGTCCAAAGTACGTTGAATTGGAGGATTCCTGGTTCTCATTCCTGGGAGTTCGGATTGAACGTCCTGTAGAGATATATTCAACCGTTCAGGGAGGACCAGCGCCCACGATTCCTTCGATCCTTTCTTCAGTCTCCATCGAGCAAGTTTGGGATCGAAGTCTTTCTGGTTTGGCATTGAATTTCCTCCTTCATATGCCTTTATTCTGGGTGCGGACGGATGTAGGGGCGGGACCGGGCCATAAGCTAGGGGCAACTGGGGGGGTAGCGTCCAGGGGATAGTTGTATGTCCCGAAGGCACAAAGGCTGATCGCGGTGGCGGAGGCGGGGGCAGATGGGACCATTCCAAAGGCTGAGCAGGCATTTGATTGTAGCTCTGATAAATTGGTGGTCCTTGTTTTGTGAATACGTAGGACTCCTGTCCTACCTGTGCTGGTACCGACCCTCGATGAGAATTCTGAGGAAACTGTGTTTGTGGCCTTGCTCCGAATTCTGGAGGCGGGTAGGATTGTTCCCAGGATTGATTCAAGGATGGTTCCCAGGATCGATTCCAAGTGTTGAGAGACTCTGATTGGACGTGTCTCGACATTTGATCAGGATTCTGGAAGGGTCTTGCCTGAAGGCTTTCCGTGGGCCCCATCAGGGACTCTAAAAGTTCCAAGCTAGAATATCTGTCCTCAGGATTATCCATGCAACAGCTCTCTATGGCACTTTTGAGGGCTGTGCTTGTGAGGTTGAAGTCAGAAGTGAGGTTCTTGAGGCTTTCTTTCGTTTTTGGTTAGCATGTTCAGATTCTTAACACATGTTTTGGAGGTACGAACTTCCAAATGCCCAGATGTCACTCTTCGGTGTAACACTTCGAGAGTTAGCAGACCTTCTACACTCCTGGGCTAATGTTAGTGGCCAAAAGAGTAGAAAAATTCAACAATCGGAAACACACCGGAGCAATGTAGTCTTGTGTCCCGACATATGTTTGTGAGCTGTCTTCGTCGAACTCTTTCGCAAGACCAAAGTCGCCTAGAAGCACGTCGATATGGTCGGAACGTAATTGACGTATGAAGACTGTACATTTTAGTAGCTACGAGTGCGTGCATTGTCAGGACTCACTGTTCGCAGGCTTCACATCTCGATGTAGATAGACAGGCTGTACCGTCTCTCCCACATCATATGACCATCGCGAAGCCTGCCCCACCTTAGAGTAGGGTCTCTGATCATTAACAAGCGCCGTTATACCATAGTGTAGATAGACTAGCGCCGAAGTGATCTGCTCAGTAACATCCCAAGCGTATTCCTCAGTGAACTGTCCAGCCTTGGGTTTCCTAGGAAGAAAAACTCCCAAATCGCCACCTTCGCAGAACTTAGTATACAAGCACGCAATGTCCCACTCGGCCGTGTAGGCGAAATCGACATAGGAGAGGATGTGTGGATGTCGAATCTTTCTAAGGATCTTGTATTCTCGTTCGGCGTTACGAGCCCGGGTGGCAGAGGTGCAGGCGACATTCTTGCGTACGAATAACTCTGGATCGATACGTTGGTCATGTCTTGGTCCGATACGCTTTTGCACTAATACAATACGAACGGCTTGACCATGTTTAGTTTGTGAAGTAGTGCAAAGCTTCCGTGAACTCTCATGCCAGTCGAATCGGGGATTCACAGAGTCCATTAGAATCGTAAGGGAGGCTGAGCAGGCTGATCAGACACGTCTTTTCGAGTTGAGCAAGCAATATGCTTGCCAAGAAACACCACAAGCGGCATAGCCCGATTAACTACCTTTATCAATAGTAATCAATCTTCAGCCTTGTCTCCTCCTTTGTCTATTCTCGTCAGCTCATGCAGAAAGTATTTTTGGTCTAGGTTTATATTGACCGTGGGCTATATTAATCGGCAGCCGAAACTTGCACGATGGTTTCTGGACTTGAAGACACAGTAGCAATCACCGGAGTGGTGTTCGCGATCCCTGGTCTTGTTGATGTCCTTACGCGAGGTGGAGAATACATTGTCGAGAAGATCGATTCGTTTAGAAATGTGGATGAAATCCTACACGAGTCAGTGAACGAAATCGTCAAGATCTAGGCCAATCTGATCGACTACAGCTTTAGGCAGCTTGGGCTCGACCTGTCCCAGGGCCTCTTTCTTGAGCGAGTTGATCGCTTGCAAGGCGGCTTACGAGATCGGCTCATTCCCGACACCACAGTTGCTCGTCTTGAACATTTATTGTCGCGGGCAACCGAGAAACAAAAAGACGCTATTGCGGAATTAGAGGAAGTGAAAACGGACACGATTGGAAGATTTCAGTTCGCAGTGATGGGGAAACGGCGATTGAAAAATAGATACACCGAGTTCAAGAATGCTGTGGACGAAGTTGACAAGGTTTGTACTCAAATCTACCAGGTTCAAACTACATTCTTGTCCACGTTCCTCAGACCAGAATACTTCAAGGTCAAGCACGAAGTGCTTGGAACAGTACCGGGGACGCTTCTCCCCGTATCAGATATAAGGGAGGTAGACGGCAACTATTCACACAGAAAGAAAAGAGTGCATGGAAAGTTCATACTGGAATGCAAGAGTCGGGAGAACGATCTCAAGTTCATCAGTAATCTCCTCAACAAGAGTGAGCTCCCTGCCGGGTTTCCCAGGTGTTTAGGATATCGGCAACCACCTTACAATGATCCAATGCCCCCACACCATCCCATCTTTGAGCTGGTCTTCGAGGCGCCTACTACCGCTCATCATTCTCTCGCTGATCTTTTAACTGATACACCCATGCCAAAATACGACCGAAGAATCCAAATGGCAAAACAAATCACCAAGGCGCTCATAAACGTGCACAACTTCGGTCTCTTACATAAAGCGATCCGCTCGCGGGCCATATTGGTTACTGACTGGAATTTCAATAGTGCAAGTCCAGTGCCAAGGATATGCCTGCTCGACTGGACCTACGTTCGGGAGACCTCTGCTGCTACTAGCATGTCTGGGGGAGATATTTCTTGGCATCGTATGGTTTATCAGCATCCAGAACGTCAAGGATCCCCCGGCCACTACCCGGAGAAAGAATATGAAGCGAAGCACGACCTATACAGCCTGGGGGTCGTCATGCTTGAGATATTCCTTTGGTGCCCCTTCATCGTTCAGGTTACTGGCAGCTCGGAGACAACTGGAGATATTGCGCCATTCTCTCAAGGCAAAGATAACATTGGCTCAACAGACCTCAAGATCAGTGATCTATTCGAAAAGAGAGCACTTCGACTTGGAGAGATGAATGGGGGATTACCAAGTCGTTACGCAGGTAATAGCGTGAAGCTTGCCAGTAGGCCACACGCAACCAAGAATGTATGGATGTCACTCAGTGGGGAGGATCTCGCTCAAGAACATGCACAAGCTGCAGACATAGTTTCAAGATGTTTGGAAGGGCAATTCAATTCTGCGGCTGAAGTTCTGACCGCTATGGATCTCATGCTTTAGGGGTTTCACTACCCAGAATAGATCTTTTGCTACGCTTCAAAACAATTTTAGTTACCTAGGCTCTAGTTTTGCTGTTGAGTTCTTTGTGATCACATCCATATAACGCTCACTGGCAAATCGCATCACAACCACCATCTTAGCCTCCCAGCCACCTCAACATCAAAACAAAATTCACAACCCCCAAATATAAATACAATAAACCCATCCACCACGACTCCATAAGTCTTTCTTGCCATTCACTCACCACTCATCCTAACATACAATCCCAAAACACTACTCTTAACTCCCATCCGACCAAGCAGACAAAGATAATTCACATTCTTAACACGGACATAGACGTTGTTGTAAAGCAGATTTGTAATATTTGTTAATTCCCACCTACTCCTTTATGAAGTGGGCGGGTCTACTGGATGAATTTCGGCATGAATATACATGATGTCACGTAATGTGACGATATTGTGAGAGGTTTTACCGATGGAGATGAGAGCAACTCATGATATGAACCCTTGGCGGCAGCTCTGGCGAATTCAGTGGGGTTTTGGAAGGAGGGCGATCGAAACGTACACAAGACGTTGATGAGCTTTTGACGTGCTTTTGTCGATCAGGCTCAGAACAAGCATGATAGGCCCGGAATTTTGATCTGATGATATCATTTCTCGTGGACTTGATTACGAGACATAACCCTCGGGACCGCTCAGGATCGGAAGTAAATATACAAGGAGAAAGGTATGCCGCCCAAAGTCGAACCGACAAAACCAGAGAACACATGTCTGGATATCTCGAACTCATCGCTTTGGATGCTTGAACCGCTAATTCCCCCCTTTCATACAGAAGCCAACGGTCAAATCGGACAGTGGGTATCGAGGCCATCTCCTCAGAACGCCGAACAATGCTATGCAAACAAAAAGTCAATCGTAAGAGCCATCGTCTCTCATGGAACGTAACCTCTACATCTGACTTGTACATAATCGGTCTGACCAGCTGCGTCAATGACCAAGGCAGTGAGCTGACCCCCTCGAACACAACCAGAGTCCAAGCCTTTGCTATAGGTCTGAATATTTATTCCACTCCTCGCGTCATGGCCGTATACAACGGTGGTTCGCTCGTTCTCTGGTATTTTGTTCTGACGATGGTTCCAGAATTTGGACCATTCGGTTCCACTGCGCCCTTCTGACGGTAGACGACTCTTCAGATCAATAGTCCTCATGTTCATACATTGGAATGGGTCCTGTCGCTCAAGAGGGATGTCTGGCGCAAGTCCAGCATGAACGACGACCATTTCACCGATGCCCGCAACTTGGCCAACGCGGAGGATTACCGGACGTTCTTTCAACCACTCGATTTGGTCTTCGGTGAACTCCTTTGCGAATTTGCGAAGTTTGTAATCACCCTGTGAGTATGATATTTCATCTAAGAAATCGGATTCTCGATCAGTATCTTCGTTTGGTCCAGGAAGAGGAGCATGGTGTAACTTGGACTCGGCAATAGAAAGAAGAACTTTGTCTTCATGATTACCCCTTACACAAGATGCGCCTAGCCTCTTTGCAAGAGATACTACGCCTGGAGAGTCCGGACCTATACTTTGTTAGTAATGCAACGCTCAAAATAGAACGATGCTTTACTGACCTTTTGCGACAATGTCCCCAGTTAAAATGAGGTGGTCAGTCTGCTCCTTGAAATCCACCTTTTGGAGCAGTTCCTCCAATTCCAGCTTGCAACCATGCACGTCCCCCACAATTATAAGTCGTTTATTGTCTTTGGGCAGGTGTTGCTCATCTAATGTCTGCATGTGCACCATGTCTTTGAATACGGGCGCAATGTTCGTACCATAAACGTGAGATGGGGCTTCGTCCATTAGTCTTATTTCCTCTCTGTATTTGGCCAACTTGGGCCCAAAATGCGCCTTCCAAGCCACCCAGACAACAATGATCAGCCCAAGGTATATAGCTATGTAGCGCTGCAGTCTCCGCGGTATGCGGTTGGTGGTCCTGTGGATCATAGCTCTCCACTTTGGGTGTATAATGTAATCGTCGTCGTTGGCGTAGAAAGCTGCGTCTTCGTCGTCAATGTCGAGCTTCGAGTAATTGGGTATTAAATCTATAAGGGGTCGCCGTGAGGACTTTGGGTCAACCCCGCCGTGGGACATTGATTCTAAGGAAGGGCGTCGGTAAAATGGTGTGAGATTTGAGGATGACGCGTTGCTGCGATCACCGTGACGTGGAAGTGCTCGATCGGGAGGTGCTGTACGGAGGTCTTCGTGTTGGTAGTGCTGGCCGGCGTTCACGGCAGCGCGTGACGCTTGCAAGGAGATATGTCTCTGTCGCGGGACAGAACTAGGGGAGTGTCGCGAGGACAGAGGGCGGCCTGAATTGTTGTTAAAAGGAGCGAAAGGCCCGAGGGTGGTGGTGGTGGGAGAAGACGAAGAAGACGACGACGGGGACGAAGGGGACGACGATGAAGGGGTGCAAGGAGACTGGGCAGGAGGCAAAGGATTACTGTGAGGCTGTGAATAGTTGTCGTCTGCCATATTGCCCTAGCTAGAACTGGGGGCGCCGTTCTGACCGGCTATCGGAAAGGCGGCAGGGGAGCACCGGCCCCAGCATTGCCTGAAGCTTGGCAGTTTGGTAGCCTTGTCCACTGCTGATCTCAAACTCTCAAGATGGGCCGTGGAAGATGGCGTTTAGCGTGATACGGATGCCGTTTGCTCTTGCGTGAACGCTGGATCTGGGGTAATGTTGCTGGCAGAGGAGATTCTGGCGGTGATGCCTCTCGTTGCCTCATGCTTTGGAGTTGGATGACGTTCTGGGACGACCCAATCGGGACTAGCGTGGGCTCTGCTTGCAACTCAGGCGTTCCGCCCTCACTTTATCCCACTCACCACCGGGCCACTGCCTGTAGCCCATCTCAGCTCAGCTACATTTTCAGGAATCCAGTTCCAGCCCATCGCGTCGCTTCTGGCCCCTTGAGACCTTCGGACCCCTGAAGGCCACAAGCCTCCTCGGTTGTTGCCTGTACTCGGTTCCCCCTCGTGAATGGACCGGACTGGACCTTGCCCAACCCATACGTCCGTAGTCAACTACCTGCCAATTCGTGCAAATATTTACGATTGTCCTGAAGAGAAAGTGTTCTACATACGCGTCCTTCTTTGCTGATTCATTGCTCGGCGTCGAATTCTTGTTTGGCAGTCATGGTTTCAAAGAGCAAAGATGCTAGTACTGCCCACTCCAAGAGGATCGTACGGATCCTTATACTTGGCGAATCTGGGGTAGGCAAAACTTGCCTCAATGACATGTTCATCACGGGCACGTCCTTCTCCTATTATGACCCTACACTCTTAGTCAACTCCCAAAAAAGACATGATTTGGATGGCAAGTCTCACATCTTGGAGCTACTTGACCTCAATGCCAGCTTGCTCCGTGAAAGAAACCCGAATTTGATGCGGTCTTTTCTAGGAGATAGACTTGCGGAGGCAGACGGGCTGTTGCTACTATACGATATCACTTCGCAAGACAGCTTCAATCATCTGATCAACGATGACTATCACGCCGTTGTTATGAGGCGCGGCAGGAAGGCCCCGTGCGGTACAGCATATCCATGCGGCGTCCAAAGGTTTGGATGCATTCTGGTCGGTAACAAAGTTGATCTGGCTAGGGATAAGAGAGAGGTGGACGAAGAAGAGGCACGAGCGTGGGCGGACGTTCATGGGATGCCTTTCTTCGAGCTGGATACCAGTAGCATAGAGCCAATCAACAATGCCATGGAGGCCTTGGTAAGGTCAATCATCAAAGCGTGGGAACGAGATGAGGAGGACATTGCCGACGTGAAAAAGAGAAGAATGAAAGAACCGAAAGTTATTGGCGCCAACGCCGACGAAGATAAGAATGGAGTAAAATCTCCAAGTCTGAAAGGTATCTTTCGAAAGGTACTAACTAAGTCCTCCGCCCGAGAATAATAACGGGCTCGGCTGCACTTTGCCATAGTGTATTTGCAAAGCAGCGACCCCGTACGAGAATCTCAACCTACTCTACTCGGAGCTTGCTTGAAATCCCTGTTTCGTAACCATAGCCATCAGCTGTGTTGCACTCAGGGTTGACTGGTCTCCATCGTAATGTGGGGTTAAGAATGGTTTGGAATTGGTGATCAATCCGGTAAGTATATACACAAGCCACGCAATGCAAGTGAAGTTAGTTAATATGTACAAGAACGAATATTGCCATCAGAAGAAGAATAATCCCGTTGCACCTCCCACATGGATGTAAAATTCCACCTCATACCCCCTCCGACCAAGTTGTCCCAGTTCTCATAGATACGCTTTTCGGCTCGATAGTACCCTATCATACCACGAAGGGGTTTTACAGCTCGTACCTTTTACAAGTCATAACGTGACTTAAGGTTCCTCCACCAATCACGAACCATCCAAGCATCGAAGTCAGTGATCTCCATGGCACTACCAGCAAGCATGATGAAGTTGGATACACCAGTCGGGGTCCAGTCGTAGAAGTCATCAAGAGCGAACGTATGACCGATCTCGTGCAGAACAATGTGGATGTTGTCGCTGTCAATCTGGTTCAAGAAGTAATCGGTTCCAACTTGTTGACCCCAGTCACCGCCGAATCCACCCTCCAAGCCGTCAGTGAGCCAAAGAGATTGGTCTAGTGCATAATTAGCGATCAAACACCAAACCCAGACCAATAGTGATCTTACCATAATGACGGTCTGCGCCTGCGGAGCACTGGCTGTAGTCGTTGTCCGTGTGGAAGAAACGACCGCATCCCTCATCACACTGCGGAACGCCCTCAGCGTCGGTAGTAGTATAGACCTCAATGCCGTTGGTATCACCCTCCAACAAAGATTTATCCTTGACGGCCCATCCCACAACGCTCACATCGACAGAGTTGTATGGAAATCCATCGAAACCCGCGAGCACCTCGATCCATTTGTTGAACTGCCTTCCAATGGCGGTCTCAATGCTAGACCTCTGCTCGGCGCTCACGCTCTTGGATGAGTCCCAACGCACACAATAGTTGATCTTACCCTGACCGGCCATGACGATGTCGTATCCGTAGTTCTTGAATCCAAGAGCGTCGCTATAGGTCTCAATCTCGTGATCCCAAACCTCCTGGAGAGGCGTGACAAGGTTGGAGGGTGGGTCCCAGGTAGAGTTGTTGGTCTGACGTTTATCGATCGAATCAATCTTGCTCCAAGCATTACTGTCATCGAAAGTATGAACGTCGTCGAATTTACACACGGGCTGAGGAACTCGTGGCTTGAGAAGGCGAGCAGGGACAGCAGCACCGAGGCTGGTCGAAAGGAGAGAAGAGAGAATGAGCGTAGACTTCATCTTGAAAGCCGAAGTTTTGTATTTAAAAAGGAGTGTAGTGCCAGCACTGGAACAAATGAATGCGAATTTCCAGAATTGACAAAAGTAAAAACGAGTGGACTGAAAGAGAGACGGATTCGCGAACAGCAGCTGATGAACCCCAACTCCTTGCGGAATCCATCACCTATTTAAACCCGCCAATTCATTGCTTGCGCACCTATTTACTTAGACTGCACCTTGCTCATTACACAGCAAATACAAATAACCCGCTTATTATCCCACGGCCGTTTCGAAAAGATTAGCTGCTGAGAAGTGGTTCCATGGCCTTCCGCTACTTTTGTCCCTGCCAAGCCCAAGCTCCACCCTCGACGGAGAAATTATCTTCTCTTTCATCACCTGCAACTAGGCGAAGTCTATACACTCAGCGCGACATCGCTTATGAGCACCCCAGGATTCCCCCTTTCCCCAACGTACGTCTCCGGAAATTTTCCAAACCCAACCCAATTTCGTAAAAGATTTGCAAACATCTATATAACCCTCATTATCGCAAATTAAAGAATCCCATGATGAGTTTACTGCGATTCAAGGGCGACGCGACGCCTAGACTACCTAGTCGTCGATCAAACAGTGAAACAACGCCATTGGCACACGGCGCACGACCCCCAAACCACGATTTTCGGAATACTGGCCTAAGGTGGATAGTGGCCGGATGCTAGGTATGGATAGGTAGACCCACCCGATGGGAGCTGTGGAGCTGGATCGGGAAAACATGTCGTGATGTTTGAGTTTTGGACTGGGATGGGGGTTGAAACGTGAGTTCGGTTTGTGAATTGGGTGATGGTATGGTGAGAACAATGAAACAGATGTACTTCGTACCTCAAACGAAGTAGAAACTGAGTCTACGATTTAATATTTTTCAATCATAAACCTGAATAATGTAAAATCTATTTATACATCACGCTTCAAAGTTCTAGAGAAAGCATCACAACACCTCTAATTCGCTCTTCACCGCTACCTCGCTCTTCGCAGCGCTCTAGCGATTTCTTTTTTTTTCATATCTCAAGTTACGGTACCAAAGTCAAGTCCCGACACTAGCTCACTAAAATAACGGTATTAGGCCAGAGACATACTGAATCATATATCCGCTCCGAATAAACGAGCTGAGAACTCCCCCAAGAACTTCGATTATGCGAATGATGAAGCGGCCCCTTGGACATTCTCCATATATAGTATTGATCAAGCGCGAGTCGCTGTAAAAACCCACCTCTAAGTCATTACAACACCTCTGACAAAAAGTATACAGTATAACATGATGAACATCATAACATGACCCAATTCTCTTCATCTCCCCGCTAAAAGAACAGTATCATGGATCTCTGACATCAAGCACCAACCACACTTGGGACCTCCACCTTGGCTCCACCCAATATAAACACACCCCGCCTCAAACCCATTACAATATACAAACAAGTTCGCAAAGATACTAAGGCTTATATCACAGCTCACCGCTTTGGCTAACACCCAGCTTCCTTCGGACAAAACTCTACGATTTTCTGCGTAGTCTTGTTCGTCAGCTCTTTTAATATTAGGCATGGGTTGACTTCATTGAGTCGACAATATGTGTGCTAGATGATGGGCGCGAGAGGTGGACTCAAGCTTGGGAGGTTGTGTGGATACATTACTCACTTAAGGGACTTTCGGAGACGGCGTGGATAATAGTAGGGAATTTGGTAGACCGGCAATAGAAATGTGCATCATGGCAGCGGCACAAAAAGATGCTTTTGAATGCTTTTCCATATTATTTGTCTCTGGACGCCTCTCGCGGGGCACCTCCCTCAAAAATCCTGGGATATCGAGTTCTAAAAAGAGACGTAGCAAGACATTGAATTTAACCTTGACCGGCAAGAAAATCCCGAAACCTGGGAGGGTATCAATGTTTTCCCACTTGCGCCTCCGAGATCGATTCGACCGAAGAAAAAACTCCACTAAAATCATAATGCAAACTTCTCAAAATCATAGAGTACCGCCAAAAGTGTAAGCGAAAAGTAACTCTTCCACAGCATAGCCGTGGAAAGGTGCGTCGAATTAGCCGTACCAACCGCCGGCTGAGACGTTGGTCTCTTCTGCAATGCGATGAGGAATCAAAGGGTCCTTGATATCGAACGCGTCTATAAGCGATTTCCATGTCGGCCAATCGAGGCTGAAAACTGCCTGGTGTTTCTGAATGTGACGTTCTCGTTGTTCTTCAATACTGTGAGGTTTGGACGGCACTAGGAATATTAGCAGTACTCAAATATTGAAAGAAGGTGGTGCTCACCTAACAATGGTAGTCCATTTTCGTCATGGAGCACTTTGACATTGCCTTCCCTGATGAGGAAACTGACGTAGAACATGTTTTCAACTGTCTGTCCAAACGACTTCGGGTTTATGACGAAGTCGAACAAAGAAGCCGCAGCTTCCTGCTCTGGAGTCTGATAAACCCGGTACCGCCTGCAGGCTGCACGAACGTCCTCGTCGTCTACATCATCACCAAATTCTGTCAGCTCAGCCTCAACCTTCTCTCCACCTATGTTGATATGCTCCTCCAGGCGTGACTTGATGCCGGTTACGAGGTGAGTCAGATTCGAGTTCTCTGATTGTTTGATGTCGGAGGATGTAAGCTCTTGTGGCCGGGTGGCAGGTCCAACAGGCTGTCTCTGCGATCTTGCACGACGACCCTGGGATGCCCGAACACGTTTTTGAACAGATAGTGGGCCTAGAAGGAAGCTTGAGACCGGCGGACGTTTGTTGCTAGGAAAACAAGCTTCCCTTCCGAGCACAGCCCAGTCAAGGCCGTCCCCAATCTCTTCCTCGTCTTCGTCTTCTTCCTCAAAGGCAGTCCGCCTCCGGCTGCGCGCTTGCGTTGAAGAAACAGCCTCATCGTCAGAATCAACAGGATTCCCGCCCGACTTCATGAAGAAGATGCACTTGGAGACGAACTGATCCACGTCGATCCCAACGCCATTGTTTCCGTGTAGGCTATTGTTCAGTTTCTTGCCTGCCAAATCACTTGCGAGGACCATGACACGAGAATCTAGCGCTGCGTCTGCCGTTTGCCTGACTTTGTTCATATAGTAGTCTTGGCGCTTGAGGTGTTGGAGGAGAAGGTTATTGCCTGGTTTGATGAGCTCATCGCGATTGTCTGTGACAGTTAGTGAGGGTACATGCATATAGCGCCGGGAGCCTACCTTCGATTTCCCGATGATGTTGACGAATGTTGGCACGAATTTGGCGCCGCAAGTCAGGATCCTGTTGGGGATCGTAGTACTTTGTATCTTCATCCTCCGCCCCATTCACATGTGTTGCGTCGTCAAACTCGTCCTCGTCTTCATGCACTGCGATACTTTCATCGCCATCCTCAAACACGGGCGTAGAATCCACAATCGTGTAGTCGTCGGTGCGTCGCCTCTTGCTCCTCCCACTAGAGTGGGATGAGCCGGAGTTTGGAGTTGGTAGTCGCGCAGCGCCTGCTGCCATGGCCTGCCTGCTCTTGGTGATAGGGCGAGGAGTGTTTTCGCGTGATTCTGGGACTTGGTTTTCCTTGTCAGAGCTAACGGATACCGAAGGGCTCATGACAGAATATGAGGACTGCCGTGCCGAGCTGGTAACGGGAGCGATTGGTCGCGAAGAGGCACGAGGCGTTGGGTCTTTGTATAAGGAATCAACCGTAGTGGCACGGCTAGGTTGGGAGCTTGAGGGCAGGTTTGTGTTGAGACGAGCCATGTTGCCTGCTTTAAGACATTCGGCGGGTAGCGACAAATGCGCAGCGGGCTGAGCGGAAGGGCGTTGTTTTTAAGGAGCGTGTGTGGATGTTGTGTGATTGTCGGTTCCTCAGAATGGGAAAGACGCGACACACGAACCGTTGAACCAGCAATTTTGGTGGCGTTCAATCTAGCGCGATCCCGCAGAAGGAGCGATACCGAGAACGGTTAGGTAAGCGTCAGGTCACGTGTCAGCGCTCCCTCGCGTGTTCCAGGGATCGGGAGCTTGGGGCTTGGGCTTCTGACCTCTCCACACAGTCCAGTCCAAGCTTCATGCACACGGTCCTGACGTTCGGTATCACGGTCACAGTACAAGAATCTCTCTCTCTATCTTTGCTTCTTGAGTGCACTCCATGGCCTGTGGTAGCAATATACTATCACATCGCTCAGGATGGAAGCCTTCTCCTTCGCAACTTCCTCCGCCTTAAGTGAGCTCAATGTTCACGTTCGCATGTACGAGCCCATACCCCGCGACGCATATTCCAGCCAATCTAACTTGGTTCTAGAGATCGTTTGGATGGCCACCAGAAGCCCATACCGTACTCAGTCCTCCTCAAACGCCCGGATCTAAGATATCGAGCATCCAATATCAAGTTAGTGACCGCCTATTCCTCCAGATGATAGCTCTAACAACTTCCACAGCCCTCATTCTGAGCTCTACGTTACTGCCCAGATTTGGGCTGATAGCAAACCCCTAACCGTCCCCGTTCAGACTGCCTACAAGTCGTTCAAGAACGCTCGAATATGGAACGAGTGGCTCTCCTTACCCGTGACCTACTCGAATCTCCCCGCTACCGCACAGCTCGCTATCACAGTATGGGATCTTTCGCCAGTGGAGGACACGGAATCAAATCTACATGCGATAGCCTTTGGAGGGACCACAATACCGTTGTTTGATAAGGACAATATCCTGCAAAAGGGTCGCCAGCGATGTCGGTTACACCGCCTCAAGCCCGCTGATGGGCTATCCGCATCGACTACGCCATGGGTCTTACCACCAGCGAGGAAGAGCAAGAGGGATGTTTCGACAGAAGATGTAGTTGATGAAAGGGTCGCCGAAATGCAACGGCTGGAAGAACTATTGAAAAAGCAGGAAATGGGAGACATCCCGCAAAACCCTTGGCTGGATAGGCTGGTTTTCCAGAAGATGATGAAGATTAGGAATGAGGCACTCAAAGCCGAGGCTGCAGCACTCGACAGGCAGAGCAAACCTCACACCAATGGCGTTTCCCAAAACAATGATGCCAACTCAGAAGACGACCTCTTCTATCTAGATATTGAGCTTCCACGTTTCGACCACTCCATAGTATACACAGACGTCGAGTACCCTCCACCCCCAATTTCAAACCTTAAAATACTGTCAGATTCTGAAGTAAGACTTAGACCGCCTCCTGAGGTTTCTTTTGGCCCAGGTATCAATGTCAATGGAAATGGTTATGGAGATGCCGATGCTGGAAGGCTTATCCGTATATATGATCCGGAAACGGGACGACACGATAATCCGGCAGAGCAGAAGCACCGCAAGTTGATGCGCAGTCAGCAAACAGACTCGCTAGATCGAGATCGAAAGCCCGATGTGCAGACTCGAGACAAACTAAACACCATTTTAACATATGGCCCACTCCACGACATCAACTCGGATGACCGAGACATGATCTGGAAATTTAGATATTTCCTTCTCCGAGATAAACGGGCCTTGACCAAATTTGTCAAATCAGTGAGCTGGAGAGACCCTTTTGAGGCCCGACAGGCGGCGCCGTTGCTGGAGAGATGGGCTGAGATCGACGTTGATGATGCTCTCGAACTACTTGGCCCGCAGTTCGACCATCCCGTCGTGAGAGGATATGCTGTCGAACGATTGAAGAAAGCTGATGACGACGAGCTTCTTTTGTATCTCCTCCAGCTTGTCCAGGCTCTAAAGTACGAGGCGGCAGGCGATGGCGATGACTCCTCCCTCGCACGATTCTTGATTACCCGCGCGACGAACAGCTTTACGCTCGGTAATTTCTTCCACTGGTATCTGATGGTAGAAATAAGTGACTTCAGCAATGACCAAGCACCCGAGCACCGCGACCTTTTCGCGAAAGTAGAATATGACTTCATGTTTGAACTTGAAAAGACATCAGAGGGAATCGAGAAGCGGACAATGTTCAAGCGACAGGGCGAACTTCTGACGATTCTCACCAAGGCGTCGAAAGATGTTCGCTTCGACCGAGGAAACCGACCCCAGAAAATCACAAGACTAAAGAAATTTCTTGGAGATCAGAAGAATGAGCTTGTAAATTTCGACTCACCGATCGCTCTACCTCTAGATCCGACTGTCATGATTACAGGGGTCTATCCGGACGATTGCACTGTGCTGAAGTCCTCTCTCTTCCCGATGATCCTGAATTTCAAGACAACAACCAACACCAAATATCCCATCATCTTCAAAACGGGCGATGATCTTCGACAGGATCAACTCGTCATCCAGATTATCACACTTATGGATCGACTACTCCGTAAGGAGAATCTCGACCTGAAGCTTACGCCATACCGCATCCTGGCCACGAGTACAACAGCTGGCGCACTCCAATTCATCCCCTCGATGAGTCTTGCCGCAGCAGTGGCAAAGTATAAAGGCAGTCTACTGGCATACCTCCGTGCAAATAATCCAGACGACACTGCTCCCCTAGGCGTTCGTAAAGAAGCAATGGATGCATATATCAAATCATGTGCGGGTTACTGCGTCATAACCTACCTCCTCGGCGTTGGCGATCGTCATCTTGACAACCTCCTCATCTCACCATCAGGTCACTTCTTCCACGTCGACTTTGGCTATATATTAGGAAGAGATCCCAAACCATTTGCCCCGCAGATGAAACTGTGTCGAGAAATGATTGAAGGGATGGGTGGTGCACAGCACCCCAACTACATTGCTTTCAAAGAATACAGCTTTACCGCGTGGTCGACCCTCCGCAAATCGAGTTCTTTGCTGCTCAATTTGTTTGCACTCATGCAAGAAGCAAATATTCCTGACATCAAGGTCGAAGCCGAAGGCGCAGTGAGGAAGGTTCAAGAGCGCATGTGGTTGGATAAGTCGGAGGAAGTGGCGATGCGAGAATTTGACGGCTTGATTGAGGACTCCGTGCAAAGCTACACCGCGGTCGTGATTGATCGCGTGCACGACTTTATGCAATATTGGAAGAAATAGTGTGGCGGTGTGAAACCGCGGGTTTGTATATGCGTGGGGGTGACTTAGATACCCAGATACCTCTTAGCTTGTTGAATGCAATGTATGATGAATGCCATCATGACCTTATGTAATCTATGTTTGACCCGTTTGAATCCTGCTCTGGAAAAAGTATATAAAATCCCAGTGCCCTTCGCTCGAGTGCTATTTCCTTATCTTCACAAAAGTACCCCTCACAAAAGAAAGCATCCAAAAAATGGCATCCAATTCCCATGTTCCAGAGAAAGATCAGAAACTTCTCAAAATCATGGCAAAAGGATCGAGATGTTGACCGTATGCCTCTTTGGCCTCTCCTCTTCTAAAATGGATGAGTGGAGGTTTGATTACACGAGAATTTGGTACGCCGGGTTTTCCAAACGGCGGATCGAGTAAAGAATGTCTCGTGCTCCGGAGATTTTCTCTTTCCACAGGAATACCTTGAAACACTTATGTTGCCTGCTGTCTACCCTCTCTCTGTAGAACATGAAGGATCAAGAACATGATAGTTGTGTCACATCGAAAGGGAAAATAAAAGAGTATCTATCCCTGACCTGAAATGGAGCCGGAAACAATGATCGAGGATTCGATGTCGTCATCCGTGGATTAAAACTGATACGGTTGAACCTAATGGAAGAGAAAAGCGGAGAAGATGCGTGCATATAAGATCTTGTCGAAGATTGAATATTGAGGGATAGATTCCTTCAGTACTTTTGGTGGGACTTGGTAAAATAAGAAATCTTTCGAAATGGGCTCGATGTGCGATTCCGAAATCTCAAGAATATCTGGCCATGTGCCATTCGAAAAGAGCTGAAGATCTATGTATGGAAAAAACCTGCAGAAGTTTGTTTCAAGCTGGCTGTTCGCTTGTCTGTGAAGAAAATAAAAACTTAGCAAGACAGCCCCATGGAAGGGTCGGTTTTGGTTTGCTCTTAGCTCCGTTCTGACATGGAAAGTCATGGAGGTCTTGGCGATTTTGTGTCAAACGCCAGGTGTTACTGGCCAATGCTGTTTTGCTCCAATCGTGCAAAGATGCATGGTGCCAGACATGGATGGACTGTGCTTTGATTATGTCCTGCAGGACATCTCTAGAACCTCGA
This sequence comes from Nigrograna mackinnonii, assembly GCA_001007845.1. Lineage (NCBI taxonomy): Eukaryota > Fungi > Ascomycota > Dothideomycetes > Pleosporales > Nigrogranaceae > Nigrograna > Nigrograna mackinnonii. Next base: position 29,607 of record JGVQ01000121.1, read on the forward strand.
AAAACCAGAATCCGAGAAGATGTTCTACTACGAAGCACTGCGTGTAAAGAATACGCATCAAATTTCCTGCATGGTGGTAGCAATCTCGCTGTGGAGAGATGCACAAGAGCATACCCGGAGCAGAAGGCCATGAGGTGCCTTGTTGCTCCTCTATGCTGCTCTTCCAGGATGAAAGTTCTTACCATGAATACTGCATGAAATATGTCCGGCAGACGATATTGTCGAGTCTATAAAAAAGAGAACCACCGTAGCCATGTGCCTGGGCTTCGAATCCGGCTAAAAAAAAATTTCTCTGCAATAATATGTGTCTATGGGAAGACCTGGTTTCCCTGGATTATATGTGCTGGAGATGCATAAAGGCTCAAGAAACGATTCACCAATCCGATGCTTCCTTGACCATAACTTCATACAAAGAAACTAAATCCTCAAGAAACCTTCCCTTGATTAAAATCCTGATTGAGTCCCGAATGAGATTCAATTCCAGTTTTCTCCAAATTTGCAACTTGGATTACCACGGTTTAGGAGATTGACTACATTCCTACCGGCATGTGACTGATGTAAAATTCCTAATACTTACACTGCTACCCTTACGGCTCACCAGTTGGGTCGGAGACCAAGACCAAGATACAAGAGTCGATATTAAAATTGTATATACCAAACTTTCCTGAGTGGACCCAGAGATGCACAACTTGTTCAATTGGTTAAGGTGTACAGCTTCTCGTAGCTACTCTAGAAACAAAAACTTCTCGTTGGGGCGTCCATGGTTCTGCTAGATCTCTATGACCTTAAAACACTCACTCAATGGGAGATTTGGATATTGGGACTAACATCGTCACAACAACTACAGTAATAACATGGGCCAGTCCGCTACCAAATTCACATACGTGCGGTGAAAAATGGATCATATCATTTCGATGAAACGACTGGGACAACGTAAAAATCAAAATCACATCGAAACACCCACATTGGCTGTGTTGTATTCAAGCCTCCTTGACAGAAAAATAACTCGATCAATTGTGGAGTCATGGTCGCTATTTTCTTCTATCAGTATTGTGTTCAGACGTTTATAGCCAAGGAACAGAAATCTTTTTTCATGTGTCTGTCTTTCACGGAAAAGGCAAATACAAGAACCATGAACGACACAAAAACAATGGCATCTCTGAGACCCATATGTTGCTGCACTGCGGAACCAAACTAAAACTTAAGTGCAAGAAATGATGTTCCTTTTCTGACTTTGCACATCGCCTCACGATTGCAGTCGTGGCTTGACTAGAATTCGACTACGCATGGCTGCATGCAGCCCGGTTGTTGATCACCAATGATATGTACAGCCTTGTTGCTCCCCAATATGAAGACGGCCTCATCCTTCCGGATCAGAAGGAAACGTCTAAGGTCACGATCAATGATCAACGGGCGCCACCTGCGCATGCTCAATTTATTGCCAATATGCCCCCTGTTCCACTACGCGAAGAATATTCACGACGTCAAAATGACCGAGGAGAACATCGCCGCGTCCCGAGCCACCGATATGAGTTTGCCCTCTGCCGATAAGCCACTCCAGACACCATCTGACCGACGAAACAAGAACAAGCGTAAAGCCGATAAGCGGAAGGAGAAGCAGGCCAAACGAGAGAACCCCTTTCTTAGGGAACTCGCCATTCTCTTTGCTCAGAAGCAAGATGCGCAGTTTCTACACGCCATCCTCAGCGACATTAAGGCCGGCGCTAACCAGGAGAAAGACGCGAAATTCCCATTCCGAGTACCACCGGTCACTGACCACCTCCAACTCGTCCAGATGTTTGCCTGTTAAAGGGAGACGCCGGATGCAAAATGTTCCTGCATTTCTTGAACAATTTTACCGACACTAAATGCTTGCTCAAATTCGAGTAAAACACCAATTAACGAAGCAAATGAATACATGTGACAATACCCAGAGGAGGTATCACTTAGCGTGCATGAGACGGCATATCCCTATCACGTATGATAGCGCATCAAGACGAGACCTTTCAATACAAAGATGCTCCTCGACGTGGTGATGTAACTCGAGAGGACGAGTCCTCAGGTCCACTTCACCGTTGACAAATGGTTCAATCCAAGCAAAAACTATATGGTCAAACAATGGAATGACACGCTTATGTCATTCATATAACCGATATCCTTGATGTGGTTCGAAGCATATGAAAAACATATTTATGCATATGATATCTCGAGCCATTTGCCCGTTACGAAAGATATAAGCATATGGGTGAATGAAAACTGAGCTTGAACCAAGACTTCTCAGCTATCAGAAATTGGGAAATCTAGCGGCAATGACCTTGTACACTCCCTTCAATAATTACCGGAAGCTACCCGGAGATGCTGAAATGACTTCCAACACACAGAGTACATCACGGTGGCTGATTAATCCTTAACGCGGGGACGACGGGCATACCCCAGGCTGTGAACTTGGAATAAATGGGGACCTCGAAGACAAATATTTTAGATGTGGGGATGGTGTCCTTACTGCAGAAGTGCTCAAAGCAACAGCGTCTGCACTCCGGCAAGATATCTCCATTGCGGACTGGAAGAAAATAGCTCTGAAGGGTTGTACTGAATAGTCCGTTTCCAGGATGATGCATGAAGTTCGTCGTCGCCCACTTCACTTATGAGTGTGGTTAACTGATGCTTTATATATAAAGAACCATAGATGCAGCAAAACATGAGGATGTTCGTTGAGAAGGCTTTGAATGCCGAATTATTTACCTGATCAGCCTTAGGCTGATCAATATCAACGACGCCAACCTGAGGACGACCTTCGACAAGTTCATCACCAGGAAGTAGATAATGTTCGACAATTTCAACATCAGGTTCGATAAGCTCATCTGCTACAGCCGAACCAGCTTCGACAAACTCAATATCAGCCCCGACAAGTTCATCAGCAGGATACTGTTTATCTTTGAATCTTCTTGATTCTTGTTGTCCTACGAGCACACAGAGTCATGGATGCATTTGAAGTGGGTCTAGAAGGAGCAGAATATTTGATTCTCGTCATGTACTACGGCCCGAAGGATTCTAATGAGAATCGTATTGGGGGCCTGCATTGGTATTGATGGGACTGAGTAACAATATTTATTGGAACTTCCGTGATTTCGTGATAATACAAAGGGCTGTTACAACTAGAAACCATCTAAAATCAGGCTCGCACCGGCAACTGTGCATGGCATTGAAGTACCACTTACAAACCATCAAGATAGCTACCAAAGGCTACGAATTGAACAAAGACGCACTCGGTTGAATTTGCTTCACATTCTTATCTTCTTACTTCGTCTGTAGTGTCGTAGGTCAAAGACTGAGCTCGGCTCGGGGAAGCTTCCCGTATCTCTGACCCGGATGGGTCAATCTGTCCACTAGGTTTCCTTGATTCGTTGTGATCCACATAGCTAACCCGTAACACCTGATATGGTCCTTCACTTTGTTGTCTTTGGCCCAGAGTCGGACCGACGTACTCTGGTTGGTCCATCATCGCCATATTCTGTTCTAAACCCGCAGAGGGTGTGCGGTTACGTTGTCGAGCGGTCCAGATCCAGAACGCGGCAATTAAAGAGATAAAAATGACGCCTAGTGAGACACCGAGCCCTATTCCTATCTTAGCCTCTTTCGATAATCCTTCATTACTGATCTCGGCTGGTGTTGTTGGGGGAGGGGTGCCGGTTTCTACGGGACCTCCAGCGATCGAGGCACCGGGATTCACACTTGCGCTGCCGCTTGGTACTGCTGGCCTGATACTTTCAGGAAGAGCCGTAAATATATGAGTATCCGTCGACTGATATGCTATGTATATAGCTGGTGCATAAGGAGATATGTCTTGCTCGAGTTCGGTCGTTCCCCAGGTGAAACTGAAATCCACATCATATGACAGATATTCGATCGTTTCGCCAGCAGTGAACAACCTTTCGCAATATTGCGCATAGCTTTTGTCAGGGCGAAAAGACCTATGCCTTTGGTTATAATCTGCCCCTAGAATGATAGGATTGAGGGTTGGAAAACATACTCCGGGCAACATCGCTGTACTGTCATAGACAAAGACACTAATTCGGGAGCATCAACCTTAAAACCATTATAATTCCATCCGCTTGGACATGCTGCAGGCGAGTAGATATTGTTGGGTGTGAAATGGTCGGGATAACAGGAATTTATGTCCCAGTAGTTATCCGGGTCGCCGTTCGCGTAGGCGGCAACGCCGTCGTCGTCGTACGTTACTGTATTGAAACAGCCGTATGTGTCGGTCCAATCCGATGTTAAAGGTCCCAGATTAGGCACAAGCACAATGCTTGTGTATATCACAGACATTGTACGAATCGAAGTTCATCGAAGAACCCCAAGGGCTTGGTGTGAAAAGAACACTATGGTGAACGCGTGCAAAGTGATGCACACGGTATAACAGCGATGAAAAGGGCCATTGGGGCTACCTCCACCTTAAATCAATCAGAATATTTGCGGCATGGCTGAGTTCCATGACTACGACATAGTGATTGGCTCTGAGCTGTCTGTGATTGTGCAATTGCATAGCGGCCGAAGCCGTACATCTGCCTCTCCGAGTGCAGGGCAATGCGGCGAAGCTGGCGGCGAAGCTTCTCCTAACCCAAATCGTCGGAGACTTTTAATTGCCATTCGATAGGGGCCAAAAAACGTATGGCTCAGGAAGCGCCTCAGCTCAGGAAACATGTACTCAGCCTTCGCTCGCCGCGTTGTGAGGCCTTGGCACCTATGCGGTGGACCATTTAGGTAGTTAATCGCTAAGAAAGAACAAAATGCTCTTGATCCTCCGGCAGCAAATGGGGCCAAAATACTCCTCGGTTCTAGGATTTAAATCCTTCCCTTATTTCCTGCAGTTGTGTAATTACGCCGGGACTGTTTAGCAAGAGATCCCTGCTCCATGAAAGTCAAGGTCCCAGAAGCCTGAACCTGTAATGTCACGGCTTGGCCTAATCTACATGTTCATTGAACCATGTGAGCTGAGATCGCCTATGAATGCCCTGGTTTGGGCTCACGCGACGGGATGATATTTTGTTCTGTAAACTGGACCATTTTCAACTGTGGTACCTCAACAATCCCCGTTGTATAGAACTTGCGCAACTATCTAATTTACGACATGATGTCCAATATGACACTAATTTGCCCTTGTGTCATTCCCTAGGTTCTACAAGACAAACGAAAGGTTCATATCAAACAACATCCTAAGACTAAACAGAGCATTAATAAATAAGCGTGGAGAACAAAGAGAAAAGGATCATAGAGAACCTCGTTTCTTCTGGGCGACAATTTTCAAAACATCAAAAAATCTCCCCCAAGGTCCAGGACGGAGATAATCGACTCTAGTGCATATGTTTATCCTCCTTCATTCATGGCTCTGACTCATAGTATCTCCTAACCTAAAAACGCATGAAAGCAAGGTACAGGAAGGGCTCGGCTCGTAGCCTAAAAATTTGCTTGAGCTCTTTGATGGGGAGTCTTCTTCTGACCCAAACCACACACAGCGTCAAAAGAAGACCTCAACATATTTCATGAAAGATAGCATTCTTCCACCAAATCTTCTAAAGATTCGTAAACTAAGATGGAAATTAAGGGAGACCATCAAATGAAGGCGGATCTGTTTTTCACTCCTACGAAAGCACTCAATTGATGAAGAAAGGCTATGTGGGATGAACCTGTACGAGCCATGCGAGGACACTCGCAAGCAAGTCATGGAGACAAGTACCTTGATTGTACCAAGTGCCATAATTCGACTCATGATCATCAAAAGTTAGGAATTAGGGCCAGCCACACTATCAGGGACTATCAGTCGACGATAAAGTTACATATTGCCTTGTCCGGGGACTGATTCTATAAACTGCCGGACCAAACGTTCGTAAAAGTGAAGATTGTACTAAAGTTATACTTTGGAGCTGTTGCCCCTTTTCAACCTCTACAAAAAATTGCTAGAGCAGATAACATGTGAAATTAATTTAACGGGACATGTCAGAATGTTGGCCACTAGATCTAAACCTAAACTCAGACACGATATGCGGAAAATGTATCAACAATACTACCAACTAAGGATTCCTAAGCCAGATCCTTGGATCATATAGCCAACGCTAGCCCAGAACATTGAAAAGGAAAACATAAGATAATGATGCTACTCATGGCATTCTCTGAAAGTTATACGATATGCGCCGTCAGCACCTTTTCCCAACAAACTTTAACATACAAGGCCTCTCAATCGTTCGCCAATTATTCCGTACACTAGATGGGATTAATAGAAATTCATGACGTCTGTCGTCTTATCCCAGCAATTCAGCGATTATAAAAGCAAAAGCGGGCCACTGTCATAGCTTGCCAATCTTTCTCCATAAATTTTGTGATTACCTAAAAACAAGGGCACCCAAGACATGTATGTGGTGTGTTGTACCATCAGCATCTACACTTGAATACAATGTCTGAAACACTAATGCGAAAGACGACATTTCCTTCCACAAATTAGCATTCCTAAAAAATCTCTATGGCGAGCTATAGTAACTTATATTCCGCAAAACCCGTGTCGAAAGCCACGAGGCGGTCCGCCATGCTGTTTTCTCCCGCTTTTCAATTAACTTGCATATGTGGGGCGAGACTGCATTTGGGCAGAAGATGACTATATGATACAGTACCTTCTTTCATGGTATTCACCGGACTCTCCAAAAGAAGAGCACGAGAGTACATGTTCCTCCAGCAATACTACAAATCCAAAATCTGGGAACAATTTCGGACGATAGCTGCTATCTCCAGATGGGTCTTTACCTTAAGTCCTGAAAAGCAAACTAAGCGTATTCAAGCAATGCTTATGAATCCGTGTTTGAAACAGAAACAGCTTCATATACTGTAGTATGGTGGCCATTGGGCGTGCGTGGTGCCGTGAATCACCTGGCGTTCAATTCACGAAGAAAAATTCGCGAGCAACATACAAATGGTCTGTCCCTATTCACTGAACCAACCTCCAAAATCCAAGTCTCAAAAGCGAACCTGGATGTCCTATATCCAGAAAGTGTTGAATGGACTACCTCTCGTGTGAACGATTGATAGCTTGTGACTAGTCACTGTACTTGCGTACGAGGGGTATCTTTCGATAGGTAATTAATTGATTGCTTGTTCTATCCTATCTACGGAGGAAAGGGGTAACTATCAATGCTGAAACACGACACCGTGCGTAGTCACATGAGAAGTCATGTGATATCTGATATCAACCAAACTACTGCGTACGGACAGAAAGAATAATATAGACATAACATGAGAACTCATGTCAGAGAGCTCAATGACTATTCCTGGATCTGAAGACTCCCAAAAGGACAAATAAGTGTAATAGACGCCGTCGAAATGGAGATTTTGTTCTCCCTCCTCCCGTGTATGCCGAGTCTTCCCAGCCTATCAGAATCTTGACAAAGATTTATGTTCTTACTTTTGAGAACTGCCAGACTTTAAATCGGGGCATTCACGTCCATTATGAACCACAAACAGAGAAAACATCGAAAATGCAAATTCTTAAACCGAGATTTTCAAAGCTCTATGTTCTAAATGAACAGGGTACGACACCGAATGATTGATCTCGGAATCCCAACCACGAAAATCCATCAAAGAGAATGAAAGAATGACCTGCATCTCTTCTGCCGACTACGCCAAAATCTTCGAAACCTTGAGGGGAGAAATCTCGCGGCACCACAAACTCTGTTCATTACAATACCCAGCAGTTCCAAATCCTCGCGATTATGCCGCAGCGGTGGAAGAAACCGGTCTCACACAATACGATGTTAGCCCATCAATACATACTTTGCGTTAAAAACGAAAAATCCAACAAATTATGAGCTCCGGTCCTGATCGGCTCGAAAAAATAGATGTAAAATAGACATGTCATGCTCGACGGCATCGCTCCTAAAAGAAATTCTTATCACAATGCATAGAAAGCGATAAAGATCAATAAATACCAGATTCATGTGTAGTGGTACCAAAAACGAACTATTCAGGGAAAATGACCAGCATTGCAAAAACTACTCGGCCCCTAGATATGGAGAAGTAGAGAGAATTCATAGTGCATACAACAAATGTATTTGCACTTCAATCATTCCTATCGAGACAACATGAACATAGATCCAAACCCGCAGCAGTTATGTCCGTGACCAGATGGGATTTATTGGATCAAAGACCGCCAGTGAACTCGCGATATTTCTCCTCTAACTTCACAAAAGTCCCCAAAGTCGTGGAAAGAGTGAAGGAAAAACACACCTGGATACCATGGCATGCACTGGAATCTCAATAACCAGTTGATGAGCCGTCATGTGGAATGGATCTATGCATTCTTCGTGCTATGCTAGCTTCCGGATTAGGTGCCAAAGAAAACAATAAAACTATTCTGAACAATCGTTATGACTACCTGCTCACTACCTATCTACCCACCTCTTTTTTATGCCATCAAACTAAAACCCTAACGACAGATGGATGCACCTGCACTCCGCCTCTGCCTAGAGCCCCCAAGAATAAGATACACTGGTCAGGCCAAATGATAGACTTGTGCATGGCAAAGTTTTCGAAAAGAGCCGTCGTAAGCTCGATGTCGAACTTGTCATCCATTCCGAATAAAGAATCTTAGACAGAGCAAGGAGACGATTGATCAGAAGCAAAGATTCAAAACAAGACGTTATAACCGGTGTCCGTTCTGAATTAAAAAATCTTGATTGGAGTAGGGAAACCATCGATCAAAACCAAAAAAAAAAATTCGAAAACGACCCACTCACAAACGTTCATGACCTAGCATCTTCCCTCGATTCTTGATGAAGAGATTGAATAGACCGAAAAAAATGAGGCCTCAGGAGTGAAAACTTCTAAACCCACGCTTATGCGTTCTATGTCGGACTTGTCATCTTTTTCCCAATAGCCATAAAAAGCTTAAGTGGACTGGAAAACATGAAGGCTCGGAAGTAAAAGCTTTGAAACCAAAACCGCACCTCCTCGTAGTGATGACTCGGCATCCATTTTAAATTAAATCTTGAATGGAGGAAGTATGTGAAAGATTAGAATTGAAAGCTTTCAAATAAGCGCCTTAGCAAGGCCATGGCTGGTATTCAATCTTGACAAAACTCGCGGGAGGTGATGGTATGGGGAGAAGGGAATGGAAGATGAAAAGATACGATAGGAGTGTAGACGTATGTGAGTCGAGTCGAGTCGTGTGGTCGCACTAGAAAAACCCTCGAGGAATGGTCGATGACTTGCTTTGCGAGGTGAAACAAACATCGAATGTCCTGATGCTGAACCAAGTATCTAAAAGAATAATGTGTGGGTTGTGAAAAACAAGCTGTCGACTCTGACAATGTTCTTTTTAGAATCTGTTCGCGATATTAAAGAGCTTGCACGGATACCATAGGTGGAATTTGGGATTTGCAACACGTTTAATGTATAGCGGCTATAATTATTGTCGATATTTTATTCCATGTTGAAATCATTAATGCATTGAGAATGTTCAACAAGCAAATCTATAGCTATACTATTAATTGCCACAAATAATCTTCTTCATGAAAATTTGAACCAGACTAGACTCAACCAGCCCATTATCCGTCTACTAACATACCGATACCCCGATCCTCCCCCTCTTTGGCAGGAGGTCTCCAATCAAATAGATCAAACGCCTCGGTGCTCCATGGGCCGACATCTGTGTCTGGAGAAGGGCTTGGAAGCTCTGGTTCATTTGCTGCTGTGGGGCTAGCGTTTGTGTCAACGTTGAGGCTCCGCGTACGTTGGAACTTGCGTCTTGGGTCGGTCTTCTGGATTAAGGTTGATAGAGTTCCTTTCTTAACACCTAGTCCAGCAGCGGGAACGGGGTTTGAAGTATTGGAGGGCGTAGTATCTTCAGTGACTGGCTTTGGAAGATTCTGCATCTCCCACTGCTCACTTGTTGATGGGATAGGGGCATCGTTGACGGACAGCACGCGTCGAAATGAGCGATGGGGAGAGACATTTGTAAGCTGTGTTGACTCAATAGGATCATCTTCGACCCGGATCGGTCTTTGAGGTTTCTGCAGTTGGGCAGATAGCTCGGTTGTGTTCATCAAGAGTCCTTTCTTGTTAGATGCTAGAGGATGTGGCGGAAGACCAGGTGTTCTTGTTTTGCTTGCGGATAAATCAAAGTCTGGCGTTGCATGGGAAAGTGAATTGACTCGTTTCCCCTTCTTTCGAAAACCTCCCGTAGAAAGCGAAGGCTTTGGATGAAGGTTGACATCGGTTGTTGGCGCAGAAAGACACGATTGATCTCTCAATGCGTGGGCCATAGGTTTGAACTTGTTGCAAGCCTGTAACATATTTCCCACCCTCGCTTGAACCTTAGTCGGGACAGTCGACGCTGACTGAGCAGCAACTGTTACGGATTTGCTATTACTAGATGCCTTCTTGCCAGATCCTTGGTTCAATGGCGCACCACATCGGCCCAGTTGCTGGTCCATCAGTCCGTGGATCGTTTCCATGTCATCAAATGCATCTGGGGATGATGGGGGTGAGGGATTCATTCTCTTAGAAGTCTTCGCGTTTCGAGTCTGGGTTTTCAGGAGTTGGGGTCTCCGTTTCTTTGTCGTAACCACTGATGCATGTGGTAGCTCATTCAACTCATCTGCAAATAGAGGCTCATCATCGCTCGGCAATGAAGTGGGCCCAAACCTCGGTGGGTCTACTGTAATTTTCTTGGGTTTCTGCCTCGCTTCTCTTGTGTTCTCGTGGGGACCATTTGTTACCCTAGGTGGCGATCGCAAGGGTTGCTGGGGTACAGATTGATAAAGAAGCATACCACGCTTATTGCCGGTGGAAAGACGCAAGGACTTAGCACGAGGATCACGAGGTGGTGACTTAGGGGAAGACGGGTCCTTGCAAGGCTTTTTTGCTGAATGAACTGCAAAATCGATATTGGCAACGCGGTTGGAAGCACTAATTGGGGGAGAAGAAGAACGTGGTGGAGGGGGAGGCGGAGTTCTCTGTTTTGGTCTCTTCCCGGCAAGAACGATTTTGCGCGCTGGTGGCTCGCGAGTTGTTTGAGCAGCCTTGGGCGGCGACGAGGCCATGCATGGGTTGAGAGCTGGTGAAGGTGGGTGTCTTGGAGCGCTCCGCTTAACAGGAGTGATGGGCGGAGTTACATCTGGAGATACGAGATCGGTCTCGGAATCCAGTGTAATGATCAATGGGGGTTGCTGCACTGGCCGTGGAGGTACGAGCCTTTCTGGAGCATCCAATTTTTGTCGCACCTGGGTCACCTCACTGGCCGCTCCCATAGGTCGAGGTTTGATCGGGCTAGAAGATACTGGCTGGGCTCGAGCTTGGGATATCTTTTGTCTTTTCGCAGCTGGCGCTCCAGCCCATTCATTCTCCTTCTCAATGCGAGCCTCATAAGGCGATTTCAGCTGCGCTACCTTTCCAATATGACCTCTAGAAGACCCTAGCAGCGAATTCAAGGATTTATGGCGTAACTGGGAATTTGATCGGAGGCTAGTAGGGGGAATAGAGGGGCGGTTTTGGATCGGTAAGGGGGCGGCCTTTTGAGGGGAGTCTCTATTCTTCTTTTCGAATAATGGAGTCAAGTCCGTCTGGGTTATCCCCATGGGCTCAGCGACCTCGACCATGACACCTTTGTCGAGGGTCAATTCAGCTCCTTCATTTAGTTGACTGGCCTCTTTCCAGTATGTGTCTCCAAGATAATTTCTAGTAGTATCATATACCATAACCCTATTGTTGAAAGTATGGAACTTGAGATATCCATCGTGCCATCGCTTTTGCTTCCGGCGAAGATCGTGCGTGAATAGGCATCGAAACTCTGCAACGGGCGCAGTGTTCTGAGAGGCGGGGACGACCGCCGATAGTCGCGGCGTACCTCTCATAGGCGTTGCCATGGTTGGAGCAGCCGAAGTGCCTATTGTGTCGAAGTCTTCGGGTGCGAGCCGTCGAACATGATCATCTTCTTAGTGGCTGGCTTCGTGTGGTTGCGGTGAGAGTAGTCGATTGGAGTTGGGATGAGATGGTAGGTGAAGTGAAGTGAAGTGAAATTAGGCGGGGGTGACGCGTGCGGTGAAGGTTGACGCGCGCTGGGTGCCGTTCTGGGTAGGGTCGGCAGTCGCCAAAGCACATGATCGGACGGGCCGAGCCAACCTCCAGCTTGGGACCTGCCCGAACCTTGGGAAGGGAAGGGGACCCCTGGCGCTATGGCTTTGTTGAAGCGGCGCCGAAAAGTCGAAAGGCACACGAGGGGCCCGCACCGCACCAGCGCCCGCCCGCAAATAACCCCACGGCCGCGGCGGTGCAACGGTCAATGGAACACGAGCAGCCACTAGAACTAGGCCCTGCCCTCTCATCTCACTGCAAGTCCCATCCTTCATCATGGGGCGTCCTCTGCGTTCTCTGGGCTGAGGCCACCGTTCCCTCGCCCACTTACACTCACTTCACTCATCAATTACCTGTCTCTGGTGTTGTTGCTTGCCTGGAATTGCCTCTTCTTTCTTTCTTCTTTCCTCTTTCCTCTTTCCTCTTTGCCTCTTACCGAGTAGGCATTCATCTGCTGGGCTGAAACGCGGGGCCTCCCTTCTTGGTGACTGTGCCCCCCCATGCCCTCCTCCTCCTCCCCAAGCTTCCACTACTACGTATTAAATATTGCCGTTAACCGTTAGTGAGGCTGAGCGCAATCCCAAATACTTTCACCATTGTTTTTTATTCTTCTCTCACTATCACCTCATTTCACCCATTTCAACTACTCTCGCTATCCATACCTCTCGGTTGCGCGCAATTGCGACACCGTCTCTACAATGCAACGAATGCAGAGGAAGTTTGGTCGCTTCCTGCCCAGGACCCCCAATGAGGCCGATATCGAGGCAATGCTACGCGACTTTAACGACTCCGACCAGATGCTTGAGAGTGTACGGCGCTCCATTCCATTCTTTCAAAGTCGTTCCCTGACTGACATTACATCCAAGATCGAGTCCGCAGCAAAGCAATGGCGCGATGCATGGACAAACATTCTCACCCACCAGCTCTCCGCCATTGAATACTTCCACACCATATACAAACCATTGGGAGCAAAAGGCTCCGACTACACCGCCCACGTCCCCGTCGACACACCTCCCGCCACACTCGAACGTTGCGTCCAGCTGCACGAAGCATTCACCGAGCTCAAGAACGATATGATGGAGGAGATCAAAGACATTGAGAAGAAACTTGTCATACCCGCAAAGTTGGCTCGGGACTCTCTGAAGCCTATGAAGAAATCAATCAAGAGGCGAGAGGATAGAAAGGTACAAACATGGTCATTTACTCTCTGACGTTGCAGTCACTAATTGCCTCTCTCCAGGTCGATTACGAGAGGTACAAGAGTCGCGCCGAGGCCCTCCAGAATAAGAAGACTCGTTCTGACCGTGACAATGTCGCGCTCAACAAACACGAAGCCGATCTTGGTCGAGCTACCCACGAGTATGAAATTGCAGACGAAGCCCTACGCACGCAGCTCCCCAGACTCAATGCTGCCACCTTCTCCCTTCTACCCCACCTTCTTGCCAACCAGATTGTGCTACAAAATAACCTGATTGGAAACTTGTACACCGTGCTACATCAATACTCGCGTGAGCAAGGATACCCAGACCCTCCACCAGAGCTTGAAGAGGTGATTCCGGTGTGGGACTCAAGCTTCACGTCTCTGCGCAAGGAGATTGAGACCGGCTTCGATCTGCTAAAGACGGGGAAGGCGATACATCAACCCATGAGGCTGCCCGACAAAGGTGATACAGTCACTGGGATAGGGATCAGGAACAAAGTGATGCCCAGTCGACGTACAAGCAGTAACAATAGCGTACCAACCGTGAAAACATCGTCACCCAGGCAGGGGTACGGCTTGCCACCGGCACAAGAGGAAGGTCCACCACTTAATCTATCGAGCAAACCATCCATCAGCTCTCTCAATGCTACGAAGCCAAAGATAGGGGCACATTCTCCAGGACTAAGTCCGAGTCCTGGTGCAGACGCCTGGGGTCCCAGGAGAACATCAACAACTTCGTTTGCTTCATCGAATGGACATGACGACTACTTTGGTCGTCCACGCATACCTTCGACAGCTTCCTCAATCGCCTCGCCGAACCCTGCTGCAGGCAAGAAGAAGCCGCCCCCTCCTCCGCCGAAGAAAATTGGGTCCTTCCACAGCGAGTATGTTACGGCCATGTACGACTTTGACGGACAGGGAGAAGGGGATCTTGCATTCCGAGAGGGCGATCGAATACGGGTGGTGAAGAAGACGAATAGCTCGCAAGACTGGTGGGAGGGTGAGCTGCGGGGCCAGAAGGGTAGCTTCCCGGCGAACTACTGCAAATGATGAGAGTTTGGGCCGATGTTGCATCTGGGGAAATAGAAAATGGTAACGGTCGGGACTTTGTATTCTTTTCTAAAATCGACCGGGTTGGTCATGGACACACATACCGAGAGAAATTGGCTACGTCGCTGTGCACCTAGCCCCCCTATTGCGTGGCTCTCGAGGCTGATATTGTGGATGCGCAGGGGCGGAATATTCACGAATGCGGTTCTTCGCCATGCCGCGGCTCACTGGGAGCCAATTGTCTAGGCAGACATGACGCATAAATGCAGACACAATGACTAGCGAATACGATAAAAATGCGTCCAATGTTTTGACCAAGATGCGGATGTATAAAGGGATATGAGCGATTTGACAAGACGAGCGGCAATTGGCCCCCACGTGCTACACGAGGGTCTAGTGGCCGAGAGATGTTTGGTTCGTGGTTCCGTCCCGCAGCTCTGGCGGCTGCTCTACCCTTGCCGGTCGTGCCAGTGCCCGTCAGCTCCGGGTTGCGGGTTGCTCACCCTCGAGTCCACCCTGCTCTGCCTGCACTGCAGAGCCTCACGCAAGCCCTCGTATGCACATAAAGATCTCCCTGCAGCTCCTCTCCATGGCAGCTGAACCCTCGGTCCTCGCCCGCGTTTCTGCAATTGCGCGCGACGAGAAGACGCAGTCATGGCAACGGTAAGCCCTCGAGGTCCTATCCTCTTTCCCGCCATTCACTAAGATTAACTACAGGAAAAGAACGACACGCTGATACCCCCTTTTAAGCCTCAGCCCTTCCCTCCATCTATCGCTGCCACCGCTCCAACGTCTCCTGTCCAGCATGGACCAAAACCTCAGCTCACCATCGACCCTTCGAGCGTCGCACCGATGGACCCGCTTGACTCGCTGCCGACCATCTGGGGTAGGAAGAAGGACTGTCTCCAAGTCAAGGATGACATACCGAGGTTTCTCAAGCAAGACTTGGACCTCAAGCGCCTAAATATAATCCATGGGTCTCTCTGGATGGCTGGTCGCCCTATGCGCGCTCGCCCCTTGCATCGTTACAAGATGATGGGTCTCGAGATCAATCATACCGAGCAAATGGATCTACACCTCCTCAAGTATGCGGATCAACTGCTCTTAAGGCCCCTTCCTGAATGGATGGTCAGTCATGAGTTCTGGACGCAATATCTCTGCGGGGACGTGGAAATGCACAAATCAGCATGCGGATTCCTGCTTTCGTACGTCTGGCTCATAGTCACGCCTCTGGATTTGAGGTTAGCCCTCGATAATTATCTCTTGCCCCCGTATATAACTTGGCAGACGTGGATTGCTTTCGTGAAGGAATTCTACCGTCATATTGACATTGATTCTCTCGATCAAGTAAATCAGCGTTATCACTATGGAGACTTGCGACTCGGTCGTATCAACAGCATCTACCGCACGCGCTTTGCATTTACGCACTTTGTCCGTGGATACTTATACGGCTACAACCGATATGGGGTCTTCTTTGAGCGAAGAGTCGGCTGGATCTTGGTGGTGTTTATCTTCTTCACCCTAGTGCTTTCCGCAATGCAAGTCGGCGCCGGCATACCACCGCTACAGGATGATCCATTGTTCCTGCGTGCATCGTATGGATTTGTCGTATTCTCCATGGCATTTGTCTTATTCGTATTGGGCATGATAACAGTGCTTTTCCTTTTCATCTTCCTATTCAACATGGCAAAGGCAATATCACACAGTCATCGAGAAAGGAAGCGCAGAAAAAAAGCAGCGAAAGAGCGTCGGGATATCAGCAAGCAGGCCTGAATTGGAATTGTATAAGATGCATTGGAACGCCTAATTCGCCTCAAGTTTTGTTAACGGATTGAACATATAAAGATTACAACTCATCCTTTGCGCCCGCATTGCTCTTCACGACCTGGAATGCATCAACCGTAAACTCAATGTCTCGCTCCTTCTTCTTCTTGTGCTCGACACGACCGACAACGACACCATCCTTGAGCTCAGCCGAGTAATTCTCAAGATCCTCGAAAACGCCTATCAAAAGTTAGCATCCTGAATTCAATCCTTAGTTCAGCATTGTAACATACCCTCACATTCACTCAAACTCTCCCCCTCAGCCTCCTCAACCCAAAGCGGCAAAATCGGATAAATCGCACCAGGAGCAAAGAAAACCACATCATCCTGCACACTAAACCACCTCTGCTTGGGATGATTCTTCAACCACTCCCTCACCGCAAACGGAATATCCTCAAAATCCATCTTGAGCAACTCCCTCTCATTCCCATGTTTATCCTCACCGGCCCAGGACCCGGGGTAATGCTGCTTCATATAAAAGACCTTGAGTTCTGGCGCCCATTCTTTGAGACCGGGGTACATGTCTGCGAGCTGCCAGAGCTGTGCGTTGTAGGTTGAGCTGGAACTGCATTTCTTGGTGTATGAAGATAGATCAGAGGCTTTCCATTTGGCATTCCAGATCTCGCCCACGGGGGTTACCTCGGCGGTTGCTTCGGCGGAACTGGCGGTTGTGGCGGATGAGGTCGCATCTGAGGATTTAGAGGCGCGGGCGGAGGCTGCGGAGGGGATGGAGGCGTTTTCTTCGCTGGAGCTCGAGTCGTTGGCTAGGGAGAGGGTGGCGAGAAGGGCGGGCGTTAGGAGGGTGAGAAGTCTCATTTTGAATTATTATCTTCGTAGCGATTGTCGCTTTTTGTGCTTATGTATTTGTAAGTTTAATGCTGTGTATATGTTTGTACGAATTGGATGAAGTCGAGCTCAATTGGACAACCAACGAACACTCGAAAGCAGCAAGTTGAAAAGGCGAAAGGTTTAGAATAAGAGAGCAAGAGCAAGAGCCAGAGAGAGATGTAGCCAGATTTTTATTTTCCCTCCCCAAACGACACACATACTGCCTATATACAAGACCCCATCTTCTCGGCGTTTCGCACCACATTAACATCAACCATTAACATTAACAATGGCATAACCTAGCAGGCCCTTCTAGAAGAAACGTATCTCACTTCTTGCTTGCTCCGCCCAATGCCCAGTCCCGGCCCGGGCATGCAATTAAAACAGGGTTTTTTAGAATCGTATGTACATAAGTCTTGCTTTGGTGCGCATGCACGTTGTGAGAGGTGTCCTTTTCCTCAACCCCGAGTCCGTCGCCCACGTAACACGCCAGGACCAATTTTCCGCGCTTCCAAATTACAGATTGCAACATTAAAACAGCCGCGTACCGGGCCCCGGTGCTGGGCTAGGCCAAGATTCTGATATCGCCAGGGGCCCCCGTGGGCGGGGAGTTTGGGGTAGGTGGTTTGGTTAAGCGAAAGGAAAGGGTAGGGCCGTAGATCGTGTTAGATTAAAAGAACACCGTGTCGTGCATTTTGTACTCTCTTCTTTGTTTTTTTTTTTGCACTGTAGTGGTCGAGGTGGAGATTTTTATCTTTTGTACATGTCAAATTTGCATTCCGGGTGGTAGTGTCTTTTTGTGGGGGATTGGTTGATGGGTGCATAGAATGCGCGAGTTGCTTTCTTGCTTGGTTTGATTTTTGCCGCGCGAGTGAGTGCTGGGGAGTATAATACTGGTGCCAACTGGGTGCTTCTTTTGAGTTTTTTTTTCTTTGGCCCTAGTTGGAAGTACTTGTCATTCGCATGTGCGAAAAGCTGCTTTTTAGAGCTGGAGACTACGGTCCAGAAACCCATGCCAACGAAGGCAGGGTGCACATATGTAGACACGCTCTCGCGGTTTCGAGTCCGCTTTGGATCCCATTAAATGGGCGTGGTACTTTTTATACATATAAAACTTAGGTGTTTGGTTTCTTCGCCCATACGAAGGAGGTTCCTCGATGCTTTTAAGGTGTTGGCGGTGGCCGCCATGGATGCGCTCGAAAGCATGTCAGGTCTCGTATATGGTAGTTGGTGTATAGGCAAAGCAGAGAACAACACACACATGTATGCATGTATCGTATTTTTTTAGTTTGTTGTTTGCCAACTTGTAGCTTCTACACCTATCGATTTTTCAACCACAAACTCTCGTGTTTGTTAATATCGTAGTTTTTTGTACACATTTCGTCGAGATACTGATCGCTTTGGATCATATTTTTGTGGATCATATTTTTGTGGATCATATTTTTGTGGATCATATTTTTGTGGATCGTATTGTTCTTGGTCTGTGAACCTTGTTCTGTCATAAACAAGAGAATGATGCGGTTGTATGCGCAGTCAAGATTCCAAGGAGTGGTTTCAATGGTGACGCCTGTTTGGCGCAGGTTCCCCAGGTCGTCAGCCATCGTACTGTTTCATCGTGCTTTTATAGGTTTTCGTTCTGAGTTAGAACTAAGTGCCGAGGAATGAAGGTGCTCATGCAATGAAAAAGATTATATGTATGGTGATGAGCTAATGGAAAAAAATGCTCTCATGCCATTCCATCGTTGAGCTGCTGTATTTTTTTTTTTTAACATTGGAGGCTGTGAGTCCGTATCTGGGTCCTCTAGATCATTTGTGTTCCATGTCGAACACTGTGATCGTGTAGCTACATGTCTAACATATATCGGTGCTACGATGGTTCGGTTCTCTCGAACCGCTGCTCGAGATCATAACGCGACGCGAACTCATGTTCGAAATTGAAGTACAAATGTTGTAGGACTTGCGTAGTAGTCCTGGAGGATTTCATGAGTTGGACAAGCTTGCAAAACAACACATCATCTTGTTCTGGCGTTTCCTTTTATAGCGTGAGGGGCTACTAGCTTCTTTCTTTTCACCACAAATGGTGGTGCAACCGCTTTGACTTTGTGGCATGATGCTGATCTATGAGTCCCGGGTTCTCCACAGCGCGACATCAAGAGATGCAGGCATGGTTTTTATTCGGCAATGGATCAATTCTACTCTCCATGCGAGAACAAAACATATCTTTCGTTCTCAAAATCTTTGACGCTATCAGATTCGTAGACTACGACAAGCTGATCAGACAACATGACACCATTGCATTTCTAGTTTCTTTTGCGGAAAGTATCACTCCGCGCCATGTACTTAAGAGATTTAATCTTTTGGTGGCTCTTATGTGAATCATAGGAACCAAGCCCGGCCTAAGTACTTTTTAAGGTGATGGTGTAAGGTTGTACCATCTTTCTTCTTCCCTATATATCTCCCCATAGGGTGAGAAGAGTACCATTTTAATGCATTTCTTTCATCATGTTAAGCATAGTTGTAGAAACTCCTCAGGATAGTCCATGGGACGATGGACCAAACTCTTTGTCACCGCGTCGCCGTAAAGAAAAAGATGCTTGTGAACCAAGATGAAGGCACCAGTCGTTTTAAGTGTTCTCTCCTACTCATTGAACAGTTGTGAGAATTTGAGCTAATTAATAGGCCTGGAATTGCTCGAATTGGTTACATATAGCAGCAGAGAGGTGGCTTTGTTGCTGCCTACTCTGGTTCATGCGTTTCTGTAGTTCAGTTTCAGGCTTTTCTCGTCAACAGGAAATTTGTATACTGCGATCCTCGAAAAGCGTCGTCGTGAATTTCGGTAGACTTAATATTATCGCAAAGTTCCGGTAAAGTTTTCATCAACATGACTACATTTTAAAGCAAAACTACTTTTGGTAGTAGTCTTTGACGTAGATGGATTGGTAACGTTTCCCAGGCATATTCCCTGATTATCTTGAATAGAATTGGCGGCTTAGATCTCTGCTTACTTCTACTCTCCATAGCGAACCGTCAGAACTGATTTTCGCTAGGACAATGTTTACCTTTCCGTTGGCCCTTTCACATTAGGCGATGTTGTTATGTGATGTTGTCAATGCAACATAATCGAATGGTCATAGGATATTGATAATTGTCCCTTTTAATCGAGCTCATGAATGGCTTCATGTATGCTTAGTTGTTTGGCCTTGAATCCTCCCACGTTAGGTATGAAAAAGACGAATACACACATGCATACAGGATTTGAACACTCGACTAAGTCTTACAGAGCCTTAGCCTTGGATAAAATATTGAAGTACATTTTGTTATTCATCCTGATTTCATTTTCATAATGGATCGATACATGAGTAGACTGCATGTAGATTTCGTAGTTTTCTAATGCGCACATGTCAGAGGATAAGGTACAGAACTTGTAGAGTATGAGGGCTAACCATAGTGGCTCTCGTCTTGTTGAATACCACATTTTAATCTTGTTTTCTGAGATTAGGACGGACGTGGTGCTTAGATTTGAGCGACTAGCCATCCTCTTTCCCACTCGAAGGCTAGCTTCGACAAAAAGTTCGAGGATTTACATTCAACCAAGCTCACCTAGGCTGGAAAAATGTAGTCAGCTAAGATGAATTGCGTTGTTGGGTCCATGCATGCATGTCGTCCGAATAGATTTTGCTCGATTAACGCCGTGTTTTCCATAGACGAGGAGTGCGAAGCGTTTGCCCATTGAGTGGAAAATGCTGGCATTTAAAATCTGCCCGTCTTGCCTGACATTATAGCCGATCTGCAGTTGGTACACCATAAATTTGCTGGGTAGCGTGCAATCTAGATCTTGTCCATGTGTCCTTTTTGCCATTTGGCACTCAGGACACGTTTTGGCATCTTCTGCCAGGTAGGTGGACCATCTAAATCGCCACCTTCTCCATCCAGTACCCGGCGGGTAGCGGTCGCTGTTCGTTGAATGAATGACCGGCAAGGAGACATCTCTCAAAATTTGGTACTGGGGCAAATTCAAACTGTTGATGCCCAGCGGTTTTCCGAATCGCGGTTGGCTGCTGGATGTTCACGGTTGAGGCCACCATGAATTGCTACCGTTCTAACAAAGACGGTGCGGTTGGAATCGTCGCGTAGGTGAGTGATGGCGCGGCTACAGTCATCGCGAAGGTGTGTGTTTTACCAGGAAGATATCATATGTTAATTTGTATTCCTTTCATATTTGCATTTCCACAAAATCGTATTGATTTCGGTTCCAGAGGGAGAAATGGGCAGCATGCGAATATGGTTTCGAGGCTTTCCACTGTTGAGATAAGGGTCATGAGGAGATTTTGGTTGATAAATCTGACTGTTTAGCAGGTGAACTTTGAGGTCAAGTATGCGATCATTCTTTGAAAAGTGTTCCTTAGCTTCGCTGTATTAAAGTATAGAGCTAGAGTTGTAAATCAATTTGACGTGGTTGGCTAGATCAATTTCATATTTGATGTAAATTTGTGCTACTGGAGCGGTCATCCGAAAGGCTGTACGAGCATTTGGCTTCTCGTCAAGTGGAAAATCATGAACAACAAATGTATCCTTAAGTTCTACAAATCAAATTGTGAACATTAGTTGACATTGTCGAAAGAGTTTCCCGTGCTATTAGCTTTGCATACAGCTTTTGTCCGCCGGTAAGATTCAATTGTTTTACCGCGACATTTCGATGCTTTTGATGTTGACCTTTCAAGCTTAGATACGTTGAGGCCGAGAGTACCTATGACTGTGAAAATGATTCCATCTGCACCCGGTGAAGCCATTTTTAGAATCGTTTCGCGGGGCCCGCGCACATGGGGCTTCGGTATGTGCAATTTAATTAGGTAACGCCCATATTCTGACTCGTGAATGTACTTGAGAGTAGAGTAGGATTGACTTGTCACTTGGTATACATATCAGAGGTTCGTGATATCATCGTGATGAAGGACGGAATTCTTCCAAACTGAAAGCCTCTTCCATAAGTGAGTACGAAAAATCTTTTTCGACTTGAGAATGGGATGACGACTTTGAGTATGTATCCTGACGAGTCATATAGCCGCAAACTTGTGTGTCTGAATTTGATTCGCGATGTAGTGTTCTCTCTGAGGCAATCTCTCAAATCGTTCGTCACATCCTTCAAGTTCCAGGTTGTGTATAAGAACATGAACAGGGAGCGAGACGGTTATGAACCCGTTGCTGATGGAGTGTTTTAGGCATCAGAAAGTGGCGCGTTGACTACGTCCGCATCTCACGTTTGCAGACGTATTTTAATGCTGCCTTTCCAAATCAGAAGCCACCAAACATTGCTCTGCTTTGCGAAGCTTTAAATTTGTTGCTCCTCTGTAAGCTTGGAATGCAAAGGCAGTGAGAGTCAGGTTTTATATCGTGCTGGTCAAACAAGGCCTCGCCGGAATCAGATTCTGTGCGTACAAGAGTTACCTAGAGTCTCTATAGGTCGATATCCTTGACGATCTTTGGTTCCAGAAACGCCCTTCATTCACTTGTATGATAGCTGTCGATATCAATACCAGAACCCAAAAAATCGCAAATATACATCCATGGAAGAATATTCGTCTGTACGGAATTGATTTTCTTCCGTCTTGCCGAAACATTCTTTTGCATGTAATCCCATTTTGGGTCTTTTGGCTTAACTTTCTTTCCGGCTTTAGAGATTGCTTCATCGATCCTCTTTAGAATAAAGCACAAGTGAGGATCTAATTAGACCTAGTTCTTTGGGCCACAGGTTACAGCTACGCTTTGGGACGTAGGGAAGGTGATCTCGAGATTACTCCTTTGGTGGATTCCAGTCTCATGAGCCGAACTCAATATCGCTTGTTTCTCGCTAAACATGTAGCATCGTTTTAGATCATTTGTACTTTGTTCGAATTTTTGATTCTAACGCACTATTAAGTTGGGGCATTCCTCAGAGCATATTGTTCATTTCCAGGATTTTTAATCTTGTCTGCTGCTCAGCTTGCTGCTTTCCACGATCGGCCGTCGAGAGGTGAATATATAGAAACACACAGCTTAGGGCAAGTCTCATCCTAATGAGTAAGCCAGAACTCATAAGGAAAATATATAAGCCTTGGTCGATCAAGCCTAAGAGTTAGATAAAAACTGTAGCTGATTAAAACCTAGCACAGGCCAGTGAATGTCCGGACTTTCACCACATCAACGTCCATGTGAACTATTTTGTGACTGCGGCCATTCTGAAGGTAGTAGAAAAAAAAAATCACGTGATTGTCATTAAAGTTCTGGAAAGTTAAAATGCTGTCACTTCGGCAATGCCCAGCCCGTCCTGGATCTAGGCTCAGAATGCCAATGTTGCAATGTTCGAGTGAATTACTGGCTAGTATGTAACCTTGGAAGGCAATGCGCGCCAACGGGAGGCTGAACCTAACTTGGGGTGTATCAGTCAAAGGATCGCTTGCTCACTGGCTCGTGGAGTCATACACCTCCACCATTTGTTTTCTAAGTCTAATATATTCACACATGCACCCCAGACGCAAAGCTTTCTGTGACTCTACCCCGTGTCCGGTATCGGCACATAAAATTCCGACCGAGCAACAATTGTTGTTGAAGCACAATTGCGCGTCCTATAAGCTAGCAAGCCTGCGGACATAACTAGTGGACGCCAACGGAAAGCCACGGATATCCATTATCTCCGTCTGTGAGTATGAGAGAAATGGGCATAAGAAAGTTCAAGTTGAAATCAAATAGACCAATGAGTTAACATGCTCCGATTTAGCTGAAAGATAAATCGGACGAGTCATGACATTAGCCTGGGGAATTTCATGCTGACGCGGGCTGATGATTGCCTGAGGTGAGCACCATTTATGACGCGAACATTAGTGGGTAGAATCCGGAGTAAAGTATCCGAAGCTAAAGGAAGGCGATGTCAATAGATTGGTGACAATGGCAAGAATGTAGACATTGACTACATCAGACACGAGGATAAGGCATAAGGCATGAAATGATGGAAATGAACACGGAATACCGGGCACAGGGCCCTCAGACCAAAACCCTTAACATTTGATGCATACTCATTACTCTCCTGCAGGCCCAACATACTGCGTGCCCAACTTTGCCGGCGACCCAAAATTCGGCGTTCCATCCGCATTCCAATTCACAATTTGTGCCATTGTGTATCTATTTCCATCGCAAGCACCCTTACTATTCGAAGTCGCATGATATACATTCCAGATTTCTTCTCCATTGGGGCTTTGGAAGAATCTAACTTTCATCAGTGGCTGCAGACTTGAACTCTGAATTGTATGGATTGACTTACCCATTATGCCCGGGACCGTAATTTCCATTAGCACTGGTAAGGAATGGTCCCGTTTTCTTCCAACTTGCAGTCAACGCCGGGTCTCCAGAACCATCCCAAGTCAACAAACCAAGCGAATAAGAAGTTGTCCAGCAATAGCTTGCCGAGTATGCAAGATACGTTTTGCCTCCGTGATACATAGCTGCAGGTCCTTCCTGTACTGGTCTATCTACTTTCTCCCAAGATTGTGTTGGTGTCGAAAGGAATTTTGAAGCTCCGATCTTGCCTGGCGATGTCATGGGAGCAATGCATAAAGATTGTAGAGAACCTGAGAAACATGACCAGACGAAGTAATTTCCCCATTTCGAAAAGCGCACGATCGATCCGTCGATTCCCCAGGTGTTGGTGAGCGTAGCAAGATACGTGTAAGTATCAAAAGGTGTAGCACCACCTGTGACATGTTGATCTATCGATCGAGCGTGCGTTTCTTGGATTGAAGCATACCTTTCAAAACATGTGGGCGTTGTCCATCAAGATTCTTACTGTTCCCCGCCGTATAATAGATATACCAGGACCCATCCAGATAATGCAATTCAGGCTACAAAACACCATATAAGCATCTTACTATTTTTGGATTCAGAGTGCAAAACTCACAGCCCAGACATTACAGCACCTCTCCGCATTTTCATCCTTCCAAACCATCTTCTTCTCCCCATTTTTCAAACCTTCTAGTGTCTTCGCCCTTGTAATATCCAGAGACTTCCATGTCGTAGTCATTAGGTAATAAAAGCCGTCCGTGAATACAATATGCGGATCCGAACCATCTGTTTTCTTAAGTGGGTTCGTGAAATTGGCTGCGCTGGCCACTGTAGCGATAGCCAGACAGCACGCCAACACTGCGTTTGAGAAGTGCATATCGGTCACTTCAAAAAAGTGTTAAACGGGATTAAAAAAAGGTTGCGCAGTTCATGGTAGAGGTAAATGCTACCTTATACACAACCAACCCCTCGCGTGGTTTAACGCTGTAAGGCTTTCGCATGTGTAACCTCCGCATCCCCGAATTTCCCATGGCGCTTCCTCGGTGTGTAATTCGGCCTCAAGGGTTCCACGAATTAATACTTTGAGTGCGAAAATGTAGGTCGAATTGGGTTATGTCGGGACCGGGGGTGTGGGACCACAGGTGTTGGTGATTGGTGGAATGGAGTGGTGGGTGTGGCATGTATATTAATTGTCTGCCGATGCAGGGAGTGGGCGGCTTTGGGGCTATAGCGAGAATGTGATGCGACGATAGAATTGGTGACCTGGAGATGAGTTTCTCGAAAGATCACGAGAAGTCGCGTTGAGTTGATCTGTTTGTTTCGATTGGTGGAGGAGTCGTTCGGTGGGCGATGTTTTGGGGTGTGCTTTGGAATGTATCGGCGGCCACGAGGCTGTGTATGTGCGATGTTGAAATGCGCGGTGAGATCTGAATGAGGTGTTACAAAGGCAGTTCAAATCCTAAGTTCTGTCGGGAATGTTAGTGTAAGGGTTCTGTTTTGGAGAATCCCATGAGCACGGTGAGTATTGAATGTTCATGGACAAAACAGTTTTCAAAGACTTAATCTCATTGATAATAACTCAAAGGTGTGTCTAGCAAGCTCACATCATTATCTATTGCCCGTTCGCAAATTAAGTAAAAACCAAGAAATATAACTCGTATGTATCCGCAAACTCCAAGTATGCCATGGTATCATCGGTATCGTTCGTTCGTTCGTTCGTCCCTCCACCTTCCATCAGACCAGCCATGAGCTCTCAAAAAGCAACAACATCACAGGAATGTAGTCATGGGAACGATTTCCCACCTACTGTGTTGGTTCGCCTCCGTTGATCGGCCTCCTGTATTGTTGCCCCTGACCATAGTATGTAGTGTAGGCGGCGTTCATGCTCTCATGGTGCTCTTTGGCGTGCTTCTTGATGGCTGTCCAAGCCTTTTTGGCCATGCTGGCCTTGGGAGAGCTAGTGGGTTCCTTGGAGAGTACGCTGCTCGTAGATGTGGTGAAGTCGGTCTTAGTGGTCTCCATGGAGGAGCGTGCAGAGTTGAATGTGGACATTTTTTTGGAAGAGCGGACTTTAATGATTTGATTGCTTGAGAGATCGAGTTGTAATGGTTTTAATGTGGATTCTGTCAGAGCTGTTGTGCTCTTAAGTAGTTGTGGCTGTTCACTAGTCCAAGTATTTATAGGGACAATGAACTCTGGTAATGGTCGGCGGCGTAAGCTGAGAGTAGTAGCTGAACCAAGTGACGTTGAGATTCCAGACTCTGCTTTTGAATCAACTTATGAGACAGCTACTTGAGTGTCTTGACGGATGTGATGGGTGTTTTGGGTCTTTGAGTCGGAATGCCGCAAATTGGCAATGGGCTTCTCAGGCTTCTCTAGGGTTGGAAAAGGTGGTGAAGAATAGTTGTGCTGATGATTCTCAACATTATGGCCTCAGGAATTCTTTTATATCCATACTTCACCCTCCTTCATTGCTCCTGTATCGGAGTCATACTCGCGTTCCTAAGCACCCACGTTTGTCATTGCGCCCTCCACATTTCTCCATTACAATTGACATGTCCACGCCCTGTGTCGCAGACATGTCAAAGCCATCCCCACCGCCTATTACGAACGCGACTTAGGCTTTGGAAGTGGCCAATCGCGACGGGAACCGAAGCCTTTTCGGCTGACTGTCACTGAGCTGTTGGCCGTCGGTCAGTTTTCCGCGGCGCAGCGACCAGTAAACGCCTCGCGCCCTTCTGGGTCAATTTCGCCTAAAGTGAGGTGCTGATTGGAGCATCCACGCCTTTTGTGTTGTGGCTTGACCTGTCCGAGAAATCCGAAAGATGACTTTTCACGCCCTTTGCAAACGCACAGACCAAATTGTCGCCAACTTATTCAGCATCGCCTTAGAAAGCAATGGAATACGCCATCGGAGAGGAGGATGACTCGAATTATCGGTAAAGTCATTGTATTCAAACTTGATGTTCTTAAGATACTTTGGACTTTGGCTACTGTGATCGAGCTCGTTACTCGCGTCGTGTACACGGAATTCCGGGAATGCACAAAAAAGTTATTATGACCATATAATGTTTGTCAAAAGAAAGTGTACGGGGACTGCTCTAACTAGAGGCAGAAATAGATCTAATGTATCATGTACTCCGGATAGAGTCGGGCAGCTTCAGAAGTGGAAATTGATTCCGAGCCTCCAGGATGAAGAGTGCAACACGTGACTAGACCCTCGGCAATGCATACCCAAACATTTGGTCTATATAGTGACTGCATGTCTCCATCTGCCGAATTTACAATCCTAAAGGATCCTGAGACTCCAAAAAACGCTGTACCTCCCAGCAACTGAGAGATAAACCCGCTCGATCCCTGGTCTGAAGTGCTCGGGCACAAGCCGACGAGCCTGACCGAGTAGGTGTATCAAATCACTCACCACGCAGATGCATGAGGCTGCTGGCTTAGAATGTTCTAGCCAGTGATATAAATGATACGGGGCCTCAATTCGTTGTTTGTACACCCACCGGGCGACTCCGACTCCCAATCACCCAGTTGCCAATACCCCTCACGCATCAGCCGGCGCGTAAGGATGGCGCCACTGGTATGAACAGGACTTTGGGGTACTCAAATCGACTGACCTAATAATTCCAGTCTCACCGCGGTGAAGACTGTAAGAAATCTCTCATATATAGAATCAGGTTCGCAGGATTGCTTCTGATGGCGCAGAGTGCTCATCGAGGCGGATGGTGGGTCCTGACCGTCTATACTAGACATTGAGCAGACTCGAGAGGAATGAGAAGGACGTATGCAATTACATTTGTATGGAAAATTCTATGACCAGAGTCATAGAGTGGTAGGGAATACGAAGGGGGCAGGAAAAAGGAATCATCAACTAACAACGACTAGACCCGACTAGTCCAGCCGGTTCGTCTGTAGGACACACGGACCACCATCTTATCGATAATGCACCCGGACTACCCTATCTTTCCCTTTCTCCGCATTTGTGATCCTGCCGACTCATTCCCCCGTTACAGCCCTCCAGGTCCAGTTCTCAGCACAAAGAACATTCAGTACTGCACTTCACATGAATTCTCATTTCAGAAACAAGCATAAGACACCAGACGTGCTGCTTTGAAAGATTATACCATGGCTGAAGCGAAACCCCGCCAGCGAAAATTTGCCCCTCGGTCGCGTCAGGGATGTCTAACATGTCGAGCGCGTAGAAAGAGGTGTGATGGACAGCGCCCACAATGTCAGAGTTGCACTCGATTGAATATGAAATGCGAATGGCAGACTCAACGCCAGATTGTCCCCGAGGCCTCGTCCGCCACTGCCCAGACGTCACTTGAGATCGTTTCACCTCCAAGACGATCAATCGACCCCTGGGACCTGCTTCCCGGCGACGAGACTGCTGAGAAGAAGCACTTACTCAGCTACTATATTGAAGCCTATGTTCCAAGTATATCCGTGGCTTCAACTTCGTCATGCTTCTATACCGGCCTATACGTCCCTATGGCGTTTGAGTCGGAAGGAATGTTAGATGCTATTCTTGCTCTCTCTTCGGCCCAATTGGCAAAACGCACAAATAATCCTGAGAGAGCGCAACATCTTCGCGAGGTTTCCTTGAGGCATCACTCAAAATGTCAGACTTACCTTGGAAGCCGGGTTTCACCACATGGAGAGCCACTGTTCGACCCGTATCAGGTCGTGGGAATAAGCCTTCTACTTGTCAGCCTGGACACCCTCAACGGGTCAACAAACACAGGCTGGCTTTCCCAAACCCACAATGTAGGAAAAATGCTTGACAAGCTCTGTGATGAACAGGGGTTTACGCATTCATGGGAGCTGGATTCTCTTCGCCGTCACTTCACATACTACGATGCCATGGCTTCACTCATGGCCGGACTCTCTAGCTCTACAAATGCTGCATCCTACGAGCGCATAGCCTCTCATTTCCGTACCCCGGATGATGCTATGACGATCGATCCTCTGATGGGCATCTCCTACTACTTGTGTTCACTCATATGTCGGATCCAATACATTGCCTGCGATTCACCGGCCTTCCCGAACCTGTCCGAAGCAGCTTTCAACTCGCTCGAACGAGATATTCAGCAGTGGACTTACGACAACCCACTCTTTTCCCCGGGCATTGATATGCCCGTTGCTCTCGACCTTATCGCACTTGCGGAATCCTACCGGCTGGCCGCTCTGATTCAGCTATATCGTAAATCGACGACCCAAAAGGGTCTGGTGCCATTTTGTGCCTCGCGAGCAATGCAATTCATATCACGGATTCCTCCCGGAAGTGCGGCCGAAGCCAGCCTTCTATATCCAATGTTCCTAGCCGGGGCAGAGCTTCAGGATGAGGTGGAGATTGAGAAATGCTCTCAAAGGCTCACTAGTATTCAACAGCGTCATAAGTATGAGAATGTGGAAGTTGTCAGGAAAGTGCTGGCAGAAGTATGGAAGCCAGCTGTCAATGGGGAACGAAAGGATTGGGAAGACGTCCTAAAAGAATGGGGATGGGCTTTTAGTCTTGGATGAGCGGCCCTGGACTCTACTGAGATGAGATATCGTGGATATCTACTCAAGTACGCAGTGCAAAGCTAGCTCTCTTTGGCGGCTGACTGACTGGCTCTGACAGATTACATCAGAACGCCGAGCCGAAGTTCCGTGCTCCGTAATGGATCTGTCGACTGCATTTTCCAGAAAATGCCATGGAACGAGGCCATAAAAACAATAGTATGCCCTTTAGGCCACCCTCGCCTCGATCCTCGCCAGTTCGATCCTATTCCAGCGACTCTTGGCCCCCCTAGCGGGGTTTCGTATACAGGCTTCCAATCACACGAGATCATTACCCCGCTGCCGCTCCCCTTCAGCTCTCCATAGAGTGCCAATCATAGGGTGAAGTTGTATGTAACAGGCACTTGAATGGCACGGCATAATGCAGACCTGCTCCAACATGTCTAGCCTGGCGTAACCAAGGCTTCCTGCTCGACTGCCAGGTCATAGTTTTGCAGGGGTAGAGGTACGACGGTACCTACCTAGCTATTTAACAACTCGTTTGTGCAACGAAAGCTGACACTTGCTCTTTCTTTGACCATTGCCTTTGATTCGGCCATCCCGGATACTTTACCATCTAATGACGAGACTGCTCTTCTGTCGCCCAAACTGAAGAGTTCCGCTAGTCCTTATCTCGAACACCATCATGGCGTCCTTAGAGATTCCGTCTGAAGTAGAGCATGTTTCTCCAAGAACTGCAGCCGTGGACGTCTCCAAGCCGCTGGATGCCTCCAATCTCAAGGGCAAGTCCGTTCTAATCACCGGTGGTGCCAGTGGCATTGGACTCGCTTGCTCGGAAGCCATAGCAGCTCTAGGCGCATTCGTCACCATCGCGGATCTCCAAGAGGAAGCTGGAACAGCTGTCGCCCAAAGGCTCTCTTCGAAAGGCTACAAAGTTCAATTCGTACAGTGCAATGTTACAGACTACGAATCGCAATGTACAGCCTTCAAATCTGCTATCAAGTTCGCTGGAGGAAGCCTGGATGTTGTAGTGCCAAATGCAGGAATCTTTAAACAAAGGAATCTGGTCAAAATGGCAACACAAACGGAGCCGTCGGCCGATATCTCCCCCCCGGAACCTGGTTACAGCGGTGCAGATGTGAATTTAAAAGCTGTCTACTATAGCAGCTATCTTGCGCTTCACTACTTTCGCCTACCCACGCCGCCAGATGCAGAGCCCTTCACCAGGTCTCTCGTTCTTATGTGTTCATTAGCCGGCTATATAGGGTTACCCCAAAGCACGACTTACAGTCTCTCCAAATTTGGCGTCCGGGGGATCTTCTACGGCATTCGAGATGCTGCCGCTGCACAACAACCTCAAGTCCGAGTCAATCTCGTCGCCCCGTGGTATATTAAGACTCCATTGACGGTCGAGGCGGACGGGGACCAAGAACTAGTAGAGCATACGAAGCTACTCGGGTTTGCGCCAATGGAACATGTCGTCGATGCAGTCTTGCGATTCAGTTCCGATCAAACAGTGTTTGGTCGAGGCTTCATGATAGCACCGGAAGGAATCATCGATTTGGAGGATGACTTCTGGGGCGGATATTCTGGCTCTGTAGTTCAGAAACGTATTGCTCCTGCGTTGCAGGGCGTTGCTAGAATATTAGCCTCCATGCAGCAAAAGGAATGACAAAAGATACAAAATGAAACGTAACGGATTGGGCAAAGTTGAACAGGATGAAAATATGTTGCTAGTTCTGTCTTTCGTTTCTTCTCCGTGTCTGTAGTAGCTTTTGATTAAGTCAATTGATATGACCTTGCGCATTAACGCGTTCATAAAGTCAAACCTATAATATTAAACTATATCTACCTCTGCAAAAACGCCCACATTCCATCCTATCCCGTCTCTTCCTCGTCTAAAATTCGCTACTACAGTCCAAATTCCCATAAACATCATCTCTGAACCAGCCATCGTAAATTTCACTACATCGTTCCCCCCGAATCTCTGTACCTCCCACCGCATCCCATCGCCTATGTGAAATTCATAATCAACACGATCTTTTCACAGCGTTTATAGCTTTGAAGGGGAATAGAGACGTAACGGGGCTTGATTCTTAAACAAGGGTTGCGCTCGTTGTGCGTATTAGATAGGAGATTATACTTGTACTTTCTATAGTGATTTATTTGTTGCTCGTGTGTATGTGTTGGTGTTTTGCAGATACTATAGTTAGGTTTGTGGATGTAAATTGGGATGTCTAAGTGGTAGCTTTCCTGACCTTTGTTTTTCACTAAAGAAGACTTTTGAAGTTGTAAAGGTACAACAGTAACACGACGGTCAGCAATTAGTGGGGTTGTGGCGAATTGACAAGGCTCACAGGATATGGCCCCCAGAAACCCTGATGGTGAGATGGCTCCTTATAGGCTGATTCAGATATTCAGAGAAGCCTTCCTCCTCCAGTCACCGATCTGGGTGCCTCTGCCAAGCTCAGCGACATCTCAGCCTTCTTGAAGATTCTAGCGACACATACCTTCCTTCCACCTGAAGCTTGATAGCAGATATAATTAGGTCTTTCGATTGTCATTTCATTATCATCCGTAATTTGTCTAATATTGAACCAAGTAGCGTGAGTCTTGTACCTATCTCTAAGGCGCAGAATCCACAGAAGTGCAGGTCTTTTGCGCTATGTCTTTGCTATGAAACAGCTCATCCAGACTTTCCTGTAGTACCCTTGACACATTACGCTCTCATATTCTTATAGGTCCTCCCCGAAAGCTGCTAGATACGGAGCCTTTGAGTACACAATGACGGACGGAAGGTTTCTCCACCCGGACCGATATGCGTTCCTCGACAGAAAATGGGGTTCCTACGGCCGGTATTTCCAAGATAGGCTTAAATATGATTGGACTTTTCAAGCCAAGGTTGCTTGCTACAAAGGTTGCGGAAGTCCAGAGCAGTGTGCTTGCTACCAAGAGATTATAGATACAAGGCGTGTTATCGAGTGGATGAGAACAAAGGGACAGAAGGTACCGATAGCATACGAGTATTCTGAAGAGTCATTCCTTGGCCGCGAATCCAATGCCGAAAGCCTACTCAATGAGCTCAAACCTCGACTGAGGGCTCTTCGAATTTCTCCGCGACTTCCAAGCATTGCCCTTCCATACGTTTACGGAGAGAACATACTGGGAGACGATGAATCTTACATCCTGGTATTCAGCATGCTAGTCGAGCAAGATATGGCGCACTTAATAGGCCAGTTTATAAATGCTGGGATTAACGACAAAACGCTCTCTCGCCCAAGAGCAGAAAACCGGTATCTGCTGCAGATTTTCAGAAAGGGGAGATTCCCGGGCTTTCCATCTGCAGAAAAACTTGTTGAGGGCTTTGAGAGCAGGCGGTGGGCCTATGTTCCTGTCCAATTGAGTTTGCACATGGATGATAACTACGAAATCGGAGAATTTATCATGCCGTATTGTGAACGAAAAGTTATTCACTCTGCAGATGCAGGGGGCAGCATATCCGTATCTGTAGTCGTTGTACGCGGGCAACATGTTATAGGGTTTGAGTTTATGACAGCTTTGAACGAGTATCGTCCCAAGTACGAACATTTTGAAGAACCGGTGAGCCGTTTATTCCATTCGTGCGGGAATCACAGCTTATGATATATCAAGTGTTATGAGTTGATGCTCAGCTCATATTCTAAGTCTAAATTCGGCATTTACCAGTACGAAAAAGCCGCATTATCTTCGCG
This sequence comes from Nigrograna mackinnonii, assembly GCA_001007845.1. Lineage (NCBI taxonomy): Eukaryota > Fungi > Ascomycota > Dothideomycetes > Pleosporales > Nigrogranaceae > Nigrograna > Nigrograna mackinnonii. The sequence continues at coordinate 63,177 of JGVQ01000121.1, forward strand.
ACGCGCTCTGGACCCCGATGGGCAGCCCTACAAATACCTGGGTTGTTATTCGCACAAGGATGAATTCCATGATGTAACTTACAACATTCTCTTCATCCCCCAGGACCGTCTTCAATCGAAGGCCGGAATGTATCCAAAAGAGCCTGAATATGGACTCAAAAATGGTCTTGGGGCTAACATCATTGACGAACCGTCTATGAAAGATCTGGCAAGTGTTTCTCATTCCGGCCATGCTGGATATAGTTTCTTAAGTTTACCTCCACCCTCTATATTCGACCAAGGTAGTCAAAGTAGAGGTACTCTCTTGACCTCAGACTATACATCATCTGGGAGCAAAAAGAGCATTCGGCAGCCAAACCTTCATACTTCCAGAGGTCTTCAGATAGACACAACTTTGTCGGAAAAATCTGCTGGTCCCACAGAGATTGCATTGCAGGGCAGTCCAGTCCCCTATGCTGAGACAGCAGATGCCGCGGTCACATTCGACTTTGATAATCAGACAACGTACTCCGTCGACTTTACTATGGATGATATAGAATTACGATACATCAACATTTTTACTCATCGACTTGTCAAAGACGTCAAAGCTTCTCTAGCTCTTCCTAATGAGGAAAGCATACCTTTCGCACGTTTTCAACATCTGTTAAAGGGCTTTGCGTGGAGATTACACGCAGAAGCCTCGAACCCCTTTCAATGGGAGACTTCGGTGATTCTTCATCAAAAACAGCAGTAAGTTTGTTTCTATACGTGTCTGGAATAGGAGCAGGAGCAACACAAGCCGTTCTGACTTGTCCAGGAACGTTCTAGACATGTTACGATCTCAGCTGTCAAAGGTATCAGACGTAGAGGGTGGAAGTGCCGACAGTCAGTCTTTCAGCGAGGAAGAAGATATTGGACAAGTACACCGCAAGCCTTTTAGAAAACAGGATACTGACCTTTCCGATTGGATCGAGGATGTTGGACTCTCACTCCCTAAATCACTGCAAAACCCTGAAGCCTTCAGCCGATCGGTTGAAAACGATCCTATTCAAGGGCATACTGGCTCAGTCTTTTCTGAACCCAACATTCATATTCATAAAGATACCTCCGGTCAAGAAAGTGAATTAGGATTTCGTGTCGGAATTTCCGGTCAAGAAAGTGACTCCGCGTTTCGTCTCGAAACCAAAAAGCAGCCTCTTTCCCAGCTCTTAGACTATGAGCAATTCGTACACAATTCTGATGCTTACCATTGGCTTGTAGCAATGATCTGTCAACCCGCTGAATTGCAGTGGGGAGACCAAGGATCGTTGGATGACATCGGCTCAAAAATTCGAAAACAATTACGTTCACAGGAATCGCTACGCCGAATCAGTCGGCGGAGGCCGTCCTCCTTGCTGACAATAGAATTTGGGCTTGACTGGAACCCAAAGAGTTATGCGAACGATCGGGGTCTTGACTTGTCTGCGCCCGCGGTTTGGGACAATGTCTTGAGTTTGACGGGATCTCGGAGTGAAGCACAAGCTACAAGCATCATGCAGTACTTACGCCAGACATGGCCCCTCTCCTATGAGCCCGTTGCCTGCCTTGTGCAAGGCCTTTTACGTCTTCCTGAAGGCCAAGAGTTTTCATGTAAGTTGCTAAGGTGGTAATGCCAACAATCTAACACTAACACGCCGTTCTAGATCATCCCGTGCAGCCTGCAGGAACAAAGTTGACTGCACGAATGAGAGATTCATCCTCATGTTCTGTTTCTGTGACAGGTCACGTATATGTTGTATGTGAACTGGCTGAGCAACTTATATGGGTGGCTGCCACTATGCAATCACCACGCCCGAGCCACGGCATTCTGACCTGTTATCCATGCGTTGGGGTTTTGGAATTCCCGTCAGAGACAACGTCCACGATCGTACATCCCGTAAGTTGTAAGATATCATTCGATTTCAAGGACGAGAACATATCCCGGGAAGATATGGGGGTTTGCTGGAATCCCCTTTTCCATAATTCAGTCTTAGTGAGCGGCTTCCCCGTTCCTCGAAGGCCAGATCCAAATACTGGCCTTGAAATATCTTTTGGAACCATGGCTTCTCTCATCGGATCCGAATATATCGTACAGTGGGGGAATAGGTTGATTATGAAAGGGTTTAACTTGTTATTGATTGCGACAACAGCGACTAGTAGCGTCGTTGTGTGGCACTTGCTCGTTAGCAATGCCTCCGATGAGAGAATATCCTACATCGATCACAGGCTTAGCTCCGTGAGCAGTAGGATGCCCGAGAATATCTCCATTCAATCGCTTGAAGGAAAACGTCATATTATCGGGTGGTGTTCCAACGCGACTGACTTTTGTGGTAAGAATCTACCAATAATCAAGCAATAACTAGACAACATCCTAACATACTCTAGGCCATGCCACGGCGAACTTGGATGTTTTACCATCCGGACTACAGTTTCACCCTTCATCTATAGTGATTGATCGACTCTATATTGAAGCTGGGTCAAGTGTCATCGGCGGTCTCAACCTGGGGATAAACAAAAAAGAAAAACCATTTTGGCTTCAGCGAGAGAATGACTACCCCAGTATGCTAGGATGGGCAGCCCGACAGCCCATGGTCTTTTACGACGTATCCGATCGCAGGGCATGGCTGGTGGATGGCGTCTCTGCTTTGCTTCACCTAGTACGCCTTTCTTTGCATCTTGACGAGAATAATCCGGAATCACCTTACGAGTGGGTCTTCGATCATACCAAGTTCAAGGACACTTGGGACGGCTGTGGCGGGCGCTTAGCGGCACTGAAAACACTGAAGTCATGGGACAATCTCAACTTGAATGTCTACGTCAAAAGCAAATCAAGTCGTGATGGTCAGACAATAACGACATATTCAACGTTAGAGGAACGAGTCAAGAAAATACTTCATTCTTTGGAAATACTAATCGATAGGCAATCCATGATGACTTCCAAGGACGGGATTACTTTGCAACAGAGCATCAATCCAAATGCAAGCATGCCTGGATTCGATATCCTGGATGTCATTAAACCACTAGGGCCGATAAAAACCCGCATAACGCACTTCGACTCGTGGGGTAATGGTTGGTTTCACTTCATACCCGCGATAGGGGCCACTGTGATATTTGGTAACAAGTGGGGTGACCTTATACAGCCCGATTATCCACACTCCTTATGCAACCTCTGGGCATCTGTTCCCAAGGACATGGACTATATGGCTACATCTGTGTCCACCATCAAGATGTTACACAAGGATAGGCTTCAGAGAATGAAACCAGGTCTTTGTGTTGGCGAGATGACGACTGATATCATATGGATGTCCTCAAACGGGAAAGACGAGCACTGCGAGTGCTTCAAAGGAAATCCGGGAAAATGGCATCCTGATCCAAGACAATACCTCGTGATAAAGAAGCGGAGAAAGCCAAGCAATTCTATACCAGCAGACATTGAAAAGTTTTCTGATACAGGAGCTGTGATTTTCGCAAATCTCGGGTTTCTCAATGTGCGAAAGAGCCTGAAGGTTGTGCCCGACAGCCAGGAGAATCAGAGCTCGGCTAGTGCCGGAAACTCTAGCAGTAACCGAGAAATGCTGAGTCTCTCTGTAGCTAGCTCCGGACCACTCCAGTCTGTGGGCACAACAGACATCACAACTCCGAACTCAACAGCGTCTGTTGGAGGTGTCGTCAGCAGTTCGAACGATACGGATGGTGCAGGTGATAGAAGCAAAAAGGCGAGGCTCAAGAGTTTCTTTTCCCAAAAATTGAAAAGACGTGATCAAGAATGACATCGGAATTGAGGGCTTTTTATTCGCTTTACAATGTTACATTTACCCTTTCTTTATCCCCATAAAGAACTATCAGCAATATCACAATGGTGCCATCTAGCCATCATCACTTTTCAAGTTCTTTCTAATTTTCTTTGCTTGGAGGAGGAGGAGGAGGAGGAGGAAGAAGAAGAAGAAGAAGAAGAAGAAGAAGAAGAAGAAGAGAATTGTAAACGCCCTTCTGTGAGTAGCTAGTAACAAGAAACCCCTTCACATTGATGTACATAGCCAGCTTAAGATGCCCTCATGTGCTCATGGGAGCCTATAACGGACAGAAATTGTTACCAACCAACCGACCAACCACGTTTCGAATGAAGTCGATCTTGAAAATATTTCTCGCCCCTTTCCTATTCGTTCCTTATGTGCACCACCTGATACTCTTTTCACCCAAACAAGTCAGATGAAGATGCATGCCGACACGGAAATGAGCCGCGCATCATGACATTGCCTTCATCTCAATGAACTTGCCCTCACATAACAACAATTCTTCGATGCACTCCATCTTCATCCTTGAAATACATGATAGAGGGTATAAATTTGACAAATATGTTGAATGAAATATGTAGTTTTATGATTGGATCTAGTGCACAAACTACAGCAAAAAATGACGATTTCAAAGTCTTCCCACGTCCTGGAAAACTGACTTTTGCTTTGTCCGCGAAGGATAATGACCGGCTCTTGATATACAATTCAAACCCCTAATATCCAACATCTTTCCCTCAACTGTACGAAACATGGAGGAACAGATTTCTGGTAGCATGTTGGTATTGCCTCCTGTAACGCGACTGGATATCTGTTCCATCCACTTGAAAAATTGCCAGCATCGTCGATGATGTTATCGGCTACATGGAGATGAAGTTTCCAGAATTCATAAGGAATACGCATGCATGGTAGGCTCGTCTCATGCAAGCATATCTACAATTGCCTCGTCTGCGACTTTTACACATAAGCAAACAGTCGGAGACTTTTGAGGGCAGGTCCGTCTTGAGGTCGAACTCTAGGAATTTCACGACACTCAAGTTACTGGATTCCGTCCTTTTAAACAGTCAAATTGCGGAGTCAATCATAAGGTGCAAGTTGCGCACTTTCAGTTGCGTATAATGTGTCGGGAACCGAGATGCTCTGTGTATGCATGTGCAGAGGATCGTAGGAGTACTAGCATATCGCAAAGACATACCCACCCACCACTTCGTAGATCATCACCGAGCTCTTCTGGCACCGCTGAAATGGTGCAGGGGACGGCCATCTCATCGAGAACTATTTCCGGGAAGAAAAGCGGTACCTGGCGGATTATCTCTAAGACATCTTGCACGATTCATCGTTTACCCCTGGGCCTGCAGCGGATAGAGTGCTAGGGAAGAATCAGCCGAAATTGAGCTTTGAATATCAAAGATTAAAGCTAAAGGAATGGAACTTGCATTAAAATATATGTGGAGTGTGATAGGCGACCAATACGGCGGGGGTGCGTTTGAATGGTAATAGTGATGAAGAGTGAGGCAAGACTAACTTAGTGTGGATGACAACAACAAAAAATCAATAGTACTTAATTTTGGGTATCTCCACGGGGTAAAAAAAGCATTGAATCTTTTGTATTACGATCATCATGAGGCACCATGGGGGCTAGAGGCTTGGGGGGTAATCTCTGGTTAGCTTAGGAGGCGATATATGGACCTCGTCTCTTTTTTTTGTATAGACGATTGAAGTGCATTGAAATGAGGACCGGATAGAGTTACATCAGATTTGTTACCCCGCAGGAGTGCTATGAACAGCTGACTGGAAATGGATGCAAGTAACCTGCGGTGCATAATAGTTGAGAGCAACATTGCGCGGTTGAATGCAGCGCCGACCCGACAGAGTGGTTCGTGACGGGCCGCGAGTCCTCGACGCTTGATTGGAAAGAGGCGGGTACCTACACCGTTCGACACCCTCCCTGAGCCCTCTGCCACCCCATGGATGGACATTTGCCCTCATTTGCCTTCTCAAGAGCCGGAGCGGTAGGCGCCATGCTGCTCAAAGCATCGACTTGCAGCCCGACGTGTGCTCGTAGGTCCAGCCATGCATACGGATGCGGATGCAAAAACCGGCCCTCGAGCGCGAGCAACGGAGCCAAGTGCGCCCTGATAAGCGAACAAGTCAGCCATTGCTGCAGCTAAAACTTCCTGGCCTCGACGTGGGCTCAACCAGTCCCACCTCTTTCTCTCTCTCCTCTTGCGGCGCAGCATAAGACATCTGCTTCGTCACCTCGTCCATGTTCCCCCATCCAAGGACACAGACGACGTCAACTGCCTCCCAAAACTCCGACATGAGCCGTTGAATCGAGACCTCAGCGCTCGTGTAACAACTTTCCCCCCCTGACTTGCTTTCATCGCGGTAGCAGCTGTAGCGCGCGCTAGGTATCCACTCCTGCAGTAGATCAGTGTGCTCCATCTGGAAATACCTTCGTAGAGATCCTTCGGCATGGACTCTGGTCTTTCCAAACGCATGGGCACAGCTTTGGAGGAGCTTATACCCAAGGCTGCCGCTACAGCCCCTCCCAGAAATTACAACGCAACCACGGGTATCGATCTTTCCAATGCGCAGAATGAGGTCCTGCGGAACGAGCTCTTGGAGTTCTTCAAGACTACAGTGGAAGACAATGTCACGGAGAAGGTGAGCCTTTGCTTCCTCATGTCGTTCGAGAATGCATGTGTTCAGCCTTGTTAGGACTTTGGCACTTCTACACACGATGGCGGAGATATCGTCGCTCGTGGGGCACTGACTTCCTTCTTCAACTCACATTTCAATCCCATTCATCCCGTCACCCCAGAGCAGATAGTCATCACTGCTGGGGCAAGGGATGCTCTCGAGAGTGTTATCCATGCAATTTGCGATGATGGGGATAGTGTCATAGTCCCTGGGCCTTACTGGTGTATAGTACCCCACTTCCATTTTCCCAATGTTTCCTACACTGACCCTCCCAGATGATCTCGACACCACCTTCAAGATTCGAGCAAATGTGAACATCATTGTTGCTCATCCGCCAACCTACCAAAATTACGACAATTACCTCCTCCCATCTCTGCAAGCCGCGTATGATTTCTCATCCGCAAAATCTCGCATCAAGGCTGTGGTGATTTGCAACCCCCACAATCCACTATCAAGATGTTACCCAAAAAAGGCTTTGGTAGAGTGCATGGAGTTCTGCCAGGAACGAGGGCTACACCTCATATCCGATGAGATCTTTGCGCTTACAGACCTCAACAGCTCAACTGACGATGCTCCTCCATTCGTTTCAGCGCTTTCACTTACAGAACCACTGGTTCCGGAAGGAGCAGTCAAGGTTGATCCCAGCAGAGTGCATGTCATCTGGAGTGCAAGTAAACTTTTCGGTTCTACAGGATTTAGAGTGGTGAGTGGTTCGGTCCTTCTGTCGGCTATCTGGGTGTTAATTGATGTGTATAGGGATGTTTTATATCCCAACAAAACCCTCAGCTCTGTAAAGCCATGGGCATGCTGACCGCCTCTCACACAAATAACATTGCCTCGCTATACCTCTCGTCGCTTCTAACCTGGTCTCAATTACCAACACTATTAGCCTTAAACTCTGAACGATTAACGACTTCGTATCGCCTCCTTGCCACGGCTCTCCGAAACTGGGACATTGATTTCATCGAACCCACGCACGGACTGCTACTCTTCGCGAAACTTGGAAAGAACATCAAAAGTGTGGTAGAGGATAAAGCTTTCTTCAATCGATTAGCGGTACAGGGTGTGCGCGTGAACCCGGGCCGACTATACAATGGCGTTGATCTCGAATACGGCTGGGCTAGAATTCGGTTCTCTGTTTCACCTGAGGTGATGAACACGGCGCTGGAGAGGATTGGAAACTTTTTCGTCAAGGAGGCGTCATGAGGGGCATTGGTAAGGCGCTTTATCGCTTCGGCGCATTTTTCGATTCTGGAACTTTTTCCGGACTTTACGACATTTACGATTTCGTACATGCAATGTGCTTCTCCACACATTTCCACGTGGTACCTTGAGCAGAATCCACAAACCACCAAAAATATCATGACATCTATTGCTTCCCCTCATTTCCTGCAGCCTTGCCCCCACCGGGCTTGCACCATTGTTCCACCGTCCAGAAACCGTCAATAGCGCAAACTCGGCACCATCGCTGTGGGCCGTTTGGTGGGCCGGTTAATGTCGAATATGCTCTGCAATGACTCGGCAGCTTACCTACATTGCGATTCGTGGTGTCGTGCCCACAAATCGAGGGAACTTTTTCGCCCGTTACCTTCTCTTTTGGAATATCTCACATATGCAAGTCGGTCGATAGGAACTACCCCTCATAAGGCGTCAGCAGGCGCGGAGTCTTTGTAATCCGAGGCATATAGGTAAGAGAACCCTACCTAATGTTCTTTTATTTGAGGTAATGCAGCGATGATTAGCCAAGGTACACCAGGGGATATTTTTCTTAGCTCGCTAATTGGGCCTTTGCAAGCGTATCTGATCGTACTAACGTTTTAGCCAGCCGGACCTTTTTGGTCCCTAACTATAAGGTTGTTCACGATGGCTGCTCATTGCTTAAGAAATTCCAAGATGATAGACTTACAACCTAGCCAGCCAACGCGCCTTCTGATCCGACTTGACTCACAGCATTGAAGATGGGATATGCCGAACTCTTCGCATTGTCGGTCGTTGGAGGACAAGGTTTCTGGATACAAAATCATCTTCGGAAGCAACCATCCTACCACCTGGTAAATGATTCCACGGGATTGGATGGAGGCTTTGATTGATTACTCTTACTTATCGCTACGATGGCCACTTTTGTTTGAGGTAGCTAATGCGACGATTGGCAACATCTCAGCTTTTAAAATCTTGATTACGCCTCGTCGCAGTAATTGCTTGTTCGATTGCATCTACTGCCCAACCTATGCTCAAATATTTCTCGCCAACACGCGAATGGAGAGCAAAGAAACTTCGAAAGATTACTAGAGAAAGATATTGTCTGCCTCGCATACTCCCAGACTGGCGTCATTCGTAGGAAGGCCAAACATGCAAAGACCAAGGCTGAGCATCTGTTCCTAACCACATTATGTTGGATTTCACATTCCGAGGCAGGTGCGATTTGTCCACTTTATATATGTAACAATATAGTTGCATTCAGAAGGCGAAGGAAATACCACGTCCCTGCGTGAGGTTTGAGCTCCTGAGGTGGCACGTAACTACGTGGGCGGCAATCGGGGATCTCGGCGAAGCCGCCCCAACAAGCGACTTGCGCCTTTCAACAATGCACAACTACAACTGTCGTGCGAGCAGCCTGAGAGCGTTTTCGGGAATCGGGCTAAGTATTCCCCATTGCTTATTGAAATAGGTTGGTAAGTGAGTAAGACGATCAATCACTGGAGCAGTTTTCAATTTGAAAAGTCCGCCTGGCTAAGACTGCCTTACTTCAAGACGCGCCGGGCGTACACACGCCGCATCATACAACAACCATCCCTCCACGATGGTACATATACACAGCCGAACGAAAAAGCGAATGTTTGGTAGTACAAAAAATGTCGTATAAATGAGGTGCAGGTCATCAATTGCGATGGTTGGGAGTACTCAACTGGAATTATGGAACTCTCGTCGTTCACCCAGCAGCTCTCTGAACTGGCCGACAAAGGTCCCATTGATATCCTGGAGCCCGAACGCACTGCTTTGCTTCAAGCCTTAGTCAAAGTGCAAAATGCATTCGAAAACCCTGTCGAAAAGCTTCTAAGAATCTCCATGGGTGTAAGGATTTTCACGTTGTGGATATTTAATCTTCTCCGTCGGTCGAATAGAGCTGTCTTCTACCAGTGGCTGATGAGATATAGACACATGACTCGGTGGCGCTTCGCATAGGCGTAGATATGGGCCTTTTCGACATTGCTGTTTACAAGCAAGCCCCTGTGACTGTGGCTGAGCTTGCTGAGAAGCGAGACTCGGATCCTGACTTTGTCCGTAGGTCCAAGCCTTCCACTTCCCATGACCGACCTTTGTAGTCTGACTTTCAGTCAGGCCGTATCGTGCGATTCCTCGTTGCACATGGCCTCTTTATCGAAGTTAGCCAGGACACATTTGTGGCTACTCCAGCTGCAGCGGCATATGTTACGGGCTCCCCCCTCGGCGACGTAATCACTCATTTGGTGAGTGCTGCGAGCACTGTTGGGCAACTACCAGAATACCTCGAGAAGATAGGGTACAAGAATCCAGGCGATGCTTATAATGGGCCGTGGCAATATACGCATAAGACCAATTTACATTACTTTGACTGGTTAGTGACCCAACCCAAGCACCATGGAGTCTACAATAAAGTCATGGCGGTCCGACGAGTGATTCATGGAACAGCTTGGTTTGAAACATATCCTGTCGATGAAAGAGTACGCGTCAATTCACGTGGCCGCGTAGCACTGGTCGATGTAGGTGGTGGCCAGGGTCACGACGTCAAAGGCTTCCATGAACGCTTCCCAAAATTGTTAGGTAGAATCATACTCGAAGATTTGCCGTCAGTAATACATAGTATTACGGACCAGCAATTACCCGCCACGATCGAAAAGATATGTCATGATTTCTTCACACCGCAACCGGATATTGTACGCGGAGCAAAAGTCTTCTATTTACGGACAGTATTGCACGATTGGCCCGACAAACAGGCTACGATAATCCTATCGCGTATCCGAGAAGCCATGGCCGAGGACTCAATCCTTATCATCAATGAGCAGATTTTACCGGAAATGGGGGTCGGGCATTACGAGGCAAGGTTAGACTTGCTGATGTTGGCATTCTTCTCATCACTAGAGAGGACCGAGAGCCAATGGAGGAGACTATTGAATAACAGTGGATTTGAGGTGAGATCTGTATTCGAGGGGTATCCGGGAGAAGAGAGGAACCTGAGGTGGATTGAAGCAGTGCCGAAGAAGGCGGTCTAGCGTAGGCTCGTCTACTTTTCAGTCTACAGGTGCATGCATGCATTTCGCGCATGCACCCCATGGGGTTTTCTATATTTCAGCTAAAACATTTCCGGTCCAGTACGACGGGGTTTGTAGTTTACTTATCTTTGGCGAACAAAGACCAATCATAGTACTCGGAGACATATCCTTCCCCACTTCAACCATTGTTCTCGACCCCATCAAGCTTCCTCCCACTACAAGCCCTCAGCCACCCTAACCATTTCCCCTCTAGCCACCTCTAAACTCGGGAGCAGTGATGCAATAGCTACGGTCCGAGACTTTGAGCGTCCACAGCAAAACCATGTGCAGAACAGGGCGGATTGGTCGAACTAGCAGCTCAAGTCTCACAGTACCGAAACTCTACTTTTTTCGCCCAAGACCGCCGAGAGAGGGGTTGGTGATACTTTAGATACTTCGTGCCGTGCCTGTCTACCTGGGCTTTCAGACACTGGGAGCTCTCGAGCTTACAATCTCTCACTTTTCTGCCACTCTCTCTTTCTCAAGAGGAATGGAGCGCGTGTGCTTAGGATGATACTTGTACTTCTCTGAAGCCTAATCTCCCATCCTCCAATCCATTCTACGAACCTAAACTCGAATTCAATACTCCACCACCACCACCACTTTGCCACAATGCACCTCTCAGCCCTCAAACGCGCCCTTAACCCATCTTCTCCTCCCACCTCCTCTCCAACTCACACCAACGCCTCACCGCACCCTAAACCCCCCAAAAACCCGCAAACAACACACTCCAACCTACAACACCCAAACCCACGGTCCCCACGACACTCGCTGGAGGTGCCCTCGGCAACTTCATCATCAGCGACATCGCAAGCCTTACAAATCCCACACCCGACGCAACAGCGCGTGTATATGCCTTTCCCCTCGCCGTCAACGGCGATGAAGGATTTCGGTCTAGAGCTTGTGATTCCAGATGTTTTTGAAGGGAGTCCTGGGGTCGAGGGGATTTTGGAGGTTGATGAGGAGGAGGATGAGTTTGGGGAAGAGGATGGGGTAAAGGAGGCGGGGATAAGGGGGGATTGGGAGGAGGAGGTGGATGTTGAGGGTTTGGAGTTGGAGGGGGAAGATGGGGTAGGGAAGGATACAGATAATGATAAACGCGAAGAAAAAGAAAAAGAAAAAGGTCTAACAAGAACACCAACCGTAATACGCATAAAACCACCGCCTTCTACCCCCATCTCCCCTTATACGCAACAACCCACCCACCACCTACAAGACTGCACAACATCGGGTTCAACATCGCAATGCTCTACACCGCGTCCCGGCTTGCCTGCCTATACATCCCCACCCGGTTTAAAACGTCTAGCAGGTGTAACCCCCGAACGAGCCTTGGAAATAGAACTCAGAAGTTCGGCTTGGACGGCTGAGTTGGTTGATCGGACGAGGTGGCAGTCGAGGAGGATTGCTTCGTTTGGGAATGGATATGGGAGGGAAGAAGAAGATGAGGAGGAGGAAGAGGGTGGCGGGACGCCTACGTTGGAGAAAGGGAGGGGTGAGGTGCCGTTGATGCCGTGTATTAGGATTGATAGTCCGACGGAGGGAGCGGGGGGTAAGGATGAGGGGCCGGAGGTTATTGCGGAGAGGCTCAGGGGTGAGGGGTGTGAGGGGAGGGATCAGTTTTATGAAATGCATGGAGAGAGGAAAAATGTGTGAGGGAGGGATTTGAGGGTAAGCGTGATAGGGGGTAATTGTTTGAGTTGTATGGATAGAAGGGTGGGAATTCGGGGTCGCTGCATAGTTGGTTGATAGTGCATCTAGTCATATTTTTCTTCCCTATGGATATGTTGGCATGTATATAGTAAGGGGCAATACCCAAGATTGGAAAACCTACACTCATCTCCTGTGCTCAGTTTTCGCGTAAGCCTGTAAGTACTCTATACCGATCAGGCTCATAGTGTAACTAAACACAACTTCAACTCTCCATCTTTGAAGATCAACTCATCATGCTAGCCTCTACCAAGTCTGTGATATAACATTCCCAATGCCCCTTATTCGAAATACTTTCAAAAATCTTAATATTTTCTGCTCATTCCTCGCTCGGAAGTTGGCTTTCACAAGGTGATGATTTGTAAGATTTTTAGATGATAGATGAAAGGCTGTCCAGGGATCCTAAACCAAATCTAGCTCTATAGGTTTGCGCATTATTACTCAACGATCTGCGAGTAGACTACTTCCTTAATATGAGTCCCTCTTCAATAGTTATCGACCGGTAGCATCGCGATACAAGTGCACTGTGAGATCGCGAGAAAATGTGTACTTGAGTAGTAGTGGAGGAGAATCTAGAATCCACACCACCGGCCGCCCCACCCATCTTCCACGAATCATCAAATTAATTGGCTCGTCTAAATAAAAGCCACAGAACACCCCACCTCTTCCCCTCTCCCACTCGAAAAAAAAGGGATCCCAAAAAATCTTTTCGTTTTTCCTATTGCATAGCTATATATAATCAATTACGCGGAAAAGTTGTATATTCCACATTCGCATCTGGAATTTTCAGTTCCAGCCCGCTTGGCTCAGTGGTAGAGCGTATCACTAGTAATTTGCCGCAATGATAAGGTCATCAGTTCGATTCTGATAGTGGGCAGTTGTTTCTGCATTCTTTTTTTTTTTTTTCTCTTTTTGGTTTTCAATTTGGCCCCTTTTTATTAGATGTGCGGGATTCCAACTTCCCAGGGCGCAGAGGATGCGATATGATGATGAAGGAGCGGCAATGGAGAAGGTTGATTTTTTATGATGTTGGAATTCGCGATGTGTCGAAGTTTTGTGATGGGTTATGCGATTTAGAATTCGGGTCGCGAGTACACGGTAAGCGATTCAATGTCCCTGCAACAATGCATCGAATGAAAAGGGGTGTCTAGCGGTTCTTGCAGATCGCCTTGATTGTCTTTTGCACTTGAACTGTTTATTATTCAATCGTTTTGGTATCATATTTGTCGAAAGACGTACAGTACAGGTTCGTGTATTACATACAGTCTGGAGCGAAACTATTTCAGACCCACACCAAAGCCATCTTTGTACAAATGTAAGGACCATATCATGAAAAATCAAATATCGAATCTCCCCATTGGCGCCTCGCATGCTCTCCCCATGTATGTCGCGACTTGTATTCCTTTGCGAGTCTCTCCAACCATCCACACATCTTATCCCCATGTGTATCAAGGAGGATCATTTCCGAGCCATGTCCACGTCGCACATATTTATTCACGTCAGAGAGGACTCCCGTCCAGATGAGGGGTTTGTAACCTTCCTCAAGCACGCCGAGATGTAACGATTCGAGTTGTGTGTCTTGGGAGAGAGACATGAAGACTTCTTTCCACCTTCCCGTTCGGCAGCGGATGTGGATGCAGTTCAGACTGAGGAATCGCAGCGTGTGTTTGCAGGCAGCCACCATGCTGATGAGAAGTCCGCTCGACTTGAATTCTATTTGTGATAATTCGAGATGCTTTAATGGCGCGAAGGCTTGGGTTTCCACTGTCGGAACAGTGTGGCCTAAGAGAACGCCCCGGGTAACGCTCATTGTTAGCTTGGTCAATGCGTTGGACTTCTGTAAAAGTTGTATGAGGGCAGAGTCGAATGAATGAGGAGCTAGGGCAGACCGTAAGTTCACATTGCTCTGTTCAGGTGTGGATTTCACTCACATGTACTATGCGACCCATAGAAATCGAACTCAACGCAATCCAGCCGATCAAGCAAGTGCGGGACTTTGGAGAGATCTTGGAGCATGCTAATTTCCTCAGAAAAACTCAATCCACTCGGCACTTCGTTGCTGATCGCAAAGTCCTTCAAACGGACGTTGTGCTGTTGGAGAATGCTAATAATGATCCTCTGGGTAGCAATCCAACATTCCAAGACCTCTTCTGAATATCTCTTTGCTCTCTCGCCCGACAGAAGATCAGTATCGCCGTTCAATTGAGGCGTTAAGAATCGGACCGTTTCTAGGTTAACTAGTGGTTTGATACATTGCTCCAGGACGTATTGCAAATCCCGCTGAATGGGAGACGCCATGATCATATCCATGTAACTAATTGTTTGATAGTTGAGACCCAAGGACCTGTCGTTGACAATCAATTCATTCCCATATTCACTCCACTCACTAAGCAGTCCAGCTTTCTCGCACGATAGAGTGTCAAGGCTGCCTTTACCGCACCATCCAACCAAAAAGTCGCCTCTGAAGTCAAGTTCTCGGACATATTTGTGAAAGTTTGGGTGTCGTGAGATTTGTCGAAATCGTTGCAGGCCTCGAGGATGCAGGTCTACTTGTATGTTACGGAAGTGTTCGGTGCGGAAGCGGTGGAAGGTCTTTGCTTGTATGGTTCGACAGGTCAAACGCAAATTTCTGATATCCTGGGATGAGAGGCCACACGTCACTATATCGTCCAATATCTCGCTGGGAACGCTTTGTAGAGAAGGTGACATGGTATTATATTGCTGTTGAAGGTATGAGGTAGGAAAGCGTGGGGTCGGGATATTAAAGTTATAGCTAGGCAACTACCCGTTCATGCTTAGTTGGATGGCGGGCGTAAAGTAAGGCTTTACGAGCGGCGCAGCACAGTAGGATCTCGTCGTGCATAGATAAGCTGGGACATTTTGGTGCCGCTTTACGAATAGTAGGCTCTTCAAAAGCTCCATCTGGCTAGTATGCTGATAGGAATGAATCCTTCCAAATCCGATGCCGGCTCCTCATTCATCATTCGTAATGGTAAGATTCCTTCAAAAGAGAACCCTTTTACTACTTTTTTCGAACGTAGATCCGTGTGAATAAAGGCCCTCCACCCCATACTCATCATTGAATCTAACGTGTGTTATGATCGTGTCCAATGGAACCGTGTAGTAAAGGAGCCTTCACGATCGTGTGTTTCTTCAAGTACAATATTCATAGCTAATTGTCTGGCATTGCAGTAGTCGATTGGAAAATTAATCCAGATATGTCTCTACTAGATATGAATCTACGACAGAGAAATTCAAGCTTGAAGATCTCATAAAGGCATTTGTCTCATGTGAAAAACTACAAAAGCAAAGCATGGGCAGGTATTCGGCAAGCATAGTAATCCCAACCACTATACTCTACCTGATGTCTTTAGATAGGGTCACAGTAGCTTTGCTACATTGTTCCCTGTATATTGTTGGTTTCGTATATTAATATACCATCGGCCACTCCTTCGGCAAGTAAGGCTCATACGTGTCTGCAAGTATGGAAAGCCATTCCCGGATATCCTCGCCATCTCCATCTCTCATACTCAACAGGACATGATCATCGTCCCGAGTGACGTATGCAAAGCTTTTCAGGAAATCACGCTCTTTCAGGTCCTCTCCTCCGTCTTCGCTGGCATCAGCATAAAGTAGTCTCTCTGTTTCCTGTTTAGTCTTGAGATTAATACCAAAACCCCTATTATTTTCGTTACGACCGTATAGAATGTCATCAATCCAATAATCCTCCTTGATAATGGGGCGCTCTGCGTGAAAGGGTTTGAAGGTGAGAACACAAGAGTCCTCGTATAGTGTGAGAAACCGCACCCTTTTTAATTGCATATTTTCTGCACAGAAGTTGAACACATCTTTCCATGATCCAGAGACTAGGACTACTTCCACCAACTTTAGCGTTCGGAGTGTTTCCCGACAGATATTCAGGAAAGCGATGAAGTCATTGCTCGATACCAATATTTGACTTAATGTAAGCGTTTGTAAGCTTGGAAACATGTCGTTGTGGCGTGAAAATTCAACAAGAGGTAGTCCAGATACAATAGATCCATCAAGTGTTAAGCTTAGGTTTTGCAATTCTTTTGCGCCACCCAAGATCTTCACCAGGGGCGAGCAAGCTGCGGCTGGGTCTACAATAGTTAGTACTAACTACTTGCGGGCAACAGGAACATTCTATCGGAAGACTAACCATCATATCCTTCTATTTTTAGCTGAAACCCCAACTTTGTCATCCGGTCAAACAGCTCGGGTTTCTTTGAAATGCTATCAAGGATACCTATTTTGGGAGGACAATGTGGGCTCAACGGCCGGGGAACTTTCCACTGTTTCAAGTGCAGCTTCTGTTCCTCGATGACCGATAGTGTTGTCTCTAAGATCATTTCCCAGTATCGTCTAAGCATTCTAATGTCTGAATAAGTAAAATCACCCTGTAAGTTTGGTTGGGCAATCCGAATGCATTCTAGATTGGCGAGAGCCTGGACACTTCGAAGGAGATCTTTCCTGAAAGCACCCCCTTCGACATAATCCTGAATCGTCGGTTCGAACACAGGACGCTCATCTTCCCACTCTTCATCCCACTCGTGATCCGGAGAGACTAGAAAAACTGGATCTAGGTTCAAGCGTCGAACGTGAGGTCCAAATTCCGCATGTTGAGCAGTTCCCAGTAGTTTATCGAAACCATGTGGTTCAATGAAGACGCCAACCTTACGAAAGCAGGTATCATCGTATTGATATTTGGTCTTTGCATCAATTCCTCGGCAGGTCAATCGGAGATTGCAAATGTCGTCTTCAGCGTACTCTGCAATTCTGCCTAACAACTCAGCGGGCAGGTTTTGCAATGATAGAGACATGATAATTTTGAGCAGGATGTGATGAACAGGATGTTGCAAATTTGTTGAAATGTTGTGATAGCGGTGAAGCGTTCCAATAGGGCTAGGTTCGTTGCCAAGTTCTCAAGTCAGGGGCAGCCTCGACGTCATGACTCGTGGATAACAGGGTATGTTGAATGGCCTATATCGTACAATTGACATAGGGTTGTGATATCATAATCGGAGTACGGTTGTGTAAGCTGAAGAAGGAGGTTGTATTGTTCATTCTTATCATATCTACTAAGTGGGGAGAGCTGAATATATACTAGGGATACAGGCCTGTGCGTAGGTATCACGTGCGAGCTGCGCTAGCCGCAGCTCGTGCGTGAATGCTTTCACTGCCTATATGTGATCACGTGCTCAGTGCGAACACCATGTACGGACATTAGTGCTACTTTTGCCCCCATTATTCGAATTCGACCTCTCTTACCGAAGGGGGAGTGCTTTTGAACATGACCATTGCGATCGCCCCGAAGTGGATAAACCCAAGCAAATGCAACTTTTAACACCAAACGCAAACTTTTACAATTATCGGGCATGCCCATTCGGATCCTGTTTTTCCTCCCTCAATTCTCCATTTTCCGAGATCACAGCTTTTGCATGATCATATCTTCTAAAGAGTACCCAAAACATGACTGTTGTCACTGCCATCGCACTGGTAATGCAAGCATACAGTATAACGAGGTGTGGATCATGAGCTATGGGTGTCAGACCCATTGCGCAAGCCGAGCCGAGTCCAGCTATGAGCGAATTGATGGCTTGGACCAGGGCTTGCATGTCTTTAGGGGAATGCTCGTATGCGTATTCGAGGCCAGATACATATGCGAAGATCTCACCGATAGCGATCAAGAAGTAGACTGGGGCCTGGAGCCAAACATTCACTTGGTTAGGGCGCGTGAATTTCACCCCAAGGTCACTAGTGCCGCAGTCTCCAGGGTTCGTGAAGCATGGACCGGTGCTGTAGATTACTTGTTGCACAATGGTGGCGTAGAGCATTGCGAGGGTAACGAATACGAAGCCTACGGCCATTCTCTTGATTGGTTTGAATTGGATCTGCCGTCGATTTAGGAATGGATAGAGGCCTGATTGGATTATTGGACCAAATATGATGCACGCTATTTGGTTCATGGCCGGAAGCATGTCGTTGGGGACGCCGTAAGTTTCCATTTGCGCGGCTTGCGAGATTAAATTATTTTGCATTTGGTCGAAACATAAGTAGTAGATGATGAATGCCACTCTTCACCGCAATTAGTGTGATTGAGCAACTAAGGAAATGGCACTGGGTCAATGCTTACAGTACTCGGCAGGCCTTCAATGCGTCGCGAAGCTCTCTAACGAGTTTGTCGGTCCACCCCACAGCCTTCCCTCGGTGCTCCAATTGGTATGTGGGACTTGCTCGGTCCATCTTGAATTCATTTCTACAGGCGCAAATGAGAATCTTGTATGCAGCTGGGAGTGTGTTCGCTTCATGGGGCACTTTGACTATACAGTTTGTAAGCATGCAATAGGAGTCTCAAGCAACAGTGATCCCTTACTACACCAAGATGACCCAAGGAAAAGCATCAACGCTGCAATAACCATGGCTATCAATGGAAGTGAAAATGCCAGGGCGAAGGAATGATAGCGCTCAATAGCAGTAGTTGCAAACATTGACAGCGATCCGATGTTCCCAAGCCTTCATTGTAGATCAGCGGATGTTAGGATCCAAGAATATTGGTTACTAACCAGTAGTATAAGTTGTAGATGTATTGGAGAGTAAGTGCCCTATCAGTTACGACACGCTCGCCAGTCTTCAAGATTAGTATTCTCGGTGTCGTTTCCGTGTATTGGTCCGCTAAGTTCAGTTAGCTCAGATCATTATAGCCATCTCTAGGGTTGGAACTGACCAATGTAGGGGACCATGATAGCTCGAAATCCGCCAGCTCCTAAGCCAATCAACACCATTGCTGAAGCGAGACCTGGTATGCCCGTTCCTTGACTGATGGTTGCGGAGGAAGCTACCATGATGACACAACCAAGTACGTATAAGCTTCGAGTTTTGATTAGCTCTTAAGGCTGTGTCTGCACTATAGTAAGGTTGGAACTTACATAACGCAGATACACAAAGTCTTGAAGCGCCCGAAGCAAGCATCGGAGAATCCCGCAAAGACCAGTGGTGTAACATAGTAAAAGACATAGAAGGCGCAATAAATCCTAGTTGAAGCAGACTGTCCAAGCCCTAAAGCTCCGGGAGCAGTACCGACATGCCCTGGAGGGTTCTCCATGTAATTTTCTAGGATCACTATTAAAAGACGTGATACAGATGTCGTTGGCCGGGGAACTTACGCCACGGCGCTGTGAGACCCCAAAAAGCAAATCGTTCCCAGAATCCTATTATGGCCACAAACCAGACTAGTTTGGGTATCTTATCGGCTACACGGTGGAGATTGTTTGTCTCCGATTGCGGTAGGCTCTGGAATTGAGGAAGAGAAACATCGCTACAAATCCACGATTAGCATGCGCCCAACCTAAGACTTGAGGCAAAGGGATTTACCTGATAGCCATCTTGTGAAGCTTTTCCCTGGGAGAGTCCATTTGACGAGTGAGAGAGTAAGTCTCTCGCCCTTGCTAATAGAAGAGGCGTATCGCGAGGAGGAGATGGGGTACGACGTAAATGTCTAGGTCCGCACGCTGAATAGTGCAAGGTAACACGTAGAGTTCGGGGTAAAAGCAATCAGCCAATGACGTATTTACGCTAAGTAAAAGACTTTCTTTGTGGCGAGTAGCGGCTTTGTTTGCGGCGTAATGAAGATATCGATGCGCGGCGAAGTGAAAGTTTGGTCACTCTAAACATAGCGAGGCATGATTCATCGACTTCCAAGGAACAACTCAGACCTGTCAAACCGCACCGATCACACCTATTGACGGCAAGTCGTATTGCCATTGATTTATATTCCATCCGACAGGACATTCAAATGTAGATCCGGCTTTGCCTTTCTTATCGTATATATCGCCAAAGACAACGGATGTGTGCGGGTGCAGGCATTGCTCGCGCTTTGTTGCGTGATTGGTCCCCGCGACGGTGGACGGACTCCGAACAGCAGTGACTTCGCCTTCACCCTACTATAACAAATGCAGATACAACAATCTTGCTTTGTCCGAATACTCTTGGATTTGTTGGTATCTACGATCGTTCACATCTCTCTCTTGAAACAACCGCGCTATCAAGACAGGAGACCGCGAGGTGAAGGACATGGTGACATAACACATAGGTATAGGAGTGACCATATATGCAAACTCTTATAGGTACCCGGCGGATGACAGTGCTGGGCGACTTGGACTCTTATAAAAGGAACACCGAGTCGCATAATCTATCCAACCCTGGTCACGGACATACATGGGTCGTACCAACAATTGCCTGAAAATGAACAATAGCCCCCAATCAACGGAGAGCATTATTTGGGGCGCTATAGCTTGAACATAATTCACACAGTTCATTGTGAGCTCTTCGCTGGACTATATGAGCTGTGATTTCCTGCTTGGCAAATGCTCAAACGGCTACACTAACCAATAGTGGATTTTCAACGATTCGTGGTGCTAGGCGAGGGAATCGACTTGTTTGAGGCTATGTGGATGGTAACTACCAATACTGCCGCTCGATATACCAACCTCTTGTTCATAACTCTCTGCAGGACGGTAAACTGGGGCTCTGCGCCACCCTTGTATGCACAACAATCGAGCTGCAATTATGTACATACATGTATTGTTGCTTTTCCAGTGTTAGGCCATGGCTTAATAAGTGTACCTGAATCCAGGTGCATTTTCCAATACAACTTCACCACGATCGGCCTTCTTGTTCCGTTGCAAAAAATAGAAGAAGTTTACTGTGACTAGTATTACTGTCACGACTTGCGAACAAATGACAGTGATCATTCCGGGCAGGTAGTCAGGTGCGTCTTTCTGTTGAAATGCGAAAGAAGCTACGATGCCACCGCAGCCGCCACCCATAAGGAGCATAGCTGTTGCCAAAGCCCGCTTTGTTTGACCGGCTATAGTTTTATTAGCGTGAGTTGCGGTGAGAGGTAATAGATGACTGACTGATGTTATTGTGTTGATAGCCGTAAATTGTAGGAATGTTTGACTGTGTTCCGCCAACTGCTAGGAATGTTCCAAAGTCTACCCACGAGTTAGTGATTCGTATTTAATTTTGAGATAGAACGATGAAATGACGTACATCTAACACCTGCATTCTTCGCGAAAGCCATTACACATGATCCACAAATGATGATAAGCGCTTGCACGACCAGCGTTGGACCTCTCATCCTAATGCGGTCGTTCAATGCTCCAGCACCAAACATCCACTGAGATCGATTAGCCCTACTCATACCAATACACCAAAGCTATCGGACTTACAATAGCAGCCAAGACATACGGGGGCACATGTAAGATGTACGTCATCTTAGTGGAGTAGCCCATAGAATCGTGTAAGATGATTGGAAGGAAGTAGGAGAACGAATACACCGTAAGGTTCTTTACAAGTCAGTATCGGGTTCTGAGGTCTCTGAAACGGAACTTCTCACGTTGCAGAAAAGCAGGAAAGGGAACTGCCACATTTTCCAATCGGACAACGCTTTGAGGACATTACGAACGGTCAATGGTTCGGGCACTGCATCGGAACGGTCCCTTTCAACTCTTGCCAAAACTATCTCAGCTTCTTGTGGGGTTAAAAAGCCCTTCTTGAAGAACAGGCCTGGGCGCGTTGCTAAGGTATGATGAGTTAACAACTCTTGCAAGGGAAGTAGGAATGGAGTATCGGTTACCTCGATCCGGAAAATCGACCAAGATAATTGCTGCGACTACTCCGATAGCAGCACTGACAATCCCTTCCTTTAAAAGCGTCAGCCGCACATGAGAGGCGAGCATATCAAGTGGGAGGGCCTTACGATGATGAAGATCCATCTCCAAGCAGCGAGGCCTTGATAAGTGCCGATGGTAGTAATTCCGTAAGCCAACACACTCGAGAGGCCAGAGCCAAAAACACCAATGCAGGCCCATGCTGCGAACCTAAGATCAATTAGCATCGGTGAAAATTGTACCCTCCAGTAATATGCGCACCTCTTTTGAACCTCATATCGAGTATACCAACAGGAAAGCACTGTTTTTGATAAGTTACTATAAAGAAGTCATTAGCGGCGCAATATTGACATACGATAGATGCTGCCGGGAGCCATTCCAGCCTCGAATGCACCGAAGATCGCGCGGCATACTGTGTAACATAAGTCAGCATGCGTCATCTATCAGCTTCCGAGAGCGTACCGAGCACAGTTTTCCAAGACTGACAGAAACCCATTGCGATAGTCAGACATCCCCAACATCTTGTCCGCAGTTAGCTACTCTGCATTGTCGGAGATCAAGCGTTCACTAACGTTCCAATAAGTCCAAGCCATTTCGCCGCACCTAGTTTGCGTAGGCAGATGTTCGAAGGATAGTCGAAGAGAATGTAGGTGATGAAGAACTAGATTCAATTAATTGAAATTTCGCAATTTGGTTGGAAAGGGGAGCTTTACAATCATCGTGATCAAGGTATATCGGTTTCCCTCCTTTGTGTGAAGGTCTTTGGCCATGCCCGCTATTTGAATCTGTTATTGTTAACGTTGTCCCCTTGTGCCGTAATTCATTCAGGAGGTTTACATTTGGAAGGTTGACTCTATCAATCAATGCCCACATATAAAGTAATCCGAGGATTGGAACCATGCGAAAGTCTACCTTGCGAATGATCTTTCTGACTCTTTCTTCATCCTTATCTACTCCGGATTGAATGGCATCATTGAGGTGGATATTTGTATCCAGTCGCGATTCATCGACTACATGGTCATCCTTTGAGGTATAGTTTTCTGTCTCAACCGGAACGTCTTTCGAATTCGACATGTTGGCGTGCTCTCACAGCTGTGGCAAGGAAGTGAAGAGTCAAAGATTGAAGGAAAATACACTTATTTCTATTGTTTCCTTGCGGTCAAAGTTGCCTGGGGACTGTATGCACAGACTCCCAGGACATGCAAGGTGCTGCGGGGGTTGATCCTGCGGATCCTTTCCCCTACTACTCTTCTCCCTAAACCGTCTCTCCTAGCTTCTCGACTACCCATACGGCAGTTACACAGTCGTTTGCCTAAGATACTTCCTTGTTCTGGAACGGAATGACTCGGTATGGGGTCGCCCGTCCTGCATATTCCCGCAGCCAACAACCAAGCTTTGATTGGGCGGAAGGCGGATGCTTGATGCTCGCCAAGTTGCGGGGCAACTAAACGAGCGAAGAGGAATGAAGTTGGAGACGAACGCATGACCGTTGCAGCAGCGGTATCGGCAATTCTGCCTCCATATTTGCCGGGGTACTAGAGCTGATATATTCCCGGGGATGTCGACTCACTAGCTTCAGCCCAGTTTCTCCACCCAGTCTTAGCCCCAAAGTTACGGGCGTATAAGAATACTCATGTACCACCTCGACGCGTCTCCGACTCCTGGATCGAACTCCATCTTGAGCGACCTCATCAAGATTACATCGACAAAATGCCAGGCTTACTTCAAGAAACCGGAGGCTCCGGCCCCAGCTCCTTCAAGACCATCACTGTCAAGGAGCTCCACCCAACTTTCGGTGCCGAAGTCCAAGGAGTAAACTTTCCTAATCCGTCAGAGGAGCAATTCAACGAGATATTGGCTGCCATGGCTAAGGTACCATCTCCTCGCATCATATGGCTGCATCAAGTCGCACCTCGTGCATATGTATGCTGACCTGTAAGGTAGTACGGAGTATGCGTGTTCCGTAACACAGGCATGGATGACACAGCGCATGTTGAATTCTCACGAAGATTTGGTGAATTGGATGACATTCGACCTTATATGACCGCTGGCCGGAAAATGAGGTACGAATATTACGAACTTTTCGATGCAGGAAACGTAGATGAAGATGGCAAGGTCATTGACCCTAACTCCCCTAAAGCACAGTATCAAAAGGTAAGCATCAGTTTGATGGATGCAGGGTGAACGAGCTAATTAGACCTAGGGAAACGCTCTTTTCCATGTCGACTCTTCCTTTAACCCACGTCGTGCTTCTTATTCAATCCTTCGCGCTTTTGAATTACCGCCACCAGGACATGGTGGCAACACTGATTTTGCTGATTCGCGCACTGCGTTCGACGAACTCCCAGAAGACCTCAAGTCGGAACTACTTAGCAAAGACTATGCTGCAGCGCACTGCATGGCTCACTCTCGCAAGAAGGCTGCACCTGAATTCTTCAAAGACCTTGATGTTGAAAGCCAGCCAATGCATCTGCACAAACTAATCCAAAAGCACGAGCCCTCAAACAGGATGAACATCTACGTAGCCGCGCATGCCCATCACGTTGTAGACCTACCTAAAGATCAATCAGACAAGCTCTTGAAAGATCTCCTGGACCACGTTACACAAGAGAAATATAGAACCTCAGTACCCTGGGAAAACGTTGGAGATTTGATCATCTGGGACAACACCGCTGTGCTTCATCGTGCGGGGAGTGGCACATTCGCGGGGAAGTACAGGAGAGACCTGAGGAGAACGACGGTGCATGATGCTAGTTCCACAGCTTGGGGGTTGAATGTCGCCGGCAAGGATACCAGACCAGGGTTTAGCTTGGGCAGCACAAATACTGTTGATACGAAAGCTTGATCAAGTAGACTAGATCAATAGAATTCAAGTTCAAAGCCAAAATTCAAGTCAAAGTGAAAGCTCACGCCTTCGCGTAACAGTGGGAGGCAAACCTACTCCTCAGGAGCGATAACTGTTCTATTTGCCTCAGAGACCAACAGAACGAATACAATTAGTCTTCACATAATTGGCTCAATAAATTACGCCAGTTAAGAGCCTCAGCGACGCTATGTTATGGGGCGCCCCAGACGCACGGCGGACCCTCACTCCGCTACGGCACATCATTCATAAGCATAGCTACACAGCAACACGACCACCATGATTCATGTCTTACCAGATAGCGGAAACAGACGGAAATTTAAGGCACGTCTTTCCTATTACATCGCTTCCAAAATATGCACCCTGCAAGCGGGAAGCAAACGAGTACGGCGCACTTAAGGTAACCGGGGTCGCGGGAGCCAGCCACGTTTCTTAGCATTGTCACGGCATTTATTTACCGTGCATTGTTTGGACCATAAATACAAGTCAGAGCATGCATCGGAGGGTCGGATATCATTTCATTGAATTGGAATATGATAAATTTTGCGTTCGATTCGATTTAGCTTAGTCGTTTTCACAAAAGTGATAATCTATTACAGGGATTTGTATACACCCTATGGGACGTCTGCCCTATACGGTGATATAGATCTAGCGCTCGTACAACTTAACTGGAAGCGATAATTTGAACTGTCATGGTATCTTGAACGTATTAAGCTCGGATCTTAGTAAACGTAGCGCTGCTTGGAGTCGCGGGGAATGTGGGGCGTGGGGAAGTGGATATCTGTGGTGGGTCTGCAATGATGCGTACACTGAGTCAGATGCTGGCCTTGTGCTACCACTGTGTAAATGGGATTTGCAAGATTATAGAATATTAAAGGCTTGCGTGCGGCCCGCTTGTTAGGCAGAAGTTTTTTCTGTGCATCGAGGTTCTTTGAGAGTCTTGGTGATAAATTGTAGGTTTGGGTGTTTGCTATAACTATCACCTTCATTAACAACAGTCAATAAAACATTGAAACTATATTAGTATTGTTATTTCCCTGACGAAGTCCTTCTATCGTGTCCCTTATTTTCCTTTTTGCTTTTCACTCACGGTGCAAGTCTATTGCCCAACATACGTTTCTTTCCTCTCAGAAGTATTGGTTCCTTCTCAAAACATTGCGCTTTTCTTCTTTTTTGTCAGGTTATACAATAATTAAGGTTCATGCCTGAAACCCCAATAGCAACACAACAATGCTACATCTGAAGCCTTTCTCAAAGAGTCGGTTCTCACATGAGGAAGATACGCTCTTGTGTTTCCTGACAATCGAATCATGTAGCTGTACTTTTGTGCCAGAACCGTTATCCAAACAAGGAGTATGAGCGAACTCATTCTTTTCGGTCGAAGACAGAATCTAGCTTATTAGGCGATATACAACGCTAAGCCATGCTTTTTTGGATGTGCTCAGAGTGGTGGTTCGTAATTCTGAGAATTTTACTAAAGATCGTGACATTCAGATCGTCGTCATTCAGATTGACAGAGTCAAAGATCTACTGAACAGCAAAAGTTATTCGCGTGACTAATGCGGCTGTGAAATGCCCGGCCCGAGAAAACAATTGTGGCCAATGCAAAGCAACATTGCACCGGAAATAAACGGGGTGGTCGGAATAATATCCGGGGTTACGTCACGCTAGGCCCTTCGACAACCAGCATTTTCCCACCCCATTTCGCATGGTTAATTTCTACCACGTTTTTCCAAGAATCAAAGTCATGGCAGGCACAACCACTCAGATAGATCTCCCTCAGCTGTCTGCATCAACTCCCCACCTGGAGTGGGAAACGCACCCTAAAAATGCTCGCAATTGGCCAAGACCACGGAAGGTCTATACCCTGCTCATCGTCTCTGCCATTGGATTTGTATCTACACTTGCGACATCAATATATGCCCCGGGCCAAGAGGATATCGTGCAAGAATTCAATGTTAGTCCGACAGTGGCTTTACTACCACTCTCGTTCTACGCTATAGGCATGGGTTTCGGGCCTATGATCGCTTCACCTATGAGCGAGACATTTGGTCGGAAATTTGTCTACTTAGTAACGACCCCGATATTTGCCTTGTTCATTCTAGGAGCAGGGTTTTCCAAGAGTATGGTATCTCTGTCTATATGCAGGTTCCTCGCGGGGTTGTTTGGGGCACCATGCGTGAGCATCGCCAGCGCAACGATTGCAGATACAACTCCACCCGACAAGCGAGGTGTGCCGCTGTCATTGTATTACCCTGTTCCTTTCCTCGGATCACTCATGGGTCCATTAATCGGAGGTTTCGTCGTCCAAGCCAAGGGATGGAGATGGACTCAGTGGACTACCTTGTTTTTTGCAGCGGCTATTTTCCCGCTCCTTGCTTTCGTCCACGAGTCGTATCGAAAGGTCCTACTCCGGCGTATCGCCAAACAAGAGAATATGCATCTTGAATCCTCGTCTCGAAGTTCTCCAAAGATGCTCCGCAGTCTCTTCACTACGACGGTTACCAGGCCCGTGCATATGCTATTCACTGAGCCGATCGTTGGGCTTGTGTGTCTCTATTGCGCCTTTCAATTCGCACTGCTCTATTCTTTTGTGGTTGGTTCGCCATACGTTTTCAAAGTGACCTACGCCTTTACGTTGAACCAACAAGCTGTATCATTCCTCGGTCTTTCATTTGGGGCAATCTTTGGATCTGTCACCCTCGTCTTAATGGACCGGTACATCTACCAGAAGAAATATCGCGAGTTCCGACTCACAAACCTGGCGAACGTGGAATTCCCCCCAGAACACCGACTCTATCCTTCGATGCTAGGATCTCTCATCCTTCCGATAGGACTTTTCTTCTTCGCATGGTCGGCTCGACCTAGTGTCCCATGGATGGTTCCTATCGTTGCACAAGGTATCACAATGTTAGCGTCCACCCTCGCCTATGTAGGTGGAAACATGTATTTGGTGGACACGTACGGTCCGCTTTTCGGTGCGTCTGCCGCAGGCGCTAATAGTCTACTACGATACCTTCTTACGGCATCTTTCCCACTTTTTACACTGCAGATGTATAAGAACTTGGGAACACAGTGGGCGGCTAGCTTGCTAGCATTCTTTACCGTTGGGATGGCACCTATACCTTGGGTGTTTTTCAAATGGGGTCCGAAGTTGAGGGCGCGGAGTAAATATGAGCGAGAAATGTAATGGAGTCTCCAAAGGATGGGAGGGGAGAAGAAACAAATAAGTTGGCATATCAACTAAGCCCGCAGCATTGGATCAGAGTCTCGATCTGATGAGATCCTACGTTCAGGCTTGTGGCGATGCCCTACAGTATATATTGCTAGGAGATAGATTCCCTGCTGAAGCTGAATTTGTCGTAGTTCTACCTTTGCATAGCGTTACCAACCAGGTGTAACTGTGCAGCAGCTACCTTTTAAGGTTTAAAGAAACCATGCACTGTGCTCATTGATTGGACTTCTCATAGCCATCCTGTCAGGCTCATACATGTAATTCATCTATCCTAATTATGAGACCAAACAATGGCAAAACGAATTGCTATTTTTACGTCCGGTTGACAATGCTGTCTTAGCATCGGGGCTGCGCAAATAGATCTGGACATCTAATCGAATATTCGCCGTATCAAACCATTGCTGGACCTCCTGTGATGGTTTCCAAGTCACCCTCTTTGCCTCGTGCTTCCTTTCCTTCTGTTCCGACCATTGCTCCCAGAGATTGATGCTCTTAAGCTTATCAAAACATTCGTCCTTGTACAACGCAAATTGCAGTAGCCAATCGTACCTCTCTCTCGGAACCTCGAGCGTTTCGCTATTCTCATTGAAATATGCATCTTCTTCACGGTCGAAGAATATTCCAACATTATTACCGAAGTCGACCTTCTCACATTATTCAGTCAATTCTCTGACACAGGGCCAACGGCTTCTGCAGCACTCACATGTAAATGCTTTAAATTCTCGGGTATGTATTGATACAACCCCAGTCTTGCCGAATCCCACACCACATCTGATTTCATCCAAAATGCCGCAGGGAATCTCGCATCCGTCAATTTATGAAAACCCGACAGATCTAGAAGTACTTCATTTACGGTAACAAATTGTGGTGTGTCGATAAAGACGTCCAATTTCTGTATGGACCCCATCAACGGTGATATGGCACGGTCAAGTGCTAACTGATATTCCCTAGAATAATGATAGTTTCTGGGACCTATGAAAAAGTCTATCGTGAGATCCTTCAGCACGGGGCAAAATTCAAAGATCTCGCGCAAGGCATCAGTTAGATTGTGGAGTGTACCAAAATTCCTTGATTTTCCGCGAATTGTCAAGATTTCCACGGAGGATGTCTTGCCTGTGATAGCTTGGAAGTCAGATTGTGTCGTGGCCTTTTCCCTCTGGACAGAAAATGGTTCGAAATATCCTCTCAAATCGGTGAAGTGGACCTCTCGGATGTGGGGAAGTAATAGGCAGCCGAGAATATTGAAATTAGAGACAGGTGCTTCCATATGAATAACCTCCAGATTTTGCAGTTCTTTTGCTTCGATGCAGTGAAAAGTATCCTTGTGTCTGTCTTCCGGAGGTGTATCTGCCGCCTTTAGCACTCCCCACGCGAGATATATGACCCTGAGGTTGGGAAACGCGGCCACCTTCTCCAACGAAGTCAAGTGGATCTTATGCTCGGATGACACTGGCAGTGGGCCTATAGTCCTCACCGCGAATCTGAGTTCTGGATCCTCGTCGAAACTTCTACCCAGTAAAGAGTATATTTGTTCAAATACTTTCGATTCTTCGAAACTTCTACACAGCAAGGGGCCTGTTTTTTCAAGTCTTCCCGAATCTGTATGCTGGACATGGCGGAATAGAAGTTTTCGAGTCGAGCGATGGGAACGCTGGCAAACACGCGAAAGCGAAAGAAGCGTCGCTCGGTCGAATTCAAGAAAAGAAATTATGTTCAAAAATAATTCCTCGGGAATCTGTGAGAGGAGCATTATAAAATGTGAGTCTTTGGGACTCGAACAGGCACCAGCAATGGTGGATTAGTGGAGAGGTACAGGAGTTCGCTTGGAGAGGTTTACGGATAGGCAGCCGCATATCCATTGGGCGGCCTATGCTGTGCCCCAATGATCCTGGCATCCTTCGCATCTAGACGAGGCATTCATTGTTTCTACATCAGCTCCTGAACTAGGTCACGTTATGCGCTCTACCAAGATATGAGCACGAATCCGTCATGTAGATGTAGATCGCCGGAATGATGTCTAATCGTTTTCACTTGCCTATACTGTGGCACAAGGTCCGAGTGAGCGTGGCTGGGTACACGAAAATCCATTTGAACTTGAAGAAACCCTTCATATTTCTCTAATCCCTCGTGATTACTCGCTGCGCTAAATATTGTAGAATTGTATTGTCACAATGAACCAGCTATTGGTTAGAAACTAAATTATGTGCCCGTGATAGGCAATCCTCTCAAACCAAGATCACTCGCTTCGTCGCCATGACCCATGAGCCATCACAAATAGAATGATATGGTCTGGTCCTTCCAATTCCAGAATGCGGCCAAAACTTCGCCCGTCATCTCACGATGATTCGAGCATCGACGCAGAGTGCAGACGTCACGCACGGCGCAATCAATATACCATTGCTCACAAAATTGAAATGGAAACAAGCACTAAAATACGATAAAATTCATAAGCCGTCGCGCTCTTTGTTCGTTCGTCCGAGAATACGTGACCGTGGTGTTACAATGTTCAACGACGGCGTAATTCGTTTGGCCGATTTGGCCAGCACTTACACATGGTGCAAATCCACAAGCCCCATCATGCGATTTATTACCCACGATCATACGAGATATCCAAGACGGTCAAATATCTTCCCATCTCAACAACTAGCTTTGTCCACACTAGGCAGTCATTCCAGCCTAACAATCACATGACATCCTCACATTCATCGCCAAGCCTATACCCAAAGCTACGCGTACCATACCTAAAAGTTCGCGTTCACTAATCACCCCTCCATACCAAAAAGCCTCAAAGCCACATCTACGTAACCCCCCTCCAGGCACCCAAATACGCACCTCTAACGCCGCCCAGCCTCCAAAACACGAGGAAACCGACGCTTGGTTAATAATCATTTATTATGGCTTTCTGTCAGTGTACCTGACAATCGTGGGCTAGTGCGAGATTCGACCCAGGCTGTCGGGTCAAGTTGGTAATCGCCAAGTTTGGTGCGAGCTTGGGGTGGAGGACTTGGCGGTGTTGTGTGTGGTGATGTGTGGATTTTGGGGAGGAATGTGGATAGTGATGATGGTAGAGGGAGGTTGAGGGCTGAATTGGCGGTGCGGAGTCGGCGATTTGTGACGCGGCCAGTTTTCTTGAAGCTGGGAGCTGAGGATGGACTAAGGTGGTAGAAGTTGTGTATATAAAGCGTATGGAAGTCGTAGATTGGGCTGTTCTACAAATCAAAGCATAACAACAACTTCACAACTCTAACAATCATCTGATAGCTCTTTGATAAAGAGCTCTCCTTCATTCATATACATCAACTCAAACATACACCAACATGTCCAAACTTATCACTGTCTTCGGCGCCACTGGTGCACAGGGTTCCTCTGTCATTCGATCCCTTCAAGGCAATACTAGCAGCCCGTTCACACTCCGCGGCATAACTCGCAATCCGGCCTCCGAGTCTGCTCAGAAACTTGCCGCTTCCGGCGTTGAGGTAGTCAAGGCAGACGGGTGGGACAAGTCTTCGCTTGTCTCAGCTTTCAAAGGAAGTTGGGGAATCTTCGCGAATACCAACTCTGATGATGCTGTCTTTGAAAATCCAGAGGAAGCACGTACCGAGTTAGATTTGGGGAAGATTATTGTGGATGCTGCGGTCGAAGCGGGTGTTGAGGTATTTGTGTACTCCGGTATGGCTTCAGCTCGTGAGAGCACCAATGGAAAGATTCCAGTCACTGCTTTTGAAGGTAATGTACTTTAAAGGTATGATACAACAAATGCATCATCACTAACTTAGACCAGATAAACATGCCATCGGAGAATACGTCAAAGCAACCAAAGCCTTCAAATCCGTAGTCATTGTTTCAGCAGGCTGGTATTTTGAAAACTTCCTTGTCGAAGATCTTGCTCCAGTCTTTGGTGGGTTCCCATTTATTCCCGCTGAAGACGGTACCTTGGTATTCCGAAGCCCGAAGTGGGGCGGAAAAGAAGAGGTGCCTTTTATCGCAATGGGCGACGATTTTGGAGATATTGTTCATGGTACTCTTCTGGAACCAGAGAAACACAATGGCTCTCTAGTACAAGGAGTGAGTGCGGTCGATTCGCTAGACTCAGTGGCCAAAGCTTTCGAAAATGGTGAGTGAACGGCACGGTAGTCATAAGGTTTTGATCATTTCGACTGTATGCTGACGTCTCCCATGTAGTTACTGGTAAGAAAGCTCGATTCGAGGAAATTCCTGTTGATAATCTGCCTACATATGGCATGCGCTCCTTGGAAACTATCAAAGGAATGTTCGCCTTCTGTCAAGAGTCTGGAGGCAGATACTACGGTGTTCAAACGGAGGCGAACACAGCAGCGCAGCTCAAAAAGAACGCCACCGAAGCGAGCGGAAAGACTGGCGAGGATACCAAGCTTTTGACGGCCGAGAAGTGGTTTGCGAAAGAATTTGTGGGAAAATAGATTCCGTCTTCGCTCGTGGAAAGAAATGTATGTAGGACGGACGCGGTATGACCTGCCAAGGAATGAAGCCTCATCGTACTTATTGTTGGGAAACGAATTGTGTCATGTAATATTTTTTTCTGGTCTTCGACCTCTACTGGTCCGAGTCCAGGTAATATTGCTCGATTTAGCTGTTTGCAACTCAAATAGAAAACACGGGAAGTCCTCGTAGCATTTTTGGGTCTCAGAGAATTCACTTGAGAAAGCCGATATTCACTAAACGCGGATGCTCTCCGCGCGTGCCTTAGCGAACTCGACTAACAGGAAAGTGTTACCGAGCAACCATTTAAATTTGAACAGGAAACGGGTGGTTTCTGCGAGTCGTTGTGTTTTCGGAAACTCGGCTGGGGGTAACCTACTGGCTTTAGATCTGCCAAGGGGAGATTTAAAGGCTATCCAAAATATAGGTTACATTCGCGTTCTCGAAAATCTCAAAATGTCTACTTCGTACAGACGCGCGCACGACGCGTTCCTTGTCGCGACGGCTTTATACGTATGTACTATGTTTCCAAGGCCCAATATATTGGCTGAAGATATGGGGAACCCTTCCGTCGGTAATGCTATGGGGCTGGTGGCTCAGATGATTCTGGAACCCCTCCACTTATTAGGGCGGTGTTCGATCGTTCCGTCGAGTTCTGATTCAGGGTTTCGTAGTTTTGGGGGTGAGTAAATCAACTTGGCACTCCCCCGAGCACAATCCGCGTTTTCACGCCCTTCAGTACACCCTTCAGGTGGAATTTAGCCTCAACGCGGAGTGGGACTGGGTCGCGTCTGTACATTCCGGGCTGCTGCATTTCGTTAGCCTAACAAACGTGCTCGCACGCCAAGGGGGATGGAGGGGAGTGAGTGGGAAGAAAGCAGTCCGCAGATTCGGCGCACATGTCGTTCCGGGGTGGGGCAGCAGACGCCAAGCTGACTAGGGGCGGATCAGATAAAATTTCTAGCGGATCAGATAACTTGGACTGGGCCCTGCCACGTCCTTCCCCACCAATGACATCCGTCTTTCCCCTGCTCTAAACATGGCAATGTGTAGGATCTTCGTCATTTGGGCCGCGCATGGAATTTCAAGATGCCGTGGTAGGTTACGTGGGCTGATTCCGGCCCTCTTGCCGATGTCGCTGTCCACTGAATAAAACATAATGCTCCCGCTCTGATGTCGTTGATGCCATCTTATCAGATCCTCCTCTCCGTTTGCCTCGTAGTGCCCCTTGCCTTGCTCATCATGCGTCTTCAGAGCATTGCCGATGCTGTCGGCCCCCTCAATTCTCTTTCTCTCGCTTGTCCCCACCGAGTCCTTGTTGTTGGCTGCGCATACGGAGGCCTTTCGGCAGTAACGAACCTGCTCAAGCTCTCTCAGGGAAAACCAATAGAATGTTACTACCCCGGCCCGAATCTGAATGGTTTAAAGAGCAGAAACGGGGTTGAGATAACCGTTATTGATGAGCGAGATGGGTATTGTAAGTATAACATACTTTGACTCCAACAATCAAAGATCTTAATGGCTATTCATAGTCCACTCTGTTGGTGCTCCTCTTGCTCATACCACGCTTAAGCACACTGCGAACATGTGGAAACGTTTCTCCCGCCTCAACGAACTCCGCCACCCCAACCTCCACTTCAAGCATGGCTCTGTTAAGAAGATTGATCCAGAATCCAAGGTTGCGGAATGGTTGGACCGAAACGGCAAGTTGCAGCAGCAGAGCTATGACTATGTTGTGATTGCGACTGGATTGAAACGACACTGGCCCGCCGTGCCAAAGAGTGGGAGCTACGACGAGTACATGAAGGATTCCCGTGAGCTCATCCAGAACATCATCGGCGGTAGTACTCCCCAGGCTGGGCGTAAAGTGGTCATCATCGGTGCCGGTAAGGATTGTCCCAAACTCGAATTTCCCTTTGAAGAGCAAGACCTCATTGATCTCTAGGTGCTGTCGGTATTGAGTTTGCCGGTGAAATCAAAAACTACTACCCAGAGATATCGGTGACTCTTGTCCATTCTCGATCAGAGGTCCTATCCTCAGAGCCACTACCCTCAGAAGTTAAAGAGAAAGTCAGAGTCCTTCTCGAAGAAGAGGGTGTGGACTTAGTCCTTGGAAATCGAGCCACCGTTGAAGATCTTCCCGACTCGAAATATGTTGTGAAGCTAGCCAACGGCGAAACCATCACCGCAGATCTTGTGCTTAATACCACAAGGAAGGGAGAACCCACCACCAACTTCCTCCCTGCTGAAGCCATTGATGAAGAGAAAGAAATCAGGATCACTCCCAACCTAAACTTCAAGCCAGTCATTCCCAATGCAGACTCTCATTTCGGCGTAGGTGACTGTGTGGCCTGGTCCGGTATCAAGCGCGCAGGTGGAGCCATGGTCATGGGACAAGCGGCTGCCGTCAACGTTTACGCCACGATCCTCAACTCAGAAATATCTTCTCCAACCGCCACCACAAATAATGCCTCAGCCCCAGCCGGAACCACAGATACTGCAGAGAACCCAGCCACCCCGCATAAGTTCATCGAACTTCCTTTTTACGAGAACGTCATTGGCATCGCAGTCGGCAAGCAATGCCTGACTTACGGCAAAGAGCCAGGTATTAAGTTCGGCGTCCAGTTGATGAAGGACTACTTCCAGGATGATCTTGGATGGGCGGCTAATTTGAAGTGGTTTGGATTGACAGATGTTGTAGATGACGAGAAGAAGGCCGAGAAGGTACAGATGGGTGATGTTGGTGTTGAGGCCGTGCCTGTTGGCGCTAATTAATAAATATGTTGTCGGATTGGGTTGAATCGATTGGGAATGTTAGTTTTATATACCTCTCGCAGTTCGAATACGATGTCGAATATGTTTTTTAAATATTTGTCCTACATGTTGAATGGACTATCTATCGTGCGTACGATAGATAGGTGCGTGACTAGTCACATGTGTATGTACTGCGTACGTAGGGTTTTAATTGTTCTTGGTTGTTCGTTTTATATCCTATCTACAGGGGAGAGGGGTAACTATCAACACTGAAACACCGCACCGTGCGTAGTCACATGAGTAGTCATGTGATATCACATATCAACCAAACAAATACGTACGGACACTACTAGCTTTATCAATCGCGAACGTTGGCATCCGTAGGTTTCAACAAAAAGAGTCGGTAGGTTAGGAGTTATTTCGTGATTGAGCCACCTCCTAGCACCTAACTGCAAAAGAAAGTTCAATGAAATTATGTTTGAGGCGCTGAGCATCATGGTGATGCTATTGTGTGACGCGCCAAATTGAGCTCCTGTTTATCGCAATCTATCGATAAGTGAGTCTAGCCCAACTTCCGAATTTATAGGTGCCCGTAGAAGAATTGTGTCGTGCAAATACAAATATAGGCCAAAACATTCTTTTAAATTAAAGCAGTAGTCATAAGAAAATATAGAGATTATTCCAGCCTATCATTGGAGATTGGTGACGATATGGAGCGGGAAATTAAACCCGTTGTTACAGGCCTAATTTTACTCCGCTTCCCATTGGCGCTCCTTTAAAGCTACATGTGGAGTGCATCAATTTGACGGTTGTACTCATTGAATTACAGAGTCAGTGAAATAGTTAGAGAGTTTGTGAAACTTTTGCAGGCAGCTTGTAGAAGTTTTGTGAGCCATCAGCGCCCTAGGCAGGTTATATAGTACACCCAAACTTCGTTAACAGTCTATCGTTTAGGAAAATCAAGTCTTTTCTGTTTGTTTCTTGGCAATGTATTTTCAATTGTTTCCGAGCTGTGAGTCATAATGATGCGCTTCGAAGGTTGGCAGTCACGTAGAGGTTGTGGAAAGACCCACGTGACATGACCTTTCACCACTTGTGGCTCTGCCCCTTAACCTTTCCTAGCTTGCTTCAATCACGAATATTGAACGAGCGCACAAAACGTTCACAGTCCTTGTGTTGCGTGTGGGGATGAGCCAATAGGCATTACCGAGTCGTCGAGAGCGCCTGAACTGTTGCTCGACGTCGCCGTTTATCACTCTGTTATTGCTGCGGCCGGCCTAGTAGTTTACGCTAGTCTTGGCACGTTGCCCACTGTCCTCCAATCAACGCTTCAATGTACGTGAAATCCTCGTTTTCCCCCACGCACCCACACCCAAAGCCCAGCATAATCCACTCACGTTCCGCACTGAACTGAACTGCGATCTTGTCAACACTGCCTTCACAGTCGCCATCTAACCCTCCTTAACTTATCTTCTTCATCTCCTCCCTTTCCTCTCAATCTTACTATCTTTACGACTACCTATCGTGCAATTATTGTTCGCATTTGCCAGGCTCACCCGGAAGAGGCAACCTTAAAGAGCCATCAGTTACGTCTTCAAGACTGACAAACTTGCCCTTCGGAGTTGTTCATACAGCTTCGTATAACCATATTAGGGTCCATTCACGAGTGATGGAGTCGATTGGGAATCAATCGTTGCCAGTGGCAGCGACTGAATTCCTCGTCAACCATTGTGTGCTGCCTCCAAAACTACCACAGTCCGACGACTCCGACGCCTCGAACGAGCATGCTTTGATTGACACGTTCATTGCTGCCCTCCATGACCTGAATTTGGTTGTGAACAACGACCAAAAAGATATAGTAGCCTTCGCCGTCGCAACGATCGAAAATTTTCGCCATAGTCGCAATGACGCAGGAGTTCTTGATGAGCCTAGGCTACTCGCTCTATTCAACGATATGGCTGATGGAAAGGCCAATGGAGCTTTCCCCATGTTGATAAAAGCCCAGAACGCTGGTCTACTCGCCACCCGACACAATGATCACGTCGTTTTCGAATTCTTCGAACTCTCCCCTCCTAATGAGGCAGTTATGAAGTCGAAAGGGCGCCTAGTCCGCACATTTCCAGATTTCGCATCAAGCATTCCAGTGGCCCAGATGCAAGACCACCAGCTTACCTCAACTCTGGCCTACATCATCGCAAAGTTGTGTGTACAGATCGCGCCTGGCTTCCAACCGGAAGTACTTAAAGGGGGAATGATGCATGTGGAGATTCGAGACACAACACATCCGGGTATGGTCACTGACTACCTCATGAATGTCATCACTGCGTTAGGGAGCACAGAGAAAGTAGACCAGATACGAAAGAATACCCGTGAGGAGACTCTATGGAACAACTCTCTTCTTCCCTGGCGTCGTTCTCCGGTTTGGCTCCACCTGCGAGTGTCATTACAACTGCTTTTTACCCGGGCAGGACAGCAGTTCGACCCTCCAACTCAATTATACAAACCTTTCATGATTTTATTCATGACAAGGGTACTGCGCTTAGCCACCGCAAATGGGGAGTCTCTTAAGAGTCATGTGCTCCATACAACTTCCGCGAAACTACTCCGCCGAATTCGTAAGATGGAGATTCTCGACAAACATTTGAATGAAGATCTGGGACTTCGGAAGGATTGGCTGGCGAGGACCGAAGAGGTATTATCAATAGCTCATGACTTCATAAACAACAGATGGAAGAATGTCGCGAACGACAAGAACCAAGTTATCGATCATCGCATCCTCCACACTGTCCAAGTCAACAACGATCTCGATGTTCGCTTGCCTGGACTAGACAAGTTTCTTCTTGAAACAGGATCCCATCAGAGTTCACATTCCAGCTCGAACTTTCGGCCCGTCTCTACATACTTAGAGTTCTCCGCCGATGGAGTGCCTACTATGGCATCGTTTTCGGATACCAACAAGCTACTGTGGTTGGCCGCTACTGAGAGATGGGTTCAGCTCCATCTTCCGGCTTGGACACAGGCAAATAAGCGCAACCGGAAGACCTGCGGGAGGTTGCGGCATCTAATTGAGAGCTACCACCCAATAGCTCGCTCTGCTTATACTCAAAACCCTACAAAGATTTCAGTCATGTGTCTGACTAGCCTCGAAATTTGGATTGCTTGCGATACGTCGGCCTGTGAACTAAATCCATTGTTGCGCCAATATGACCCTGAGATCGACCTAGCGGAATTTCAATTCCTTCTGCTTCCCTTTAAAGAGCAAATGGAACGTGTGGACGATATCGAATATTACCTGGCTCAAAGAAAAAGGAAATCGAAATCTGACAATCCATCTTTATATCGGGACTTTGGACATGCCTTTTCATTTGCTGTCAGATATCTTGAACAGACTCCTACACTTCAGAACATCCTTTCAGACATTGAAAATAAAGCATCGGAAGTCTGTCAACAAAAGCGCAACGAACTAAATGATCTTCAGCAACGGTACAGAGATCTGATGCGCCGTTATGATGAGGAAGAATGCGAGATGCAGGAAGTGGTTGTCGACGACTACCATGGATATACCGAGTCCCAGCATAAGCGGGATTGCTTTCGTTGTGGACTGAGGCAACGAGCCAACAATCTTGAAATTGATATATATGAATGGCCAGTCTCGTCGAATGTTGCCAATGCCAAAGCAACAATTTTCGAATTGAACCTCCCGGAAGCATTCGGTGAATGGCGCGACACTTCGGTATATATCATAACCAACGTCTTGGGCTATAAGGAAGAAAAAGCTAGGTGTCCTATAGCAGCATACACACTTGAAAATCATACCGATCTCTTCAAGAGGCTCCTACCCGACTACCACAAACGAAGACTTATTCCGTTATCGGAGATTAAACCGCACACACTCACGCATCGTAGCCATAGAGGTGCTATTTCGACATTGCGATACGAGGATGTTTGTTTGGCGAACTCGCTTCACTATCAGTACTATGACCGGTCCCGCAAAATGTGGAGCAGCAAGTATCGTCCCAGTGGAGAAATTCCACGTAAATGTACATACCGCCTCCCCGCTCGTTCTGTCGCCCTAGAACGATACCTTCATCGGTCAACCTCAGCACCTGACGGAAAAACCCCGAATGACGTGATTGCCAGTCTCAGTGACTGCCCTGCTCACTTTTCCATCGAGGAGTATAAGGCCTTTGGTACCCTTCCATTTGGGTCCAGTATCATTTATTGTAATATTCTCGTGCAACTTGCAAGTCCCTCATTAGACTTTGCAAAAGTAGAAACGCAATGTTTGATACGGCAAGTTATACACCGTCTGGGACCTTCTAGCGGTCTGGATGAGCGTGAAAGTCATTGTATACTTAAAGAAGCGGCTTTCTGTAAAGGAATGATGGATCAACTTGAGGCGGCACTCAATAGTGTGAAGGCGAACTGGGAGTCTTGGAGAGCCGTAGCAACCTTCAATGAGCTTGCCAAGAGAATACTGAGCTTTACGTCGAAAGCCTCACTCAGGGAACACATATTGGTCTACCTCACTCAGATACGGGAGACTTGTAGGGCGTGGATTGATCGACTACAGTCAAATGCTATTGCTTCGAGAAATGGTACGCAGAGAAGGGAGCTCTACAGCATAGCCACGGAAATTGCTTTGCTTGGTGTCAATACCTTCGACATAGAGGAAAAATATTGGGAACATGTCATAAGGCACAACTCTCAGATTTGCATGCTCCTCCAGTTCTCCATGGTGGTGCAGCAAAACTCCGAATGCGTCCAGCCAGAGGAGCACCGTGGGCTCTTTGAAGTAATGCTGTACGAATGGACATCATTCATGTACCGTATATTGCCGCATCTAGGCAAGAGGATTCTTGATGATAGCGCTGGAATGAACGAAGCGATATGTACCCATTGGGCGGCGTTTAATCTTATGCCACATGGAGATTGGTTTCTACATGAGAATTGGCTATACCTCGAGTCTGGACCATTGCCTGTTCATTTCAATCTCCTCACAACGGAACTTCTGGTAGATGGGCTTCCGATGGATCAGCTTCCTAAACAATATACTACGCACTCAATGTACAAGACTCTCTTTCAGCAGTCAATACAGCAAGTAATACCGACAGCCGAGCCTAGAATGCGTTTTGCGGCAAGATCTACTTATCATGGCTTTGAAATCTGTTTCGGGATGACAGATAACGACTTGCTTTTGGTAGCCAGATGCAGTGATCATACGTAAGTCTCTGCTTATGATGTTCCAAAACTTTCGGAAACATGTGCTAACAGTCAAAGCTTCTACCTGGTTCCTGCACGGGTATTTAAGACCTGGCTGCCGGACCTTTTTACAACAGCGTTCGTGCATTGGTATGACAAGAGCAGCGATGAAGTTATTTTCCAACCCAAACAAAATCCATGGCCACATGGCGATACCGAACAATGGTCCCTTCGACGAGAGGGCTCCGCTTGGCGCCTGGTCCAAAGAGACAGAGTCCTAGTGAGCATGACAAGTAACAGCTCACAAGCTCTTTCCAAACTGTTGAAACCACTGGAGCGTTCAATATTTGTTCATGTGATTCTAAACACCACAAACCAACGAGTTCAAATTGTACTCCCACGGCGACGACTCGAATTCCATTTTGTCGTAGGAGACACATTAATTCACTCACGGCAATATCGTGGCATGGTTCTTGACAATGATCAAAATATCGGGTCACTTGTTGGTCTACAGAACAAGTTGGTCTTGCGCAATGCAGTAAAGGCATCAGATCGTCTGGTATTGATCCCGGAAGGCACAGTCGGCTACAAGAAGAGTGACAACCACCACGTTTCCGTAGAAATCGACCGTGACACCATACTCAAAGTTCATGCCTACACGTTGGACGGAGTACTGCGAAGGATCATCGATAAAGGAGACTTGCAAAGCAAGCTAATGCTTTGCCATCTTCATGCCTTGACTTCCCACTGTCTGCCCGACCCCTTCACTGGCTACACCGGTACTGAGTCTGCTTTATCTATTTTGAAGTCGGCTGCAGTACGGTCCTTTGCTGTTCTCAATGCCGCAAATATCGCCAGATTGACTATAATAGCCAAGTTATCCCCCAGCCGACGCTTCTATCCCCAGGACCTACAACAATACCAGCAAGTTATTTGGGATGAGAGCTTATCACCACTCTCTCAACACGAGAATTTCTACGAAAGCGTCAAGGATTTGTACCACCGCGTAATACGGATGAGAATGTTCTACCCCAAGAAATGCCACATCGACCTTCCAGAATTGGATCGCATAGATCCGCATCTTTATGAGCGGCATGCCATTCGATTCTCGATTTTCCATAATGATGGCTTTGGGGCAGAGCAATATACAAACACTTTCGACGATGTGTATAGGGCGCGAAGTAGGCAAGACGACGGCGAGCGGGGAAGGAGAGCTTTTATGGCTGCCACTATAATCATACGGCAACAGGCAGCACCGGCCACACAGATTGCCCATCTTAAAGAACTTCTACTCAACAGGGTTGGTTTTATTTCCCGTAGGGTCACCGGTGCTGGTCCTTCGATCATACCACTTGCACTTTGTTTCGACTCGAGCTGGTTGGGCAGCTTCTCCAAACTTTTGACAACGCATTGGTGTAGCCTTCACCAATTATTGACGGCCTCTCCTAGTAAATACGGCATGTTCCATATTATGTCGTGGCTATCAATACTTGCATATTCCGAATCTGCGGATATGGGCCTTGTCCAGTCACTGGGGATGTTCTACAGAGCGCCTTACATTCATAAGCCTCAGATACCTCGCGGAAGCGCATTCGAATATGCAAGCACCTTTAACCTTATGAAAGTCTATGACGTTCTCGATGAATCTGTCAAACCTTTCCAAGATAGCGCCGAGGCTAGACTTCCGAGGATGGCTCAAGAGAACAACCTCCAGCACCAAAGGCGGATGGAATCAGTGTTTTCCAATCGAAAACTCCAGGCGACTCAGCGTTTTATTAAACATCTTCAACGTCAATGGCCATGTGAGCGGCCAGAAGGCCCGGACAGTCGAGAGATTGACGAATACATTGATACTTCAAGCGCAATGAACCGTATCGAAGTACTCTTCCGCAAATGGTACAGAAACCAGTTTTTCCGGGACTACATAGATACAACCTCCTACACGATGAGAACCCATCAGCCTGTCAGCGTGACATGTCCTTCATACGACCTCATGAACACATTAGACACCAATGTCAGCCAGAGTAAAGAGATTCGCTACCAGGACATGAGGAACATTCTGAACAGCTGTACACCTAGTCTCCCTGATAGACCGGAGTGTCTTCTACCAAGCTACAACACTGATTTTGGATCTGGTCTTTCCACAATACAGTCAACTCAAGATGTAGCTGAGGGCTGTGCTGTCTCTCGTCTTGAACGCCTCTGCGAGAGACTCGATGATTGTGCCAGGTCCGAGCATGAGAAAGCCTATATTTCAAAGTTACGAGACAGCTGCAATTCACTTGGTGCTCGCAAAGACGATAGAAAGGCCACAATGAATTTAGGCAAAATCAGCAAAGAGCTTCTGAAGGCTCACCTCAACAATTGTTCACAATACTTCGAGCATCTTAACCTCAACATTGCTCAAGCGAAAACTTTTGTAACGCCGAAGGCCGATGAAATCGCACATAGAATACAGCAGGCGCCACGAATTTCTCCGTCATTCTGGCTAAGTCAACTGCGTCGGGAGAATTTTGATAATTTATCTAAGGATTGGCAACTTACTGTCGTCCAATATGCGCTCGCCATCACCGAGATTCACCGAGCACAGAGACTGTTTTCTCTTTCCGAAAAGCAAAATGAATTAGCTGATGAACTTCTCCATATCGGACACACTAATTGGAGCCCATTTGAGTTTCCCGAAACTTTGCTTCTTGAAGCTGAAAGCGGGATCATGGTTAGAGAAGTACAAGAAACCATCGCTCAACAAATGAGGACCCCACCGAAAGCTCAAAACTCTGTTTGCCAATTGAATATGGGCGAAGGCAAAAGCTCAACAATTGTACCAATTGTAGCTCTTGCTTTGGCTGGTCCAGAGACGTAAGTTCACCTTTCCCATCGTATTTTTTGCGTTGCTAATAA
Source organism: Nigrograna mackinnonii (assembly GCA_001007845.1). Lineage (NCBI taxonomy): Eukaryota > Fungi > Ascomycota > Dothideomycetes > Pleosporales > Nigrogranaceae > Nigrograna > Nigrograna mackinnonii. Next base: position 106,769 of record JGVQ01000121.1, read on the forward strand.
TTTATAGCCTTGTTCGCATCGTAGTCGCGAGTCCACAGTACGCACAAATGTCCCAAATGCTGGTTTCAAAACTAGGCGGGATATTAAACAAGCCATTGTACCATCTTCCCTTTTCTCGGGATACACCAATCACACTCGCGGACGCGCAAATTATCCGGGAACTATATGAAGAATGCAGATCAGAACGAGGTGTACTGGTGGCGCTACCAGAGCATATTCTTTCCTTTAAGCTCATGGGCATTGAACTTCTTCTGGTCGGAAAAGAAGATCTCGCACAGCCCCTCCTAGATACTCAGGAATTTCTCAACGCATCCTGTCGCGATATCGTGGACGAGAGCGATGAGATATTTAGTCCCAAATTTGAGCTTGTCTACACTATGGGCACCCAGCAGGGCATTGAGCTATCTCCCACTCGTTGGTCGATTATCCAGGAGCTTCTCGGCATTATTCCAAACGTGGCGCAACAAATACGGAATGAAAAACTCTTTTCGATTGAAATGGAGTATGGCAACAAAGGGGGTTTTCCCAGAGTTCAAATAATGAACGAGGAGTCAGCTGATCAATTGCTCCAATTGCTAGCCCTTCAAATCGTTGAGAAAGGCATCACTGGACTTCCAATCCGCAACCAACCACCCGAAATGCAGGACTATATCTTCGAATACATCACTCAAACAGCTGTACGGGCTAAAGTGATCGATGAGGTGGAATCCAGCGGATTGTGGTCAGAAGACTCAAGGTCTGCTTTACTACTATTAAGGAATCTCATTGCTGGGGACATTCTGCGCTTTGCTTTCACATCAAAACGATGGCGAGTAAATTTTGGCCTCGACCGTAGCCGCACACCTGCTACGAACCTCGCAGTTCCCTTTCGATCTAAGGACTGTCCCTCACTTCGTTCGGATTTTTCTCATCCAGATGTGGTCATCATCTTCACGTTGTTGTCGTACTACTACCAAGGATTGAGTACAGAAGAGCTTTTTGAAACGTTCGCACACGTCATACGATCTGACCAGCCCGAAATGCATTACTACGAATGGGTGAAATCAGCTTCATCTGATCTTCCAACCGCATTTCGCCAACTTTCTGGGGTCAACATCAAAGATCGTATACAGTGTACTCAAGAGCTCTTCCCATTTTTCTCTCATGTTAAAGACACCATTGATTATTATTTGTCGCACTTCGTCTTCCCTAAGGAGATGAAGACGTTCCCGCAGAAGATGTGTGCATCCGGATGGGATATTGGAGCGGTCAAGGCACATCCTACAACTGGTTTCAGCGGAACCAACGATACGCTACATCTCCTGCCCCTTAACGTTCACCAACAGGACCTACCTACCCAGTCTCATACAAATGCTTTGGTCCTAGGGCATCTACTCCAGGACGTAAACTCAGTTCATACCTTGGATTTCTCTACCACAAACAGAAACGCAGAACAATTGATAAAGCTTATCTGTTCGATGAGACCAGAGGTTAGGGTCATTATAGACGTGGGAGCTGCCATTTTGGAAATGAACAATTTGGAGGTTGCCAATGCATGGCTCTCGATGCGCAAAATCGGTGACACGCAGGCGGTCGTATTCTTCAATAACGAGGTGCTATCTGTTCTTGACCGCAACAGACAAGTGGAGCCATTTCAGACTTCTCCATTTTCGAAGCATCTCGAGTCCTGCCTTGTGTACCTCGACGAGGCACACACGAGAGGTACTGACTTGAAGCTTCCCCAAGATTATAGGGCTGCTGTGACCCTCGGTATAAACTTAACCAAGGATCGGCTGGTGCAAGCATGTATGAGATTAAGACAACTCGGAAAGGGGCAATCTGTGGTCTTTGTCGTGCCACAGGAGATCTCTACCAAGATTCGAGAGAGGGCCAATATGCCTGATGAGAACCCAATAGGAGTTACTGACGTACTCCTTTGGAGTATTACGGAGACTTGGTCAGACCTTTCCAAGTCGATGCCACTCTGGGCAGTCCAAGGCATACGACATGAAAAGCAAAAGAGACCTCGGAATAAAGGCAGAATGATAAGATTGGAAGCGGATCGTTTCTTAGAGGATGAAGGTCAGAGCCTCAGAGCTCACCATCTACCCCAAACGAAAACAGACCTTATGCCTTTTACGGATTTGGAGCGCAGAAATACGAGTATCAAAGAGATCATCTCGCGATGGCATGATTTTGGTTCGCAAGGGCTCTCATCAGCCAGTCTGGGACAGGAGCAGGAGCGAGAGCAAGAGCAGGAGGTAAGCTGACCCTGGTCATTCAATGACAATGAAAATTAATTCTTTGTAGAGGGAATTGGCCCCCGAGATCCAACGGGAGCGACAAATTGCCCGACGGATTTCTATGCTTCCGAAAATCCACAATATCCACGGCGATCTTGTCCAGCTAGTGTGGACCGGTGAGCTAAATCCGCTCTCTACCGCGTTCATGCCAGCATTCGAAGCGGTGGCTTTGACAAACCCGAAAACTCTTTCCAAGCTCACCCAATTCCCAAGGGATCTTCTTGTAACCCCCGACTTCATCCAAACGGTGGAGGAACCGATTGGTGTCAACAGTTCTTCCTCATTAGAACTGTTTCAGAGACAAGTTCAGTGGATCCTTTCGGTTCCCCACCCCTCCCAAAACCGCCCTAAATTCCTGGTTATCATAAGCCCTTTTGAAGCGAACTTTTTGTGTCCGGACATTAAGCGGGGAAATAAGGTGGCACTACATATTTACTCACCACGCGCCAATGCCGCCCATCCCCCACTTGATGACCTCAAACTATACACAATTGGGCAAGATCTTTCTCCAATTTGCATCCCTCATTGCTTCAAAATGCAATTAAACCTCTTCGCAGGAGCCTTGTACCTCCGTTCCTTTGAAGAATACCAGCTGTTGTTAGAGTATCTGGGGCTCAAAGGCACATCAATGGTAAAGCAGCAGGTATCCCCAGATGGGTTTATCACCCCTCCTGTAGGAATATGGGGGCTGAGGAATAGCCCAATACCTGCTTTGAGAGTGCTTTTGGAGAAGATCAGGAGGAATGGAGAAAAGGTGGGAAAAACGCACCTCGGGAAGATCTTGGATGGGGTGGGTTTGGAAGAGAGTGATTTTGAATAATTTGTTTTTGTAAATTAAATAATCAATGTCAAAATGATGATTTCAATTAAGCAAAGGATATGTTGAGTGACTTCTGAGACCCAAGTCTTCGCTAATCGTTGTCAACAAAGGCTATGTAGTGGGATAACAGATTGACTACTATCGTTGAGGAATTTTTATCTAGCCTCGAGACTAGCAGAGTGGTGGAAGATTCACTTTGGTTGCTGACAAGTGTTGTTTAGGCTGTGCCACAATCCTGCACACACCACGCCAATATTCCCCGCACGCCTACACTAGATTCCTCCAAGACCAGCAACAGTTCAGTATGATTTTTATATATTTCACATTGCTATCGGTGGCGTTTGGTTTGCAGTTCTCACGCGTAGCGCCCTTTTACAATGATGGACTCCAGGTCCCAAACCCGGAGCCTTTCAAAGACAATCCCAAACGCGTGGCAATCATCGGAGCAGGAATTTCCGGTTCTATTGCGGCGTACCATCTACGGAAAACTTACGGTCATCTGACGCCATTCAACATTACCGTGTTCGACAAGAATGATCATGTCGGCGGCCTTCTGAATTCCACTCCCTTCGAAGGCGAGCTGTATCGCTATATCGGATATGTCGAAGCTGGAGCGGATCACTTCCGGGAGAGTGACACGTGCCTCCAGGCAGTAATAAATCGTGCAGGTCTCGCAAATTATGCTACMCCTGCCGTTACTCTTTGGCCCCGGAAGACTGTCGGAGTTTGGGATGGGAACAGAATTGTTTCTCAACGACTAGAGATTCCTAAGTCTGAGAAGATGGACTTCATTCGAGACGTTTGGAGATATGGATACTCCGTACTCAAACTGCGCCTTCTACTCCGTGAGTTCCAGGGGAAGCTTCCAGCCTTCCACAGTCGATGGATAAGGGAAAATCTGTTTGACAGTTTTCGAAGGGACTTTGAAGAAGAGATTCGAATACCTGCTCTTGAATATTTGATCCGACGAGGTATATCATATACATATCTAGATGAGGTCATTCAGCCGGTGGCTAGACAATATTACGGACGCGATCTTGCCGACTTGAATGCACTCTCTGTTCTCTACGCGATGATACCATCTCCTGCGCTTCGGCTTGATGCGTCTCCCAGAGGTATCTCAGAACTTCCGCAGATCCTACTTCGTCTGTCCGAAGCGCAAATCCGGCTTAACACGCGTGTTGATGCAGTGACCTATTCAGAAATGGGGAAATTTGAGCTTACCAATACTGGCATAAGAAGTAAGGAAGAGCAACCGAACAAGAAGAAGGACGGAAATAAAGAAAACGACAAGGAACATTTCGATTACGTTATTATCGCAACTCACTTTTTAAAAACTAATCTCCAGATTAACATCAACTCAACACAGCTTATCACGCAAGTGAATGCTTCATCATGGAAGCACATCACGCATTTTACGACATCTCAAAATTACAAACTCCCACCTGCCCTATTCGATCTCAATCAATCAAACAAAGTACCCGATATTGTGCATACGTCTCAGCAACAAGAGCACGGCATTCAAACCTTCGACCGTTCTTGGGTCAACGACAAAATAATATACAAACTCACATCCTCCCACAACATTACCGACTCGCTCCTCCTTTCGCTCTTTACAACTTGTCCGGAATGTACATCGCTAACAAAAGCTGGAATTCGCTGGGTCCATCGAAAAGCTTGGCAAGTGCCCAATCACGTGTGGCCATTGGATAGTCCTAGTATGTATGATCTAACATTGGGCCCTGGTCTGTACAATGACATCGGGCTGTGGTATACGGGCGCGGCGGAAGAAATCTTACCGACTATGGATATGAACTGTAGGGTGTCAGAGAGGGTGGCGGAGATGATATATCAAAAGTCGAGTCCCGAAAGGAGTGCCCCGAATCCCCATGTGTTTTATTGACAACTTTCCGTGAACGATGTTCCAGGGTAAGATTGATAAAAGTGTAATCTAGTTTAAATTGAATCTAAAAGGTACGGCTGCCCTTTACAGTGGCTTCTAAGAGAATGATGAGGGGTTGGGTGCACGTGAGAGTTAGCATGAGAATGTACCATGCCTGGTTGAGAACATGGCATCACACGACAATCGAAGGAGCGACATTAGTGTCAATTGATGAAAATGAAAGGATATATGTCTGATGGCTTAATCATGCAAGTCATCTGCGATCTCTCGTGGCAAGATCGGCTTTCCGTTCTCGGGCCAACTCCGGCCGTGGTTCCGAGGTTGACTAACATCTCATGGCGTCTCCACCCTTCAATCGAACCACGTCTCCGACATCATTACGTCCGAGGTCTTATCTACTCAGTCGTCCTCCTAGCTGGCGCCATACCTCTTCCACCCTGAAGTCAAGGGTTCTCTATCAGATCTCCTGAGTCCTGCTTGGGCTGCCACGGCCATGGCAGCTAACAAGAAGAAGCGCATTCGGGTATGGACGCCTGAGGATCGGGCCGCTCACCGAGTGTTCGAGAAGTCGAGACGAGAGGCTTTCAACGATAATATGATCGTATGTATTTCTTCTCCCTGATTCCTTTTATCAATGCGGTAGTTGCTCATTCATTCAGGACCTTGCGAGGCAAATTCCGTCGCTGACTGGCACTCGACGCCTCAACAAGCACATGATTGTTGATCATAGTCTTGCTCATCACCGAGCACAAAGACAAATGTGCCTCGCTGCCTCTCATGAAGTTCAGGAGCTTCTCGCCGAGAGGGAGGAACTCCTTGAGGAAATCAATCGTTGGCGATCGGCAAGCGGAGCCCCATTCACGCCAAGAGAAGCTAGACCTATTGGTCAACAGCTACAGAACTTACTAAATACTGAAAACGAGACTTTTGGCACCTTCCCTAACGGATTCGGTGAAAACCCTCCCGAAGGATCCTCTCATGATGACCAAGACCGAGACGAGCAAGGTTATGGTACATCGGAAGAGGTGGCCCCCAAAGTGCACTCAATCGTTGAAGATGCGGCTCAAGGGGCAAGCCTCCCCCCTAATCTCTCCATCCAGACTACGGCCACAGAGGATTTTGACCAAGCGATTGACCTTGCCTATCCTACGCCTCTCGATGCCCCAAATGCATACTTGTACAGTATGGATGGTCTTCTGGGCATCGATCCACACCAGGCTTTTAGCGAACCTATTTCCAGCATAAATCCTATAAATGTTCCGATATCAAGCGTAGACCCTATCTCCGGCTCTCAAATTCCAATAGCTTCCAACGAAACGCTCCCCTTCGATTTTAACGTAAATCTTCAGGATCAATACGATACCAACAGTCATCCCAGCATTCCAGTTTCAAACAATGCATTTTCGGACGTAATCTATGAACCTATGCATCAATTCCATGATCTATATCCTCATGACGGCATGCAACCTCCACGATCCAGTTTCCCGACCTGAAGCATCTCTCGTTAGAGTTTCAACATCGAGTCCAACGCTATCCCGGAATCTAAATTGGTACTTTTTCCACCGCCTACAATTCCTTCATGGCCTTCTCAATCTTGGCCCTGCTCTCATCGGTTCCTCCTTGGAACAACTTGAGAGCATCCGCTAACCGTGTTACGGTCACTGGGTCCTTCTTGATCGCCTTTTCCAACTCCGCACCTTGATTGGCGAGGTAATCAATATCGGTGCTGGCGAGCTTTCCATCCCAGTCCGCTGCAGCAAGCGGGTCAATGTTGGAGAGCTTTCGGAGCCTCTCTGGAGTTGGGCCTCGGTTCTTGTACGCATGGGCTGGCTTGGGGATACCCTCGCCAGGCTGCTTGGAGCCATCGTATGGAAGTTTCGCTAGCTGCTCAATGACAGTGTGAGAGATGGTTGCAGAGTGGCAGCCCATCTCACCTGCTGCCATAGCCTCCTTGGGGGTGATAAAGCTATTTTCCATTAGTACTACATTTCACGAAAGTCCAAAATTATTTCTCACCTGGCATTCTTGAGCAGAGGCTGCTCCTTTCCAGTCTCCTTGTACAATCGGGCATAAGTTTCGAGGATCTGGATAATGCGAGCGGACATGGTGTGCTGAGTCGCAGGGTCTTCAACATCTGGCCACAAGCTGAGGTCGTCATGTGCACGAGTTTCTGTCACAATATGAGTACTAGTTCATCCAGTGGCTGAAAACGTCGGCTTACCGTTGAAGTAAGGGCTGATGTAGAGCATGCCAGCTTGAGAGCAGGCAATAGCCTGGGGCAAGCTGAAGAGAGCAGTTCCAAGGGTTCGGATGCCTTCGGCCTCCAATTGCGGAGCAGCATTCAAGGCAGGACCGGTTGAGGGAATCTTGATAAAGTATTTGGTCTTGGGGATTCCAGCTCGCTCGAACTCCTTGGCGTACGCGCGTGCGTGGTCCAGCACTGCTTGCGTGTTGTATGCCTCGTGGGGGTTGACTTGAAGGGCGACGCGACCCTTAATGTTGTCAATGTTCGCCTTGCAAAGTCCGACGGCGATACGGGTGTAGATGGCGAGCCAGCCTTGGTCCTTGAGCTCCTTCACAGAGTTCTCAAATAGAGCCTTGTTGTCTGGATGCGACATCTGGATGTTGACCCAAAGGTTGTTACTTGTCATATCATTGGGCTTGATTTGCATGTTCTTGGAGAAGGTCGGGTCCATCCAATCAACATCGACGTTGACTTTTGAATTGTAAGTGACGTCACGAGAATATTTTGGGTTGACTTACGCTGCTCCTCCAACTTCTGGAGCCATGACTGAGTACCGGCACTGCCCATTTTGTTCGATAGTAGATTCAATGAAAGAGTTGAATTGAAGGGTTGAAGTTAATTGATTCTTGGGTATCGTTGAAAAAAGAAGTGATTGAACAATTGGACCCTTAATTCTTTGGACAGACTATATACAAAGGGCATTGCCTTCTCGACCCGTCACATGAGTTGTATTGAAAACTGGTGCACACAGGACACTGCGGAGCACATGTGGAGATTTGCCATTGGTGAGGCCAATCTATGTGGGGGTTTGCCATTGGTTACCAGTATCAGGTGGGAGCATGTGTGTCGACTGTTGAAGAAGTTTTGGGACCTGTATGCGTTTCCAGACCCAATACCCAATAAACAGTGCATTCACACGACCGACAGCACACAGGGCACGGTTGGCGTCGCAACATCGGAGGGCTGTCGCACACAGGGCATGTGGGGTTCGGTGCATTATCGGCGACAAGGCCTACCCCGAAGAGGAGGTCATGGTCATTGAAGATTGTTTTCTTTGTGTAACACGATAATCTAACAGCTTCCCTTCGGTAGTAAGCTTCCTGCGATTCGGCTAAACTGTCGGTCTATTAAGACACCCTCACTCCCACTCCCACTCCCGCACTGATTGCTGAAAACCCTCCCCCAAGGTCTTGGAGATGGACCATAACCGCGCGATAATCGGCTGAGGGTGACAATTGCCCGATACGGGGCCCTGATCTGATCTCGACCTATCCGCTCAGCGTACGAGTCATTGGGGCCTTGGCCAGGGGTGGTCGCACACAGAGAGAATTGGGCTAGCAGGGTCAATTCAAGGAATCGGAGGTTCGTCCGCGGGGTCCCCAGGTTTGCCATCGGGTACCTAATCCTGATATGGACTTCACATGAGCATCATGTCACGTTATTACCGCGAAACGGAGTAGTTTCGCTCACCCGAGATGGCAATTGAAGGGCTTAGGGCGCACACAGGCCGGCATACCAAAGTTAGTCTGACGGCCGGTGCTCGACTCCGTATGCCTCACATGAGCCAAATCCGATTATATAAAATGTCTATATGTCCCTTCATGATAGAAATCTGATACGATTGCATCTCCAAAGCATTACAAGCGTCAAAAATTGTTCAGTGGCATCATGGCTCCCGCTAGTATTCACTCCGAGCCCGAGCTCAAGAAGGACAAAATCATCACTACGGAGAACATCGATCCAACAGTCGACTACGCCCGCAATGTCAACGCCAAGATTGTCAACCCGCTCGCCGGAATACCAAAGGACGAGCTTCGATACAAGGTTGACGCGTTCTGCGAGTCCTGGGGTTTTCTTGAGCAACGAGAAACCTTTTGGAAGGGAGCTCTAGCGGCCCAAAACCCGCGAAATTTCGAAGACGTCGAGGAGCTCCAGGAAGAAGACAAATATCATATTCGAAGAGAAACGACTCATCGATGGCATCTTCCCAAAGACTTATACTTTGCAATCGCTTTATGTTCACTCGGCTCGGCTATTCAGGGATGGGACAATACAGGAGCAAATGGAGCAAATCTATCATTCCCACAAGAATTCGGTATCGAGAACAATCACTGGCTGGTCGGAGTCATCAACTCAGGTCCTACACTGTTTGGTCTACTTAGTGCATGGGCAGCTGATCCCGTCAACAACTACCTCGGACGACGAGGAGCCATCTTCGTCACCGGCCTATTCTGCATCTTCCCCGTCCTTGCCCAGGCTTTCACCCAAAACTGGTGGGGACTTATGCTCTGCCGTCTATTCATGGGCTTGGGCATGGGCATCAAAATCTCAACGATCCCGGTGTACAGCGCCGAAATCTCGCCAGCATCGATCCGTGGCGGTATGGTAACCAGTTTCCAGCTCTGGGTAGCTTTCGGTATATTCATTGGTCAATGCTCGAATCTCATCTTCTTCCGCGTCGGTAGATTGGCATGGCGTTTCCAGCTCGCCGCTGCTTTTGCTCCGGCCATCCCCATTGTCATCTTGATCTGGTTCTGTCCTGAATCTCCTAGATGGCTGCTCAAGAAGGGTCGCTACCAAGAGGCTTACACTGCGTTCAAGCGTCTTCGAACTAGCGAAGTTATTGCTGCGAGGGAATTGTACTACGCTCATTGCCAAATTTCGGAAGAACACAATGCATTTGCTGGAGTTTCGCTCGGCCGACGTATCCTGGATCTCTTCACTGTCCCGCGTCTTCGCCGTGCTACCATCGGCAGTGCAGTCATTGTCGTCAGCCAACAATTCAGTGGAATTAATGTAATGGCATTCTATTCATCGCTGATCTTCTCCGAAGCAGGATACAGCGTGAAGGAATGTCTTCTGGTCTCTATGGGCTATGGACTTGTCATGTTCGTCTTTGCTATCCCCGCTGTATACACCATGGACACTTTTGGCCGCCGAAATCTACTCCTTGTCACGTTCCCAAACATGGCATGGTGTCTACTAGCTGCTGGATTCTGTTTCTTAATCAACGAGGGCAACGGCGCAAGAGTTCCGCTGATCGCATTCTTCATTTTCTTGTTCACCGCACTCTATGGCCCAGGTAAGCCCACCCCCTTCCAATTCACGCGAAATATACACTAAACATTTCTTAGGCATGGGCCCTCTACCCTCCATCTACTTCTCCGAAGCCTTCCCCCTGTCCCACCGAGAAATCGGCGCCGCATTCACAATCTGTATCAACAACGCCGTCGGTTCCGCCCTCACACTCACATTTCCCTCCCTCCTCGCAAGCATAACACCAACCGGCGCCTTTGCCTTCTACGCAGGCCTAAACGTCCTCGCATTCATCATGATTTTCTTCCTCGTGCCCGAAACTATGTAAGTCCCACGCACATCCTTGTCCCAAATCCTAAAAATAAAATTCATACTAAGAATCGAGCGTCTAGGCAACGCACCCTCGAGGAACTCGATTTCATCTTCGGCGTCCCAACACGTAGACACATTGCATATCAGATCCGGACTTGGTTGCCTTGGTGGATTAAGCGATATGTACTTTTCCAGAGGAGCGCTAAGTTGGAGCCGCTGTATAGACTTGAGGGGGTTACAGAGATGAATACCGCTGAGCCTACTGCGTAGGGGTAGGTGGTGTTCAATGTGAAATTCGTGAGTGTTGGAGGTAAAGTAGGATTAGCAGCATACAGGAGCATGGACTATTGTGCATTTGTATATACTATGGCTGTGAAGGTGTTTATGTAAATATTTGGCAGTGGTACGGAGAGACAAAATGAAGTTCTATCTCAAATCCTAGTGCGGCAGTCCAAGATCCATGTTATCCTCTCATCCTTTCTCTCCATACCTGGCCAGTAAAAGGTCAAAAGCAGCGAATACCAGAACCCAAGATCAAGGTCCCAAACACCTGGTCTCCGTGCCATCCTTCGACGCTAGACCATATACTATAGATCCATGGATCCCGAGTCCCGATGCCGGCCCGCAGTTCGTGAATGTGTGAGAGCGGCTGAACAGGGATCTGTTTTTGGAACAAGATGATCTAGTGTTTCCTTTTCCTTTTTTTTAAGTTAAACTTTTGTTGATCTTTTTCATTCCGGTGTCCTGAATAGTTTTGAGTGAATAGGTGCCTTGGCGGGGAATGATGAAGATTTTACAAAATGAGCATCGTGATTCGCTATTAATAGATGGAGAAGTAGCAGATCGTGCAAGGGGTCGCTAAGTTACTACTTTGTGATGTGCTGGACTATCTAGGAATCTCCGTCGTAGGCGGCTGAAAAGAAAACGCGTCGTTATCCAGGAGGTGATTGCTGATTGGTGGTGGTGGTGTCGCGTTAGTCTCGTGCGAGAGGGAAGCGCTCTCTCGATGACGATCACTCAGGACTCTTTGAAGTGCTGTCCACCGTGCATCCTTCAGCTGGCGCCGTTCACGGAGGCAAGCAACAACGTCAGTGGCAGCTGCGTGGCATAAACAAACTACGAGGTTGGAGACGTTTCACGTAGGTAGCGGTTGGCGCTGGGACTAGCCGCAGATACTTAGGCCAGGACGCTAATGGTTGGGCGCGCTTGACTGGTCGCCAATTGCCAACCTCCGCCCCCAGGTCCGGTCTGAACACATTCGAAATTTAATCCTGGCGCTTGTAAAATAGCAGGCTACTCCATCGAGGCCTTTTTCGTGATTGGCGGTCATTATGTCGGCCTTTCCGCGTTCCAGAGATCTGCTCCGCTATGCGTGCTAGCGGTGTGTTGTCTATTATTAGTGATTAGTCTGTTTGTATACTCGACTAAAACTTCATATGCTTAAAATTCTCCGACGCCACTACTCTCGATGGTCCATTAAACGGCTGTGCCTCTCGCTATCCTGCTAGCCGGGTCGCTGTTATCACAACTCTGCTTGACAACCTTATACTCATCAAGGAGCCAGGACTAAGCCTGGCATCTTGTCGAGTATTCTGGTGGATCATGCCGAACTTTCCTGTCTCTCCAATATCCTTCAGCAACGCGGATATTCCAATATATCTTGACCCGAGCCACGATCAAACCTCTTCGAGAGCGAACGAATCCTCTGGGCACATATGTCCAAAATGCTCGGCCAACTCAAAGGATCAGCCTATTCACTGTATATCAGTGTCACCCGCTCCGCCTCCATATAATACAGTGGCTCCACGGACACCGTCTCCCGGAAGATTAGCAGTTCCTGTTCTCAACTTGCAGACTTCACTGGACAACTGGTCCAATCCTGTTCGTCCACATCGTCCTGCGCCCACTTTCCGACCCGATGAAGAAGGAAGGCATGTACGGTTCCGCCATAATGCTTTCTCCCCAGTCTCTCCTCAAACTCCGATTCAACATCTTGATAGTGCCCGACAGAGCCATATAGGACTTGGAATACCGGATGCTTCCTTCAAACCTGATATCAGTCCAATCACGCCCGGGACCGCAGAGAAAGCAGAGAAAGAGAAAGAAATAGAGAGCCAGGAAGAAGGTTCCGGTGGTCTGTTTGGTGCATCGAATCTTGCACAAAGAATCGAACAGAAACTATGGAAGTACAGTGCGTCTCGCAATGTCGTTAAAAGGTGGCTGATGGAGATCATCAGCTGGACTTTAAGCGCACTTTGCATGGCCGTCATCATAATCGTCCTCTACATTTATCAACGTCGACCGTTACCAAAGTGGCCACTTGGATTAACATTGAACGCTTTCATCTCAGTCCTGGCAAAGGTTGCCTCAGCAGCTCTACTCCTCCCCGTTTCCGAAGCTCTTGGACAACTGAAGTGGAACTGGTTTCAAACAAAGCAACAAAAATCCCAGGAAAGCAAGAAGATGTGGGATTTTGAGTAAGTTACATTCAAATATCGAGTTGAGACCGGGTTTTGAAGTCAGTATCCGTCTACACAGGCACATTCTTGTCATGTTGTGACAAATTACCCGAAGAGACTAGCTTTCGTTCTCTATATCCTGGTAAACTACGCTAACTTGATGGCACAACTCTAGGCTATTCGATAACGCCTCGAGAGGTCCTTGGGGATCCTTCATGTTACTAGTGCGTACTAGAGGAAGGTCATTGGCAGCGCTTGGCGCAGCGGTTACTCTATTTGCGCTTGCTATGGACCCCTTCTTCCAACAAGTCGTTGGTTTTCCCGAGCAATGGCGTATTCAACCACTGAATGGATCCATTGCGCGTGCAACCACATACACGACGTATGTAGCTGGGACATACTCTATTGAAAATGATGCCGTGCTTGAGCTCGATCAAGCTATATCAGCAACAGCATATCATTACTTCTTCGACAACGGGACGGGGTTGCCTACTTCTAGCAACGGAAATGAAATCAGACCCGCAATCCCGCTTGCATGCCCTAGTAGCAACTGCACATGGACCGAATATGAAAGCTTGGGTGTGTGCAACAGATGCAAAGATGTCACGGACCGCCTCCAATTTCGCTGTCTCAATTCCACCCTCGACTGGATACAGTCTCCAGTTGCTCTACCCGATTTATCCAATTGGGACTATCCGAATGGCACTGCATGCGGGTGGTATCTCGAAGCCGATGACCCGATTCTGATGACCGGCTATACCACCGATCTATTTACCAATCATACCGGAGAGGTGCTTTTGTCACGCTCACAGCCTCTATACGATATTTTCACGAGAGCTCCGCTTTCTGGGTACGCATCGAAACTTAACGACACTCGCAATCCGATTTCGCATTTTGTCGTTGTTTCTGGTCAGAGTGTAGTGCAGGTCCAGCTGAACGCGACCCCTATAGCTCATGAATGCATGCTATCGGTAAGGATTCCCGATTTCTTAACGTTATATCTGTTCTCAAGAACGATGTGAGTGAAACACCACTCGAATGGTGTTACAGTCGTTCGATAACTCCAAGGGATACGTTTATCTTCACAATATTCTCTCTCTATTCGATTATTTAGCTGACGTTGAGGCCTGGAATTTAGTGGTGTGTCAAGACCCTACAATCAACTGTATCGGGAGGAGCGTACTCCGACAACGATACGGCAACAGTCTTCAACAAAACCCGCGGGCCTGATCCATGGACAGCAACCACGATATTTGACGGTGATAAGTCTGTTGGCATTAATCTCGTATACAATGAGAATCTCACCATTGTCGGAAACAGTGGGTACGAGTACCACATCACCAATTGGACCCATTCGAATATTCTTACGATCTTTGACGATATTTTCCCTTCGACATACACAATAACCAACAGTACAGTTATGGCTGAAGCCGTACTGCGATTCGAACAGTACAGGACCAGCGGCTATCGGTCGCGGGTTGAGCAATATAACCCCTTCTTATATGATAACATCACAGAGCACTTAGATAGCATGGCTACTGATTTTACAAACATAGTAAGATCAGGAAAGGGCACGACCGAGATGGTCCAAGGCCCAGCATACGACCTAGTCAGTGTAGTGGAAGTTCGATGGGAATGGCTTTCCCTACCTCTCGGCCTACTCATTTTCACCTTCATCTTCTTAGTGGCAACCATCATCCGAAACTCGATGCAGCAGGATATCGGTGTTTGGAAAACTTCGGCCATTGCAACACTTCTATATGGCCTCCCGGACGATGTGCGGAAGAGGGTTACGTCCGCCAAAGACAATGGGACGCCACGCGCCAATGCAAAACACACAAAAGTCAAGTGGCTTCCTGGAGATGGTTGGAGGCTTTCAGGCGCGAGCGCCTTCTCGCCATCCTCTTTGAGATCACGTCACACACCCCCACAGACGGAATGGAAAGGATGATAGAATTCTCTTTCGATTGATGATTTATGTTCTATACCACGGTCTAGGTTTTATTTTTCTTTCTTCACAAGCATATGTCCCCGGACATACTTGACACAAGCTTCACTGAAGCTTCATTTCTTCGTTACGAATGTTTAGATTCACGCACGAAAAGCGGCTCTCTATTCCTTCACAATTTTATAGATACTATTTTTGGTCGATAAGGCACGATGCCGGTTTCCGAACACGGGGAGCCGAAGCATCGTCAATAAATGTGTTGTAGTCTGTGCGTGGGGAAGCGCTGGGGAATACAACATCGAGCAACAGCTTCAGCGCTAGTATCTAGTACACAATGGACAACGCTTACTTCCGATTTCGTTGGCTCTGGCATATGCAACGATGATACTATTAATGTTTCATTTCTCATATTGGGCGGCTACGAGCGACAGGGATGTGGAGTAGTCGACCTATGAGAGCAGTACGCGCTTCGTCGTGTGGGGCTACCCAATCCTCCTGGCTTAAGCCAATCATCGCTCAGAACCTCGCCTCTCTACACCACACCCCATCCGCCCTGCCAACAGTTAAAAGAAGAGGCATTCTGCGCACAATTGACAGGGCAGGGACCGGCTCCACTCACTATCTATCATTCAACTTTCAACAACTTTGTTCTATTTCTTCGTCTCCACACTTTTACTAACTTTGTTTAATAATCTTTTTAACGTTGACGTGCTGTGCACTGATACCATAAACAAACCAGAAAATCCATTATCCAGATCTAGACCCAGGTTTAAATTCTATAGTCTCTACGACAACAACAAGATAAGACAATACAACATGCGTTACTCACTCATCTTTACAACCTTGGCTCTCGGCGTCCTCGCCGCTCCACTCCCGGCGGTAAGTTCAATTCATCGATCAATAAATATCCTCACTGTCCTTGACTTATTTATATTTGTAAATCACTAACAGACGATTCAGGAACAAGCACGCGAAGTTTCCAGCATTGAGACAAGATATGTGAGGAAATACGGCGATGACGTGACGCTCAGCTCCCGCGATCTAGAAGTCGATGAAGATGAAGACGTTGAGTTTGAGTTCGAGGCTACCGAGCGGAGAGATGGGAATTTGAGACCTAATCGGGTTCGTGATGGGAACCTTCGGCCCAATAAAGCTCGTGAGGCTGAGGCCGATGGAAATTTGCGACCTAACAAAGCTCGTGAGGCTGAGGCCGATGGAAATTTGCGACCTAACAAAGCTCGTGATGGGAATTTGAGGCCGAATAGGCGTGAGGCTGAAGCCGAGGCTGATGGCAATTTGAGACCGAACCGGGCTCGCGATGGAAATTTGAGGCCGAACAGGCGGGAGGCGGAGGCTGATGGCAATCTGAGGCCGAATAAGCGTGAAGCCGATGGTAACCTGAGGCCAAACAGGCGTGAAGCTGAGGCGGATGGCAACCTTCGACCTAACCGAGCTCGCGATGGGAATCTTCGACCAAATAGGCGTGAGGCCGAAGCAGACGGAAACCTTCGACCTAATAAGCGCGAAGCTGAAGCAGACGGCAACCTTCGACCCAACAGACGTGAGGCTGAGGCAGATGGTAACCTCCGACCAAACCGAGCCCGCGATGGAAATCTTCGACCAAACCGAGCTCGTGATGGCAACCTTCGACCTAACAAAGCCCGCGAGGCCGAAGCAGATGGCAATCTTCGCCCGAACTAAGCTCGCTCCACCTCAAGTATCCTAGCTATCATCCATCACTTTTTACTCCCCGCCTAGACTAGACACTCATCACAATTCCCATTCAGATTTGGATTTCATGTTTAAACAGTGTGAACGTGAACGCTCGCAGGCGCATGGCTAGAGTATGCAAGATTTGTACGAATCCGTAGACAATCGATACGATTTTGTCCTCAGGAATTGGATTGAGAATCAAAATCAAATGAAGTCATGCTTCTGTGTTAGCGAGTAGGCACGTTACATCCCAAAACGCTCGTTCATCTCCACTATTTTTCTTTGTTGCGTGCATGCCGTGTATGACCAAAGTCATTGTGATGTTTGTTGAAGAGGTGGAATGCAAGACCGGCGTAAGTGGCATTGCGGTGTTTCGTGGCTATTTTTCATTCCCTTAATCAATGCGCTCTGCTCCGCTGCATCTTTTACATTTACCCCCTTCTAGCCCTATATGGAAGGTTCTACAGGAGTGTGGGAACCGTGGGTCGAGTGGATGCACCTGATGATGACGAAGCTCCTACGGGTCTGGTTGGTATTGTCTCTTCTACAACCCTCTACATACACTATTTGATTGCCATTCTAGGTCAAGATAGCCAGAGTGCTTGTTTGAAAGCTTGGTGGATGTGGATCATCCTATAATTAGAGACGTTAAAAAATGCTTAGCAAAAGCTTAGTGGTTTATCGCATCTCAGCCAAAAGGTAGCTAGAGAACATCCGTGGCAAGTTCAGAGAGTCTAGATGCGGCTATTAGTGGCGTGATGTCATAGTGGTAGTGTCAGTCGAATCCATGGTTCGGATTATGCACAGAAACATGGAGCTGAGAGGGAGCTTTCGAGCTTTCTATTTGTGGAACAAAACGCTAGATCTGTGGGGGATTGAGCAATCGGAGCACATGGAGAGACAAGAGATATTTGTTCGAGGTGATGAATAGGGTTGGTGAACAGCGGATTAGCATCCCCAGATCGTTCGGAGGGATATGGAGTCTGGCAATGGTTGAGGCGCACCAGGGACGGTGCTATGGCTAGGGGATGTGTGAAGATATAAAGAGGGGTTTGAGATACTCCTCCCTTCGATAATTCCTTGCAGATCCTTCCCAGCTAAACACCATTTATATCAAGTTGGATCCTTTTACATTAACCGAACCACCACTTCATCATTGTACGTTTAGTCGTCTCCAGGCTTCGCTTCGTGGATCCCCATACTAATGCCTGTCCCAGACCTCTAATACCACCGCTTTATCATAATGCCCAGTAGTACTACTTCCTCCATAACTTCTATCGTCAAGCCGAAGCCCATCTCGTGCGGCGAAGAATGCGATTGCTGCGGCTGCGACGAATCCTGCTGGTGTATCGTCATGTAGGATCAATTCGCGGATTGCCTTATCGGTAGGCTTGAAAGGGTACGATTGATTTTGGATAGAATGATCTTAATTTCTCGGGTCGCGCAGAATCATAATTAGAGGCTGTCTTTTCTAAAGAGTATCGGCGTCGTAGAAGATAGAGGGGCGTGACAAAACTTTTCTTAGATTCATATAATGGACTCGAATTGGATCATTGTATATTACAAGCAGTGATTGTCACTCTATGTTTTATTCCCTCATTTCGATTGCGCGTCCATTTCATGCAAATACGGCGCTTTCTCTCCTCCCGCCATCTCTTGCGCATCTTTATTCTCAACCCCAAGCTCTCTCGGTGGTATTATCGTACTACCATCAGAAACCTTCCTGGAGTCTGCTATCTCCACGGGGTTCGAGATATTGCGCTTGCGTTGGCGGTACACGAAAACGAAGAGGGAGGCCGCGATTACGGCAAGCGGTACGACTACAGAAGGAACGACGATGGCCACGACGGGTACTTTTTCCTTGCTGGATTCTTGAGCTGCTACGGCTGCTGTGGCGGTCGCTATGAAGACGGTTCGACCGGGTTTGGTAATGGTTATTACGGATGGAGAGTCTGATGTGCGCGTAGTCCCTTTTACGGATGAGTATTCATCGCACACTCTCAAATACTTTAAGATGAAAACATACGATCTTCCAACATGGTGCTTTTATCACAATAACTCGAAAACAGATCCAACGCATCCGTAACCTCAGGTCCTGGACTCGCATCTGTAGTCGTTGCAGCGCTATCCCGAGTGAGTGCGCATTGCTCTTCTACAGCCGTAGAAATGATGGATGCGAACTCCGTGCTCGAATCGATACAGAAGCAAGAGAACGAGGTCATTTGTCTGTTATCTCCACACCCGGAGTATTGCGCCCTGATAATGGCGCTGATTCGGTCCTCCGCACATGATGCGAGTTGAGTGTATAGCGGGATCTGATCGATGAAGATACTGGTTGTGCCGGCTGCGGAGACGGTGTTTGCAGAGAATGTAATGGCGAGGGTGAGGAGGGACAACAAGGACGCTTCAAATGTTGAGAACTTCATCGTAAATATGACTATCGACCTCAATGGAGATCCTAACTATATCATTATTCGCGCGGAAAAAGGGATTGACGGTAACATTTCAATCAGCAGTGAAGCAAGCAATAAAAGATGGGTTGCGAGCACAAAACAGCGGACAGCGGTATTAACTGCGTTACACGACACAGCTAACCTCAGCCGTTGTGACAACAAGGACAAGCTGCATATCGGCCCGAACGAGATCTCGTACTACGCAGTGTGTCAGAGTGTAGGACTTGTATTGAAGAGTCCGCGATTCAGGTGTCGCAGATGCGAAAGAGGTTTGTTGGTCCGAGGCGTTAAACTCAATCGAGCCGAGTCGATATTGGTGATGTTGCACATTATTTACCCGATTGGGTGAATCCAACGCAGTAATGTTACCTGAAACTGCGGTCTTCGTTCTACGCTTGCGAAGCTTGAAAGAGAAGATTGTAAGAATCAACAAATTCTTGAATTTATCTACAGGTGGATAACGGCGACAGAACCTAACGACGTTATAGTCACCTGCCGCGCTCTAAGGGGCGATAAGTTCGTACAGTCCTGACTTTAGCATGTGCGGGCACCTGCACAAGGGTCGCGACAGTATGACCATGCACGAATTATTCATTGTATCAAATCAAGTATCAGTTTGTCCGTAAGACTCACTAACCCATTGATGGGTCATATCTACGAACCGCGACGATTTTCGTACCTGCTCCTCTTCACAAACAATCAAGGCAAAGTGTCTCAACGTTCAGAGAGGAAAGAGAAGTATGATTAGTGTCGTACATGGCCCTTGCTAACGTGCACCTGCATATGTGCTGTTCACCGCTTGCTCAAGGTGCGGGCCGAGAAAGGAACGACCCCTACAGAAGTTGCAAGGTGGTTCTGGCCCTATTTCACTCTTCAACGATCCAATGAGGGACTCCATTCCATTTTCCGTCCAAGATATTCTCTACATCCTTTGCCACGTAAGACTTCTTAAACTTTTGTCGAAAGTCTTCCCAGTGCTCAGGCGTCAAACTGCCTAGTAATCCGTCCAATTGAACTGGCTCAGATTGCTCTTGTTTATGGGTGGAATCTTTCGCCATTCCCTTCAGCCGTTCGTACACGTCTCCGAAATCTGCTTCATATGCTTCCGCAAGTTTTTCGACCGCATTCTTATCTTTTTCTTGCATATTCAATAGATCTACATAACCATACGTGAGCTCTACGTTGGAAATGACTTTTGGGCCATTGAGGTGTTCAAAGATACTAGGAAACATCTTATTAAGTAAAGCCCAAAATGCATTGTAGCCGCCGAACTTCTCAAAATAGGGGTCCTCCTGCGGAGGTAGTGCTAGTTCACTATAATCCCGGAACTTTATGCCCTGAGTATTGTGTCTAGGGCATATGCGATTACGGTAAAAGGTCGACTCCTCAATGAGCCGAGAAGGAGTGTTTAGTCGAATGATGCAGCGGCAAAGTAGATATCGAAACACAATATTACTCATGGGCTCCCATTTCATCGTGAGCCGACGGCAAACGAGATCGATACTGGGTGTTCCATTGTCATCGACAAACCTCCGTAAATTGGAAGTCTCAGGCGTCTTGTTATCCATTGGCACATTTCTGACTTTCGATGCGATCTTGTAATCACGATATGTGTCCTTGCCAAATATTATGGTATCAGCTGGCTCGTAAGGGAGGTAATCGGGATTCACCCATCGGACATCAAGTTTGCAAGAACCACTTGGTACAATCTTTAGTAATTCAGAAAGTAAAAGTTGCGTGAAAGCAGCTTACCAAGACTTGTAAGGGGAAGCAGTCCAACTCTTACTTCTCGGCTTATAGCAACGCATGCACCGATCCCTTGGCGGGCCGTGAAAATTGCCCCGTATGAAAGAGATTTTCAAAGCCCGATCACCTTTTACGACGCGAGTCCAGTTCTCCGGAGATACTTCGTGGCGTTCGTTCCATTCCAGCACAAGAATATGGCCGCGTTGTATTTCTTCTAAGCCGGGTAACTTATTTGTTTCATGTTTGTGTTTGAAGAAGTCGTAAAAACTCTGAGAACATTAGGCGTGAGGTCTGAGAAGGTACCGAACAAGCACCTCACCTGTGGAGTGGCACATAAATCGATGGGGAGAAAATATTCTTCCCCTAGCCCGTCATCAATCCTGACAAGATCTTCGGGCGCGCCCGTCCCCCAAGGATATCCAGATCGTTTTGGGATTTGTTCCGCGATTTTGAGGATTGTTTGTACCTGATCACTCATGCCCTTCAACATATCCGTTTGCAACATGCTTTCTTCTCTAGCGAAAATTAATATGATAGACAGATGGGATAATAACTGGATTTAACTTACTTCAAATAGACCGTCAAACGAAAGTGGACCTGACGGCGGATTCCCTCAAGCCTCTTTACTATACTACTAACCTTGTCGTTCAATCCCGGATGTAAAAGCGCCTGCTTGAACGATGCCCATTTTTTGCCTTGTGTTTTCGAACTCACTTTCTTCAGCACACTCAACAACTCTTGAGACGCCAGCAGAGCTTGATCATAGAGCTTATTCAAGTTTGTGTCTATGCATTGACCGCTGGCTGCAGCCGAAGCCTGCATACGCTCTACATACTGGATGAAGTCTTTTGTGATAGCTTCAATGACATCGGCGCCTTCATCGTTGAAGTGTCCGTACTTGTATAGGTCTTTTGAATACGTGAACAGAGATATTCCGAACTGAACAACCTGGAAGATGCTTGAGGCAAGGCTGAGAGCGGCGATGCTTTCCATAGCAGGCGCTAGCCGTAATCCGACGCCGCAGAACTAGTGCGAACACAAATACCAGTATGAAATTGTTTCGCAGGGGAAATATGCGCAATAGTGAGACAAATGACTTGCGTAGAGGAAAGAGAATGGTCATGGTTGCCTTCGACAAGTCAGCAGTTCATATATCCTCGTTGACTGCAATTGATTGGTTAACATGCGAGAGCCCAGTCGCGCTCGGCGTATTGGCGAGGCTGAGCCAGGTTACGATTTCCATATCAGGCGACTGACCTTCCCGATACTTGAACGTTTCTCGAGCCTTCTTACGAGGTCCGAAGCAACATGCATTCAGTAAAGTCTGCCGATATGAGCCAATCAAGACCAGCAAAGGGCATAATTAATACTAGAACAATGCATTAATGATTTCTTGCCATACATTTCCCCACTGTCTTACTTCCTAGTCTTCAACATCGTTCCAACCCTTATATATGTCTCTCCCTTTCATATTTCATCTCCGAACCCACCTCCACTGGCATCTCTCTACTATACAGCTCCGCCGGCGATGCCGATGCTTGCCCATAAAACTCCTGAGGCGGCCCCTGTACATGTCCACTTGTTCCATAATGCATGACGGGCTTCGACTCGTCCAAGGCCGGCTGCCGACTTTTCCTTCGTCGAGCGAGTAGGATGAGGACGCCAATAATTGCGACGACGGCAAGTCCCCCTACGACTCCTCCAGCGATAGCTCCGACGCTGGCGCTTTTCTTAGGGCCTTCTTTATTCGTTGAAGGGGGTGTGTTCGTTGAAGAAGGTGCCGAGCTACTCGATTCCGGTTCTCTGGTTGAGGTGGAAACTTGCGTACTCGTACTCGAAGGCAGTGTCGTGGACGACGAAGACGTGGGTTCAACGCCAGGTAATATATTAAAGCCACGACTGGGAGACTCGTTCTCTGTCGAGGTGTACACAGGAGGATCTGAATGTGGTTTTAATCGTAGGACGAATTGAGGATCGGTTTTCGCGACATGGTTGCTGATGTTTACTTTCCAATCTAGAGAGCCGTCGGTGTCAAATGTAACGTTTTCTGTAGCATTCCGATTAGTATGGAATCCATCCTTTTTCTCAGCGTTTCAACGACTTTGCCTTCTTCTTCAGATGCTCATCTACCCGAACAGACCAAATCAGGAAACATACCAAGCAAAAGCTGTGAAAAGGAATCCGACTTGAACCACGTAACCCAAAGATCAGCGCTCTCCAGCTCATCTCCCACACCGTGCCATCCGCTGTTCCATCTAATGTTCATTGTATCACCGACAGACCAAGTCTGCGACATATCCGTTTGCTCTGAATCCGGTTCCTCGAATTGGTATTGTGCGGCCGTCAGGCCGTGAAAGAGATAGAACGTCCATAATATCTGCGTATACATGGTGACGATAAGGTTCGAGTTTGTTGTCCGTATCCTTCGTGTGAGGATGAAAGGGCCACCGAAGCAATGCAAGATACAATAGAGTACGAATGGAGTTTACACAGCCAAAAAGCAACCAGGCAACAAGTATTAAAAAGGAAAGGAAAACCCTCAAACTCGAGAAAATCCAGGGTCCAGGCCCAGCTGGCCTTTTATAACCTCCCCAAGCTATCCAGACATGGACCATTATGCGCAATTAGACAACCAACGCGTTCCCGTCGCTGAGGCAGCAGGGGGGGCGGGCATGCCCCATCTACCCATCCATGGACAAGATCTGCGACCAGATTGATGGCTCCAAGCCTTTGGGGCCGGTTCGTAGCTTATTGCTCCTGTTAGCTGGAGCTTATTTTTTGGGGGCCGCGAGGAATGCGCATCTCACACACCACGTGGCTCTGATTGGATGGGTTACGAGGGGGCCAAAATGGTTTTAATGATGATTTTTGATGGGATTCCTTGAGTTGAGAGCCAGGGCGCTGTTTGCTGTAGTGAGATGAGTTTGACGCGTGTGAATATGTCGGTTGAGTGGTAGGAAACCTTTGGAGGTCGGATGCATTCAAACCTTGAGCCGGATCAGGAAAATGGGATGAAATGATCTTCTGACAACGCAGACCAATCAAAATATTAGACATACGTCCAATGCTCGCATTTCCCCGCTACTATACCGCCATACTGGTAAAATAACTCCGATGTACGACTCTTCAGTTGGGTCTGCTCGGTGATCGGGGCGCAGCGCAGAGCGAGTTCACAAATCGTTGACGGCAAGCTCGTCAAGCCGTCTATTAGTGTACATAGCGCCCCGGAGAACGCCCGTCGCTGCAAACAAGAGCTAAAATAGAAAGGCTGGCGGCCTCTGTGGCTTCTAAGGCATCCCGCGTTCCATATCGAATCTCAGTATGTGCTCGTACACAGAAGGGCTGGATGAGTACTGCATGCATGTGCCCGGAATCCTGAGTGGTGGGCCCAATACTCGGGTTCGTGTACAAATGCATCGGAAATTGTACCTTAGATCATCACAATACAAGTTTCAGGAGTTGCATGTCTGCTGACTACATGGGCATCCTTGGTACACTACCCATTGCCCCAATCATACATATTGCAGATCATACCAGTTCCTTGAATCACAATCACGCCATGTATAGTCGAGGAGGCGTCGCATCAATCTTTATGCATTTGACACGTCGAATTTCACACTCCATTTAGATGAGAAATGCGAGATTCAACCTCAAATTGACATTGCATATCGAACGCTCTCCCCAGGCACCAAGGACGGAAAATGCTCCCTTCCAGTTCGGACTTATATATCCACAGACACTAAACATCAATCGTTTTCCTCATACCTATAATAAGTTTCCCTATGATGTCTCAACTTCAAGGTACTGAGCGCTTGGCCGGCATGGCATTATCATCACGACCTACACAACCTACTACTTCCAACAGTGTCTTTGAAGTGTCTACAATTCATCTACCTCTTCGTAGGAAATGGCAGGTATCCCTTCTCCAACTCAGCTATACTAACTTAGATCAAGTATCTCGCAATGCAGATTCTACAACGCTCACCGTTTCAACTCCTTAACTCTCACCTGCATCACTCCAAGCCCACAACCGCTAGTCCACATGCCGAATTGACTGTCAAAGATGATACACACCGTCTAGAAAACACACTCCAGACTACCCTAACGTAGCACGCGAGTCCATTACATCTCCGAACCCAAAATCCCAGTCCACCCAAGACAAGAACCACGACCAAAAGCACGCCCAAAACAGCGTAGCACGGAACCCATACACAGTCTCAACCTATCCTCCCAGACAAATCAACCGAGATATATACTATATAAAGTTCAAAATCAGACAAGGAGAAAAGTAATACACATATCCACGCTACTACTCTCGACACTACAGTCAATGATAGCAAGCGCATGATGCATATGTATAACCATCCACGCCTTCTCACCCAAAGAGTTCGGGAGTGCTCTACAGAAAGAAAAAACACATACTAGACTGTCAAACGACGCCCCCACCCTCTCCTTGCCTTCCCTCTCAAACCGTAAACTAGCTAGTTCCCTTCTCCTTCTCCATCTCCATCTCCATCCTCCATCACTATAAAACCACACACTACAACCACGCAAAGATTTGTCCTTCAACCTAACCCAAGGCCTAACTCGAAACCAAACAACAAGAGATGATCTAGACAATAGAATACTATACTGACTATACGAAGACTCAGCTCGCCGCACCCCGCATGGCATAGTTATAGACTGGAGGAACCTCTGTGTGTGTGTGTGTGTGTGTGTGTGTGTGTGTGCGTAGTGACAGACGACACAAAACCACACCAAGATGAAAAAAATATTTCCAATCTGGGGCTATCCATCAATATCGGTAGTACTCGATCATAGCATCATCGAATGAGTGGATTTGTTCCACATGCTCGCCCATGAACTAATCTTTGTTTTTCTGCTAGATACGAGCTGAAAAAGACATTGAACCAGCATATTCACATTCACACTTCATATACTCATAGAACATAGTCACATAAGTCAAAACGCAACAGTTCAAACATCACTACAGCCAAACAATGATAATAGCGAAGAATGACAAGAAAAAGCTTCGTGATTTATAATACTGTGTGTTTGATACCAAAAAGAAAGACTCCTTGGTACCAAAATGCATGCAACTCGATTCCGATTCATCAATGTCTTTTTCTAAGGGGGCTGGGGCCGCTAAGGCAGGCAATCGGGAGAAAGGATCGAAAAAGGAAGAAGGTCTCTACACCAATAGTCCAATCAAGAATGCCCTAGTTCCGCTAAACCCCGTTTGTGCATGTACACCCACCAGGCCGCTGTCCTTGATTCTTGTTGTTGATGAAGTAGTAGGATGTGTCGTCGGGTACGGGGATGAATGCCTAATCCACCTTGACGTGCTGAACCACGCTAGGAATTGTCATCTCGTCGTCCAGTAGCACCTCCTTGACCTCTCCATCTCCGCGTTCTCCTCCGAGGAGTGGTGGCACCTCCTCTTCTAGGGGTGTGCTCATGCCAGGATGGGTTCCAGCGCCCATGTCGTCACCAAAATCCTCCATCAGTCGACTCTCAAGGTCATCGCCGACTGCACTGCCCAAGTTGGGCGCATCGGAGGCTGCGTCATCAAAGCTGTCACCACCAGCTCCAATGCCACCTGCGTTATCGAATCCCCAAGTAGGTTGTTGTTGATGATACAGAGGGGTGTATAATGACTCAATGTTCACGTGAGGTTGATATTGCATATCTTCTTCATCACCATATCCCTCATCGTAAGGTGGTGGCTCATCACCACCGCGCATTAGCATCTCACTATCGTCCGCTGTCTCGGCTCCTACTCCTTTCTGCTGAAGGTTCCCGGCTAAAGCTGAACCACCCTCGCGCAGGGCTCCTGCTCCCGCTCCGGCTCCGAAAGCGCTCGACGACCCATTGCGGGACGAGCCGTCGAGGCGCGAGCCGTTTCCCGCCGGTGACTGGGATGCATTACGAGTAGTTGGCTCATCCGATTCATCGCCATCGTCGTCTTCATCTTCAGAGCCGGGATTGTAGACATCGTCGACGATCTTCTGAAGAGCTGGAGGGCCTAAAGGGCGAGATGATCGTCGGCGATAAAAGAGCAAGTAGGCACTTGAGGTTACCACAGAATTGGGGTTGTTCTTAGTAGAGACGGCGGAATCTAAGCACTTGTTAGCAGGAATGGTTGCAAGAAAGGCATGTAATTTACCATTGTACTCATACCACTTCTTATCAAAGAAGTTTTGAGCATATGCCGTGTAATGACCACCTCCAAGACCTCCATAGTGGTTGTCGACAGCGAACAGATCGTAAACGAGGTCCTTTCCTTCAGGCAGGCCAACTTTTCCGGAAAGATCCAAACCTTCTACTGGGAAATCAACGAGAGCCTCGATCTTGTCTCTAAAGGTGCGATGGGCACTGAAGCGTTTCAAATGAATGACCAGGATATCAGGAACCGTCCATATCTCGAGTGTCTTCGTAGCCCGCCGAAGCTCTTTGCATCGATTGCAGTACCATGCATTGTCCTCTGATAGAACCTCGCTCTTCGATGTCTCACCGAAGCACTCGTCAAGCGTGATGCCGCTTCTCTTGCGAGCAGCACGTTTCGCCTTCTTAGCATCAAGCTCTGGGTCCTCTAGAGTGGGGATGAACTTCAGAGAAGGCATCCCGCGCTCGTCACGCTCGTCAGTAGCTTCAAATAGGGCGTTGTATGCTTCGGCGTTCCAATCAAGCACAAGAGCTTCACCGAGCCTGATCAAACCCTCCTCATCCTCGGACTCCACGTCAGAGAAGGACTGTGAAGGTTGATCTTGGATTCGATCTTTGCCTTTCTTCCCAAATGTCTTTTGGTTATGCTTCTTATTGAATTTGCCCTGCTTTCGCCTAGCCTTCTTGCTGTTGGGCTGTCTTCGGCCACTGCGACTGAAGGATGATACTTCAAGGGGCTGGATCTCGTCCTCGCTGCTCTCATTCGCCAGCTCAATGGAATTCTGAGCGTCGACCGAAAATTGAGGAGTGTCTTCGCCTTCTTCGCTAGATGAAGCGTTGCTATTATCTTCTAATGACTGGACGGAGGAGTGACGAGAAGATTCTTGGCGGACACGTTTCGTTAATGGTTCGTAAGGCTTGTTCTGGTCAATTGAGCTCCATCCAGTCGGTACCATTTCTTTGCCAGCTCGAGTATGCTTCAGCTCAAAAAGGGTTCGGTAAATAGGGGGAATAAAGCTGCCAGGCTTGAGGATCTCGGGAATTGGATCGGAACCGTTTGTTTCAGCTTCTGAAGTTTCTGTCGGCTCAGTCATTGTAACTTCAACCATGTTTTCTTCGCCTTCGACTGATCCATCATGTACACGTGGATCGCCGTCAGGGGATGCGTCTTCCTCCGTCGTTAAAACGACGTCCGATCCATTTCGAGAGTTTTCGAGGGGTGATTCATCGTACTCCGTGAGAATCTGCCGGGTCGTCATCTGCGCAACCTTACCCAATACCTTTCGCAGGATTGCATCCTGATCTTTGGCTTCCTCGCGGTTCAAGACAATATAAGATGGCCACAGAACAAGACTTGTCTGCGTACCACGATAAGAAGACGTGGTCGGGGCACGGTGGAAGATCGGAACGACCATTCTGTCAGCAAGTGGGGAAGATGAGTTGGGAATATCCTCTTCCGAAGATGCGGTAGGGAAGATCATGGATCTATACTGCTGCTTCTTCTTTGGTGGCGGCCAATTAGTGGGGGCTTGGTCTAGTTCAAAGAAATAGATATCATCTCTCTGGCCAATATTCGACTCGGCTATGGATTTCTTATCATCCAACACTCGGTAGAACTTGTGGGAATAAACCTCAGCACCCATCAGACGATTTGCCTTCACCCCTGGAAAACGCTTCGCGATGTAATCTTTCAAGGACTTGATGGTTCCATTTTTGTCAATATCAACTTCGATATTGAACATCTCACCTCGGAGCGGAACGAAGGTGATGACATGCTGCCAGGTTTGTTCGATGGGCAATTGGAGTGTGATCAGGCTGTAGGGATCAAAAGTGATGCTGACTTTGTCGCACTCTGGACAGACCATTGTGTTCTTATAGAAGCCATTGAAAAGATCCATGGCCACGGAATCGTTCCGGGAGTGGTGAATTTCTCGGAACTTTTCCCCTAGAGCCTTAATTGCTTCGGGATCATGGATCGTTTTGTCATCTGAGTCCGGATATTCGGTATACGGCTTCTTCTTGATGCGGTTCAAATCCTCGTGCAGCCCATCTACGAGAAAGCTCAAGAATTCCTGTGAATCCTGTTGTCCATATCCGGAGAAGAGCGGCTGCGCCTTCCCTAGGGTGACTTTGAAGTTCCTTGGTGCAAAGGACGTAGTTGAATCATCACCATAGATAGATGCTAAAAGTCCGGCATACGATTTGGCGATTGTACCATTGTGGCCGAGTGGGTTGTCAGTGTTTAGGTCCTCCTTATATTTCTGTTCTAGAAAATACCACGACAGTTCTTCGACACTTCGGATGCATTGGAGGGCTGAATTCATGTAACACGTGTTGCCTAGATTCGTCAAACCCACAGTGCCTTTGGTACGTCCAGTACGGGTCCTTCCACGGGTCATCGGGCCGGAGAGTGCTGGACTATTCCTCCCGCTGTTGGAGTTACCTTGAAGACCCTTGTTCGCCTTACTGGGTCGGATGGCGTTCTTGACGGAGCCCTTTTTCGAGGCTTCCGTGGTGAAACCTCCCTTTTCATCTTGCTCTTCGAGAATAAGAACTTGGTCCTCGGCAAGACCAGCAATCTGGAGGTTCATGTGGCCATTGTATTTCTCATTCGCTGTCTCGTCTTTACCAGTGACTAGCTCTCGCTCCGTACCTTCAGCAAGGCTTGTAAATGAGGCATCATCGATCAAAAGCGGGATGGGTGTGGTCCTGAGAGGGGAAACTGGAGATCCATTACGCGGAGATGAATCAGGAGTGAGCATTCCCGAAGGTTGTGGTGGAGCCTGGTCTGTGGGCGCGGTTTTGAGTACCCTCCAAACACGGACCTTGGTCTTCATGTCTATACCTGCTGCTTTCTTTGCCAACCGAAGGAAGTCGACAAAGCCGTCACTTCTGCTCGCAACAATCTTCACATTCTGTTTTGAGGATACCTGCAAATTCTGTGCGGATGGGGTAGACTTTTGAACCTTCCGAATCGTGAAGACGGGTGGGTAAAGCTCATACTGGACATTTTCGGAATAGTCATCCAACGCAGTATTGTGGGCGTATCTCCTGATAGTGGGCGTACCCTCCTTGAGGCCATACCAGCTCAGAATAAGCTCCCAGGCGTCAACGGGGAGGACCTCAAAGTCATGACCAATGCTGAGTCCACTTCGGAGCGGTACGAAGTCTTCACCATCCTGATCAGACAAGTCCTCAGAATCTGCCGCGCTATCAATGAGATCAGAGTTATCGACTGGTCCAATATCGCCCTCTACTGCGCTTTTGTCGAACTGCTCAGGACGGTTGATATTCTCGGAGGTTCTGGCGAAGACCCTTGCTAGCCATTTCTCCGAAATGATGCAGCCTACTTGTCCCTCCGAAATTGGTTGGTTGTATGAAGCCAAAACCTTGCCCACCTGCTCGTCAAGACTCGGTATGTTGGAGGAACGAGGAGGCGAAGCGTTGGAGAGGCTTGTTGCGGCAGAGTCTGGGTTGGAAAAAGAGGCTGTTTCCGAACTGGTTGCACTGCCGCCGTTGGTTGGAGCATCTAGCATTTCCACCGAAGTAGCTCTAAGACTTCGCTGAGTTGCTCCAGGTAGTGGCTTTGTGGTCCGGGGGCTCGACTGCCCACTTCCCCGGCGGTTGCTGGAGGCCGAGCCATCAACTTCCATACGCTCCTTCCCTGCGTCATCTACGTCCGAGTGTGGCCGCTTCGCCGGGGAAGAAGATCGGGGCGGTGGCCGAGAAGAGGCAGCATCGCTCTGTGTCGTGGTTCGAGAGGTGTTTTCGGTGTCGGGAGGCGTGTTGCCGTTTGTTTCGCGGCTCTCCAAGGTCATGTTGGCGTAAGCCTCGCTCGGAGAACTCGCGGCACTCGTTGTGCTCTCCTTTGACTGGACAGCCGGGTCTTGAGTAGCTTCGAATACTTCGTCGTGCATGTGCGGAGGTAGGTAACGGGGCGGCGATGCTGAAGCTCGCAGGCTGGCGGACGGAGGAAGCGGGGAGGAGTGGGGGGACCTTAGAGCAGAACCCTCATTCGGTGAAGGGGCGATGATGACTGTGTCTTGTGCGTGTGCGGATTCGCTTGAAGGGGCAGAACCAGCAATCTTCCTCTTCTTTGTGGAGGCCGTGGTGAATCTCGAGGCCTACCTGGAGCTGATGTAGCTCCAAGGGCAGGCAGAAAGGCAGCCGGAGTGTGAAAACGCGTGACTGCGGCGCCGGAGGGCGGTGTGCGTGGGCGGAAAACGAGACGGGCGGGCTATGCGTCTGTGCAGCAACTGCAATGGGCACGAGGAGGGGTGGGTGGGGGGAAAAGTATGGCTGTGGATATATTATGAAGATTTGATTTCAGCGGGTGACGGACATGGGACTTTGACCGTCGTCGTCTTTGCAAGACGCGGCTTGGCAGGGCTGACAAGCGAGGAATCTCCGGAGCCACAACCGCGCGACCGGGGTCAGAAAATTTTTGACGCTTAATCACAAAGAAGCCGACCGGTTGCGAGGCAATTCTCGAAGGTGAAAATGATGCCGCAGACAAGAAAGGCTGCAGCGGGATGTGTTTGAGATTCACTTGTGCTGGGCAGGTAGATGTCGTGCTTGTGCAGAGGCAAAACTGCACGGACCGGGGAATTATTAGCGTGAAGCGAGAGGTGAATAAATGTCAATTGATTCCAAAGCGATTGCCACACATGCACCGCCACCGCCCGCATGGAGACTGTAGACTTCGAGTGGGGCGAATAGGTCATAATGTCAAGACTTGGAGTGAAACTAAAGCCGATATCATCACAATGGCAGAGCTACCTATAACGGTGATGCTCACAGCTCGCTACAGAGTGAAACAATCACTTGTTTCCGAGATTTCTATTTATACCAGCCGTAGATAGCACCACCCTCACTTGAGAGATCACGGAAAATGAGTTGCATTCACATATGATTGATAGTAGTTACTCTGCTCAAGCTCTCGTCTTAGTCGCCTGCCTATTCATCCGGCGTGTACACAAGTAAAGAAGCTTACGCTCGCTGCGCGCGTTAGGAGTAGCCACGATGAATCACGCACAAGACGAATCGTAAAGTTATTTGATTGTTCATTATTAGACAATGTACGGCTTGTTTGGCCCCAGAGGATTAGGCACATGTAGGCTTTCCAACGTCATCTCTTTTGCTGCCTGGTATCGCGCTCGTGAGTCCTGCATAGCCTTCATCAGCACCCTCATCATCATTTCCAACCTTACACGGTTTAAAGTTAGGTATCGTTAGGGGCACAGTCCACCGTATTCCGGCATGGAAGACAGTTCAATGCAAGTTGCACATCTAAACCTGTATCACGGGTGCCTTGCTACTCAGGACACGTCCTCACTTGGACGCACCGCTATTTAACCACGGGAAGGCGGATGCACCCCCAATCGGGTTGGATGACCTCGTCTTCGTTAGTGCAGGCATAGAGTCTTTCATCTTTTCACCTGATACTGCTCTCTTTAGTTGTGGGTCGGCAGCCTCGCTCCCACCAGCATTACTTAATCTGCGTTTTCCTTCGTCAAAGAAGCGAGACTGACTGGGTGCTGCCGGGTTGGACGTCTGTGAGACGCTACTTGACATTGTGCGTAGTCCAGGCTTCGTCGGCTTTAGGACCTTGATGCCCGTGTCTTTTCGCTGGTACGTGGTGTTTGTGTTTTTCCCCGCACTTGCCCAGTCCACGGAGTTGGATTTCTCTGTGTCACGTCGCCAATTACTCCATATAGCCGGAGAGGTACTTGACCGCGGAGCCGCACTAGCAGGGCTGCCTTCTGGCATCTCGTCTTTAGATTCGGCACGAACAGTTGAAAGCCCAAGATAAGGCCGATGTTCGAGACTACGACGTCCAGACGAAATTCCATCATCAGAGCTGTTCGCGGTAGCAACCTCATCATTTCGAGTTGAGGTATACACTGGATGCTCAAGGGTCGGACCAGGAATAGAGCCATCGCCTGCTGCCCCCACTTCGAAGGAAACCTCCCTTGCCTTTTCTGTGATTGACTGTTGTTTTGGTTCGGGGAGGGGCCCGCTCGTGACAAATAAAGACTTGAAGGTGCGGTCGTCTTCGGGTCGCACAAGAGGAATTTGAAGTTTCATCCGCTCATCGTCATACATAGTCAGTTGATTGGTTGAGAAGAGGATATCAGCATTGTGCGCTCGTAGCACATCACTGCCTAGAAAGACCTGAATGGTTTTAGCTTCGTCTTGGTTCTCTCGCTCAACAATGGTAAACCCAATAAGTAGGGATGGGAGTTGCGGAGCAGGGCTACTTGAACGTGACGACGCTGAAAGTGGGACTGCCTCTGGGAGATACACGGGAAGTTTTATCTGGCGTTGCCCAGCTTCGTTATAAGTCATCTGGTCCTGGAAACCGAGACGCTCAATAAGACGGATATCGACGAGGGATGCATACGAGCCGCTACAGACAGCAGCATACAGAAGAGTATCGTTCTTGAAATCCGTGTTAAGCCAACAACGTATGATTGCAGGTACCGAGCCCAAGATGAAAAGTCCAGGAGCAAGTCCGGGAGGCTCGTTAGGAGTGTTAAGTCCATAGCCTGTCAAGCTATTCGCTCGCCCAGAAGCCATCGAGTGAACTGAATGTCCTGCTGAACTTTGCCGTCCATCCGACTTATGTGAATAGCTACGCTCGCTCATGACATGGCCCCCCAAGCCGCTTCCAGTGCGAGGTATGAGATCCAGTGACGATCGAGAAGCGTGGGCCCAGTGGCCATGGTTGGCTGTCTCATCAAAACGGACGCTGTTGGCCCGAGAAGTCGTCCCAATGCGACGAGGCTCATCATCGGCGTCTAGTTGTAGATTACCAATGAGGTTGCTTGAATGGTCGTCGAAATTGGAAAAGTGCTCCGCTGTTGGTTGCTGCAAGGGAACTAGATGTATATGAGTTCGGGTTCACAAGACAGAACAATTGAACGCACCCTGCTGGGGAGTACCCCCTAGAACGGATGGAAATGGCGACGATGTTCCCCAGACGTTTTTTAATCTAGAGTCCTCGTCATTTCTCCGTTCTAGTCGAGCAACACGCTCAGCGAGCTCGGCTTGACCCTGTTGAACACGGAGCATCTCGCTCTGAAAGCGCCAGTACTCGTCCCGAGGTTGGAATGCAACACTCTCTGGATCCATCACCGAAAGTGGAGCATCCCTTATCAAGGTCCTGTGGTAGACGAACCTGCTCGTCTTCAATAGCCAGGGGACCGCGCAGGCTCTCCTCCGTCGCCGAGTCCCAGACTGGCGGCACCGCCGTCAACTACTTGACTGCAATTATCCCAATGTAATATTCTGCGTTTCGTTTGGGTTTGGCAAAGGGTGGATGATTGCCTCAGCTAGGAATTGGGATTAGAAAGGTGGGGTGGAGCGTTGGTGATCCTTGAGACCGATATTTTGACGAGTTAGATAGGTTTTCGAGGTTTTTGGTTGGAATCGAAAATATAGAGATCGATAAGGGGGGCAGGTGAAGCGTGTGTGCCTTTGTGGTTGTTGGTGTGTTACTGGGGACAGCGCTGGGATTTGTATGCGGCGTTGTCGGGATCGTATGGTTTCACGAACAGTCCTAGAGGGTGAAAGGCACGTCGAGGGTCATGAATACAGCTCTGTCCGTGGAGGGCACTTCTAGTAACGGAATCCCGAAGGAAAGAGTGGCAGTTGGGGCAAGGCGAAGATGTTGGACAATGTGGTCGGTGTTTGATGATTCCAGGTCCTGAAGTTCGAAGACGCGCCACTAAGCCCGGCCTTAGCGCTGCATGTGATTGGGGCATCCTTCGGACATAAGACCGCAAGTCAAGAGCATAGAGCGCAGTACTAACCGTCAACTACAACGGCTACCGAGATATGGTCTAAGATAACTCCGCCCTTCTATTCTAGGTCTGAGCTCTGAGCTTCCCCCTTGACACGAATCGATTTGGGAGAAGCTCAAGCAGCGTCCTCTATGTCGATGTAGGTATATACCTACCCTGTTTGAGATAGGCTACTCCTCATTGCTACGCGGACTTCTCAAATGCTTCCCAAGCCGCCGGGTCATTCCAAGCAGGAAACACCATGGGTAGTCTCTCAGGTGCTTGATCGGGCCAATTCTCATCAATCACCTTGACCAA
The DNA here is from genome assembly GCA_001007845.1 of Nigrograna mackinnonii. Taxonomy (NCBI): domain Eukaryota; kingdom Fungi; phylum Ascomycota; class Dothideomycetes; order Pleosporales; family Nigrogranaceae; genus Nigrograna; species Nigrograna mackinnonii. The sequence continues at coordinate 141,953 of JGVQ01000121.1, forward strand.
TTCATGAAACAAGATCTCGTATCCAACTGGGTTGAAGTGCAATCCTATCATCATTATTAGCTCTCAAGTAGCCACGTCTCAAGCTTGGTATATATACCATCATGCATCAAATCGGCTAGTGCGGAATGCTGAGGAATGTCCAAAGAACCGTGGAGAGGCTCTCCTTGCTTCCAGGTCGTAGCGTTGAAGTTGGCCCGTGCCATGAATGCAGTCCAGAGATCAAGTACTGGCACATGAAGCTTCACGCCCAAGTGCACTACGGCTTCAGCGTAACCCTTCGTGGTTGCGGCTAATCTAGAGACCGACTCCAGTCCCTTTTCCTGGTCTCCTAGCCATAACGAATGTTCATCGATTGGAGGGGGAGCAACCAAGATTATGCGGGGTTGATGAGCCTTCACCAAAGGATGAGTCACGATCGCCTCGAGATTATTCACATATTCATCAATGGGAACATGTTGTTTCAGTGCCAGCGCCTCTTTGAGAACTGCATCATTTGCACCGAAGAAAACAACCTGTGGTGGTCAATGCTTCGCATTCGAGGGTGGGTTTTCTGAGATGCGTACAAGGAATCGAATGTGTGCTTGCTCGGGGGACGGAATAATGCTGGGAAGCACTTTCAAGGCCTGAACAGTATTGTATCCGCTACATGATATCAGACAAAAGTTAGCAGGAGACGGCACTTGTCCTACCTGAATCCACGATTGACAACGTCCAGGCGCCTAATGTATGCTTAAGCCAAGTCAGACGACCCATTCCTTAAAAAGCATTCCCGCCGTCTCCCGTGATATTAATGTAATGGGCTTGCCTATCTAAAGTGTGGATTTAGGTTGGTGCCGGATACTGACCGTTCTGCAAGGCAGCCGAGAAACCAAAGCCACGCTGTTGGTCGAAGGACTGCTGGGTTATGGAATCCCCAAATAGGAAAAACTGATCATAGGTAGGCGCCTAGTGATATTAGCTCATGTCCGAGAAATTCCCCCAACACCAGGAGAAGACTCGGATAACCTGCCATGATATTTCGAGATTGGCGTGTAGTAAGATGATCTTGCTCCTTGGTGAACAGCACAGCAAGATTGACAAGGCCCCAACGATGCCTGATAAGCTGGGGAAGACAGACGGTGGAAGAGCAGGCTAACGGGAACAAGCTACGGCGCCGAGATCGGCTGATGGGGGGTGATGGGGTTGGGATGGGGAATTAGGCACGTGCAATGTTTAGTGCAAGCGGGGAGAGCAGGTAGAGAAGGGAGGGCATCACCTGGTCGTTTAATTATTCTTTTTGGGAAGACATGTACACATCTATGCATCTCAAGGGGGACCCACAGACGGCTGCAAATAAACATCCAAGCAGCATATGTACGGAGGCCCTAGGTACAGGTCAAAACAACATGTTGCAGCTGCTCGGGAGGGGCGAGCTACATTGGTATTGGAAGATTCTTGGAGCGAGAGCAAGACGACTATTCCCGAATTGACCTAATAATAAACGGGACGGGATCAGGACAGGACAGGCCAGGACAGGACCCTGAGTGAGGCTGGCACCGTCGATGCACCTCAAATGCACCGTAAATGCACCGTCGGATGCACTCTGACGCACCGCCCTCTTGCGCGGCTCCAAGGGCTTGGGCAAAGTCCCTGAACAAATGACGAAAGGCCAAGGCCTGACCACCCACTCACCCAACTGTCCACACAAACTGCGGAGGCCTACACATCCACATGGACGTGCATCGGGCCCATTCCGAGTCTCTTCGCTGAGTCCAAGACCTTCGGCGACATGGATCACTTCCGCTACAGGCGCCAACATGCCGGCAGCACGACAAGTGCGCGTGAGTACATTGCCAGCTCCGTACCATTCCCTCGAACGCTTTAACGACAAACATCCTCTCGACTCCCCCAAAATTATTGGTGTGCCCTCACCGCCGCCGTCACCGTCACCCTCTTCCTTTCTTCTCCTTCGTCTCTTCTTCCTGTTTCTTCTTTCCGCCCTGTTCATTGTCCTGAGCCCGAACCCGAGTCCGCCAACAAAGCTACGAGGCCGAAAAGGGAGGCACCGAGGTTGGATGCAGGGTCCATTATTGTCCACAAGTCGCCTGCTCTCGCTCCCGCCCGCCACACGCATTCAGCCAGCGCCAGCAAGTGGACGCATGCCTTGCTTCTGTCACTTGTCTGCCCTGTAACTTAGTGGTGGGTTACCCTCAAGAGAAAGAATAGGCCACACCCGGGCCCATCACCTTGTCCGCGTCCGCGTCCGCAATAGGTCGCGGGGCGGCGATGAGCCACAATCCCGGTGCCTCATGATCTATGCCACCTACACAGCAACAACACCCCCCTTCCCCTTCTCCCTTCAGATGACCTATCCAGCTGCCTCGGACCCGCGACATGATTCTCTTCTCTCTGTTACTAATAAACTCCTTTGTTGACAGCTCCCTTCCGACCTACCTCCGACCCGACCGCAACCATGCCCAAGTCCATGGTCTCATTCCGGAGCGTCGATCGCCGAAGTAGCTTTGATTACGATGGAGACGACGACGAGAATACATCGCTGTTGGACCCCGACGAGAGGGACAATTCCCACCACCACAGACCTCTACCTTCCCCTACAGCTACTTTCCGGGGCCTGAGACGCTCTCGCATCTCCGACAATGATGTACCCCGAACCTCTACCAACGAACGATCCAGTCTCCTACCAAATGCCCATGGAAGCGCGCGGTCATACAAGAGTGTACCCGCTACTATGCCAGGCACCCCCAGACCCCATCATGTTAGGCACAACAGCCAGTTGCCCACCAACAATAGGCTCCGGCAAAGTCGCGCCGGCTCTTTCAGTCAAACGTTCAGCGGGAGGCTGGTGAACGCTCTCAGCTCCGAGCGGCGGCAAGCGATGGAGGATAGTATGCAGCAGTCCAAACTTTCCTTCTGGCAGGACGACCGTGTCTGGTACGACCAGTTCACCTCGACTGACTGGGTGCACGACAGTATTGCGGACGCATACCGAGTAAAGGCACTTCGCAGTCGCAAGGATATACGCGGAAGGCTTGCCGCTTGGTTTGATGGTGCCCAAGGATGGATTCTGGTTGCTATAATTGGCATCTTGACTGCAATCATTGCTTATTTCATCAACGTCACAGAAACCACTCTATTTGACTGGAAAGAAGGGTACTGTACCAAGAAATGGTACTTAAGTCGAAAGAATTGCTGCGACGGAGCAACCATATGCGATGAGTGGCTACACTGGTCAAAGGCCATCACATCTAATAGGCTTGATAGCGAAGGTATCCAGTTCGTGGCCTTTGTATGCAGCGTCATTGTATTCTCGATGGCGTCTTGTGTTCTTACTTTGGCAACGAAAACGGTGATTCCCTCCGCTGTCTCATTGTCTACGCTCGATGAAAACCTGGGTGCCGACCTCCTCCAACCACAGCGAGAAGACGAAGCATCGAAATTAAGCCCCGAGGACAGGTTTCAGGAGTCACTTCAACGACCACCGATGGTCTACTATTCGGCAGCAGGCAGTGGTGTAGCTGAAGTCAAGGTTATATTAAGCGGCTTCGTCCTTCACGGTTACCTCGGTTTACGGACGGTGGTTATCAAGACTCTAGGCCTGATTCTTAGCGTTGCATCTGGACTTAGCCTTGGTAAAGAGGGTCCATACGTCCACATCGCAACCTGTATAGGCAATATCGCGTGCCGTCTTTTTTCAAAATACAACCAAAACGACGGAAAGCGCAGAGAAGTACTGTCTGCTAGTGCTGCCAGTGGCGTCGCTGTAGCATTCGGTGCTCCGATTGGTGGCGTTCTCTTCAGCTTGGAAGAAGTTAGTTACTACTTCCCGCCAAAGACCCTCTTTAGGACTTTCTTCTGTTGCATTGTAAGTTATTCCAACATACCAACCATTTTTACAATCAATAACAAGAGACAGGCTGCTGCTCTGACCTTAAAGTTCGCTAATCCCTATGGAACCGGCAAGATTGTCTTATTCGAAGTTCGTTATCTCACGGACTGGCAATTCTTGGAGATATTTGCATTCATCATCACTGGCGCATTGGGAGGTGTACTGGGGGCTCTATTCATCAAAGCCTCTCGCATATGGGCGCGAACCTTCCGTCGCATTCCTATCATCAAAAAGCACCCTCTACTTGAGGTTGCTCTCGTAGCCTTTGTCACTGGCATTCTCAGTTTCTGGAACAGATACACGAAACTTCCAGTCACAGAACTCTTGTTCGAATTGGCCAGCCCTTGTGACACTTTCACGGATAGCGGCGATGGCCTATGTCCCACGCGCGAGCACATTCCAAATGTCATCCGGGTCTTGTTTGTGGCATTCGTAATCAAAGCCGGCCTGACAGTCATTACCTTCGGTATCAAGGTGCCTGCAGGGATCTATGTCCCGTCCATGGTTGTCGGCGGCTTTGCTGGACGTATTGTTGGCCACAGCGTGCAGCTATTCGCCCTTCATTTTGCAGAGTCGGGCATTTTCAGGCATTGTGACCCTACTGGACCTCCGGGCTCATGCGTCGTGCCTGGTGTGTATGCAATGGTTGCAGCCGGCGCAACAATGACTGGTGTCACTCGGCTTACCGTCACACTTGCCGTTATCCTTTTCGAGCTCACTGGGAGCCTCGATCACGTTCTCCCGTTCTCGCTCGGCATTCTGGTTGCCAAGTGGACCGCAGACGCGCTCGAACCTCTTAGCATATACGATCTTCTGACCGATATGAATTCATATCCCTTCCTCGACAACAAAGTCCGCCCGGTCTTCACCACAGAGCTTGGGGATATTACGCCTCGACTCCGCCCGGAGCGTATCATTGACATCTCGGATTCACCTCTTGTGCCAGCTAACGAGCTTCGAGAAAAGCAAGAGTACCTACACATTACAGGAGAGCTAGATGGTGGATTGCCCATTGTCAAAGACGGAGTGCTCGTAGGACTTATCCCCGCTCCAGATCTTGAATTCGCGTTGGATAAGCTCGAGAATGAAGGGAACACTCTTGTGTTGATGTCCACACAAGTGGAGTGGGGAGCGGGCCGTGAGAATGGCGCAGAGAATAGTGAGGAGGAAGAAGATCCAACCGATTTCACACCTTACATCGATCCTGCACCTGTCGCCCTAGACGTTCATTCTCCCATGGATCTCGTCTATGAGTGTTTTGTTAAATTGGGACTGAGATACATGTGCGTACTTCGGGACGGACATTTTGCTGGACTGGTATGTTTTTTGCTATGCCCAATTCAATCATGACTCTTGTGGCTAACTTGCGTAGATTCATAAGAAAGCATTTGTGAAATACACAAAAGATATAGAACAGAGCGAGAAATGAGCGTCATGCGGATAAATCATTAAAGCAAAACCCCAGCATTTATTTGGACTACCCTCGAGCATGGGCATTGGTGTATTGGAGACGGTTGAGTGTGAATCATTGATACCTTGGCGTTTAGAAGGCGGACTACACAATAGCATGTGATCTAGATTAGTTACACTGGGCCCTCCAAAGAGAGGGTTTTGTCCCCGGCGGCAGCATTTGCATACAGAATGAAACGAATTCAGTCTTGGAGGAGGGAAACGATAAACCCTACCTACCCACTTGCCATACAAACAATCCCATCACATGCCATTCCATTAAACCCCCCAAAGTGAAGCAAAAACATAGCCCGAATCCTTCATCATGCAAACCCAGGCAATCAAATTCAATCCCGAACCAAAAACTCGCCGCGCCTTGATCCGGTCCCGGGCCGCGAAATTTGCACCGCCCCAACATTTCTCATCCGGCCCCCAACCATTGGACCCCGCCGCAGCTCAGCCCAGCCAATCAGCAATACGAGGCCGAGGTATGCCTCCGACGTGCTATACCTCAGGAACTACGCCGCACCAGCTCGAGGTATCATACCTAGTGCTGTGCATTGCTGCGCTGCGCTGCGGTTTAGTACTTAGGTCGATGGGTATGCCTCCTGCTCTTTTGCATTCTTTTTGAGAGTCACTCGCAGAGTTACTTGCTCGGCATACCGTACCAAACGGACGTACTACTGAGCTTAGGTAGATTGCTAGTTTGGATGTGTGGACTTGGGACTTTAACTTTGCTTTGGTCTGAGTTTGGCCCAGATTGGAATTAGTTGTCTAAGGCGCTTGTTCTATTTGTTGAGTTGAGTTGATTTGATTCTGATTGGATTAAGAAGGAGAGAAAGGGGGAGGGAAGCGAGGAGTACGAATTCGGTGCTGTTCTATTTTGCTGTTTGTGTTGCGCTGCGTTATATCCTTCTAGCTGTTGAAGCTTCTCATCTACACACCCGCTCACATATTTTGTATCCTGTCTGGTTCTATTTTCCTTTCATATCTCCCACCTCGTTGATGTCTTCTTATTTTCTCCTTTGAATACCCCTACCCAGACTACCACGACCAGACCCCTTCTTTTTTCTCATCTCCAATTCTCATTCCCGATTCCAACTCCAGTCTCGATCCAAATCCCACTACACCATCCCCCAAACCAACCTATCAACCACCAAAATGGCGACAATGGACCCCGCCCTCTTCTCCCGCAAAATCTACATAGCCCTCGCCAGCGTCCTAGGCCTCGCGGCCATCATCGCAACAGCCATCTATCTCATCCACCGTATTCGACAATGGAGATATCGACTGTCTAGACGGGAGTACGTTTCCAGTGCGATCAGGGGACCGATTGATTGGGCAGACTGGGCAAGGTCTGATGAGTTGGATACTAGCGGGGCGAGGGATGAGGAGGAGAGGTTACCACTTATTACTGAGTCTGAGGAATTTGTGCCGAGCGAGAGATCGAGGAGTGGGGGTTTGGCTTTGGCTTTCGATGTGGATTTCGATCGGGAGGATGTTTCGGAGGGTTCTGAGGTCGGGGTTGAGGATAGAGAGTCGCTTGCAGATACGAGGGGAGACCGAGAGAGATATGACACGGCATTTATTGAGGTCGATGACGAGGACGATCGGTTTAAGACGTCTAGCCGAGCGAGGAGGAGGTATATGGAGAGCTTTGTGGTAGATGAGGAGGATGAGGAGGAACCTGAGTCTGATGAGCGTGCTAGACTTGGGGGGGATGAAGATAGAGCAGTGTTGGATGTGACACGCGTCGAAGACGGATTAAGAAGTCAGAGATCGGACATACCAGTTCTGGGGGCAGTTTATAATGAGGGGTTCATGCCTAGTAAAACAAGTGTATCTGATTTGATGCTGATGAGCGAGGATATCGCTCCTCGTACAGAGGGTAAGAAGGCAATTCGTAAAAAGACACGAGAAGAGTTGGAGACTGAACCCATTTTTGGGTCTGAGGCAACGAGTCCGAAACCAGAAAAGAGGTGGACGACGGATGCCGTATCCGAGGATGAAGAAGTAGAGAAAAGAAAGATAACAGCTGAGGGCAGGCGTAGATTTCGCCGTACATTTCTGAGCGCGGATAGCCATGATAAGAAAGAGGAAAAGAGACCGAGGAAGCGCATACATTCAGGGTTGACAGTGGAGGGTGAACAGCCACCGGACAAAGACGAAGAGGATGAAACGGAAAAGAGTAAGCAAATAGATATCCGTTCCTCGCAGGCTCGTGACGGCGAGGATTTGGTGGGAATGCTTTTTGGTTCTGGGCCTTCAGAATCTAAGGATGAGGATGAGGGCAAAGACCTTAACCGTGATGCTCATTTCACAACAGAGTTTAGCGGAGATGTTCCAATTCCCGACAGTAAGAGCCAGGAAGAAGACGAGGCGGACAAGCGAGAAGCGTTGGGCCAACTCACGCTTGGCGGGCTCGAAGAGCACAGTCAAACGCGGGCCAAGTCTCCAGATCGTCCATGGGATTTCAGCTCCCATCCGTCAACATATACCGGGCCAAGAGCTCATCATCATATACTTCCGGAGCCTAGCAGGCAAACGCAGGCTGAGCCTCCTGAACGCCCACGGGATACCAGCTTCCGTTCATCGAGATATACCGAGCCAATAATTCCTCATGGACCACTTCCAATACAGCATCATCATCAACTTCCAGCGGGGCTTAGAGGATTCATTCTTAAGCAATCTAAAGTACGCGCAGGAGATGAAGAAGAAGAAGAGGAGGAGGAGGAGGAGGAGGAGGAGGAAGAGAGTGAGCAAAGCGAGTCTGATGAAGGGCAAAGTGGGCCTCCTGGAGAGCTCCCCAGCGGGCGAGCAGCTCTGCCAAGACCACCAGCTCCAAAATTCGGAGATTACAGAGACTACAGAGTTGTGGGAGGATATATGCCCCCAGAAGCTACAACTTCTAGAGATCGGTCGAGATATGCATCTTCTTTGAACAAGATATCGGTGGACACAGCTGAGGATGAAGACTTTGATATGGTTGCATATGATAAAGTTGCAGACGAGAGTGAAGAACCAGAAGAAGAGACTCGAAGCTCCGCTGTAGACTGGTTCGGATCTGTAGAGCCCACAGACCTCGTTTTACAACAACATGAAACAGGTTCCGGCAAAACTGTGAGGTTCTCGGAAGAGTATGAGCAAGCCGAAGAGCCTGAGGAGCCGCCTATGCTCCCCGGTTTCCCTCCTGAACTGTTTTCAGCTTATCAACACCAACAAATTGCACCAGAAGCCTCCATGGATCTAGCTTCTCACGCCCCTACGAGTTATCCTGATTTTAACTCATTATTTAGGCGAAGCGGCTTCACAGAAGGGCAGATTGAGGAACTACGGCTGGAGTCTTTAGGGGCTACCCATTCCCCATACATGACGTTCATGAGCCCCCAGCAAACTGACGGCCGCGATTCCGAGAGTACTTTCCATGCCCCATCAGATGAGGTAGCGCGCGCTAATGAAGGCTCTTCCCTGAATTTCACTCGGAGGCACTACCAGGAAGACAGAGAATTACCTAGTTCCGTACATCACAAGAGGAACATTGGTATAAAGAGCGATAGTGACAGAAAGGTTTTCGCTGAAAGGCCGGTCCGTCACATGAAAAGGAAGAACGTTAAGTCTCTTTCAACAAGGCCCATTCAAGAAGAGACCCATACCCCTGATGGCAATCTAGTTGAGGATCTGGACATGAAAGATGTACTGGATTCACATCTAATACGCTCCCCCTCTAGAACACCATATTTGCTTTCGCCAGAAACATCTTTTGAGACTTCAATAAAGGAGGCGCTACCATTTGTGAACCCACAAGAGGTTGAATTTACTCATAATCCAGTGATATTCTCGCATCTCAGGAATATAACATTACCTGAACCAACAAATCAGAAGGAACTACCTCAGTCCAATCCACCATCAAAGACGCCTGAACTTTTAGACAGCTCAACTTATCAATCAAAAGAAGACAATGTCCGGCCAGAACGTCAGGAAAGCTTTTCTTCAGGTATTGGCTCCAAAGCGCAGACAGAATATGATACTCTAAGCTCTGTTTCCGACCGCCGAATAACTCCAGAGCGTCTTTCGACACAAGGCTCCACAACTGACGGCCAAAGCCCTCGGACACCAGCCGATGCAGAAATGCTTGACGTAGAACCTCGAATAATGGCTTGTAACCAATCAAGTCCAGAGGAGGTCAAAGAAGAGACAAATGGGCTCTACAGGTGTGAGGAGTGTGACATTCCATTCAAGACGCTCGGTCTGAAAAAGTAAAGCTCCTCACCACAACCTCAAATCCACCTGCTAACATGAATCCCAGCAAACACAATAACCGCAAACATGTTCGACGCTACGTATGCAAGGTATCAGGCTGTGACGCATCCTTCCACCTAAACGCCGACCTCCAACGACATCGACAAACTGTCCACAAGGATGTTTTCAAGAGTATAGAATGGAAGTGTACAAATTCGTTTTGTAAAACTCCAGACGTGGTGTTCACGAGGAAGGATAATTTCAAGAGACATTTGGCTAGGTGTGCAAAGGCTGCGCAGGCGGGATGATATCTGTTTGGCAACATTGATTTTGTATCTTTTGGTGATTTATGGTCTTCTTCGCATCGAAGCGTTGAGAAATTCAAAAGGTCCACTCCGTCAAACGCTGGGTATGTGTTGAGATACCAACACTCCATATATGCCCAAAAATGAAATACCAGCGTCGCAGAAATCACTGCCGCTCCAGCTTCGGAGGCTGCATCGTAACGACTCACATGTCTAAAAATTCACCTCGACGAGCCATGAACACACTTGTTTCCAGTCTCCCGTCCGGCAAACGTTGGGAAATGTCAAGAAGCCCTTCCACTTCCGGAAGAAAATACAATTCTCCAATGTGTAAGCTGGTTGGAAACGAGGTATGATGGCAGAATGATCTGGAATGGATTGACCTAAAAGTGTATTTGCGGAGCTTGTTTCGGCTGTCTTATTTGAATTTTTATAAAACAAGATAGTCAGTTATGGCTTCTTGGTTCGATTCATCTATTTTTGGGGTCTTTTTAGGTGTTTTGGTTTTCAAGGGGGTTGGTTCATGGGCCGAGATGGTGGAATTCTGTTTTGGAGTTGGGTCGCCAGTGACAATGGGTTTCTAGTGATTTCAGCATCAGAGATCGGGAATATTATGAACCTGTATATGGTAGGGCTTTGTATGGCCTGGCGGGAAAGACTAATATGGAGAAACACAGCTATCAGGAGCCTGGTTTGCGTGATCGTGAGTTTGCTCAAAACGCTGTCTGTTATACTCGCTATCCTAAGTGGTGTTGCAGCTTGTGTGACTGGGGAGGCACAACGAACATTGGAGGAGCATATGAGCAGCAACTCGATGAATTCTAAGGTTTACTTGGAATGTATGACTTGTACAGGTAGTACAACAAGGCTGGGCGACAGGGATAGCTCGTGTTTATCCAATCATGTCCTTGACCCGCCAAATCAGTAGATACGCCCCCAGAGGCAAGCCTCAGCCTTGTACGTTGTGGCAGCCGCGACGGTCATGGGAATACCTCCGATCAAAGGATTTGCCGACTCTTCGATGGCAAAGTTTGCGTAGGAGAACTAGATTTACAAATGCTAGGGAGTTTATCAACTAAGCAAGTAAATCGTCCAGATCTCTTATATCCTCTGTATATATCCAAACATTATGACCCTTGAAACGTCTCTTCAATATTAGACGCGGGGCTTATCGAATCAGCTGCCAAGAAGTGGAGATTGCTTTCCAGGCAGCGACACATGCTGTTCCTTCATCCCACTTCAATTCCATATGTCTGCCTACGATACACAGGTTGGTCGTTACATTGAATACCGTATCTAAAAGCGACGTCTATTAACACTTCTTTGTCCTTGAGGCCACTTTCTTTGTGCCTAAGACGCGGCTCAAAACGCGTCCATGGCGCAGCCTCGCGTCCTCTGTCTAGATGGGGGAGGTATTCGGGGTCTGTCTGAAATCTTGATTCTGAAGGAGCTGATGCTGAAGATTCGGCTGTATCACGATTTGGACTTCACACCAGAGCCAAATCAATGCTTTGATCTTATTTGTGGGACCAGTACAGGTGGTTTGCTGGCCGTCCTCCTTGGCCGCTTGGGAAAGACTTTGGATGAATGCGAGGCTTTATACAGAACCTTTGGGTCGAGCATTTTCTCTGGAAGCTCTGCATCGAGAGCTACTAGACTAGCCTTCACCGGCTCGAGACACGCAAGTGAGGGACTGGCTGAAATCATTCGTGGGCAGGCACGAAACGAGAAGATGTACGAACAGGAAGCGAAATCTCATAGCCCGGTAGGTTTCTTATCTCCATATAGCAACACGGCAAACTAATCTCGATCTTCTTTACCTAGGTCGCGGTCGTGGCGATATCCAAGACAACCCATGACGACTATCTATTTCGGAGCTACGGCATTCGAGCCAGCATCGAAAACTGTTCGATTGTCGATGCTTGTCTAGCAACGTCCGCTGCCACTACATTCTTTTCCCCTATTATCATCAACGGCGTTGAGTATATCGATGGAGGGTTTGGGAAGAATAACCCCAGTGAAGTTGCTCTGAAGGAATTGGAGTCTGATAATTGGACCCCACGGATGAGAGATGCTCTACAAGAGATCGGCTGTTTGGTGTCTATAGGAACCGGCCGACCTACATTCCGTCTGGAGCATAGCAAAGTCAAGTCGAAAATCCTCCCAAAAGGGCTTGCTGCCTTGCGGGATGCAGCCAGTACATGTGTTCAGATCGCAACAGACTGCCACCGCGAGCATCTGAAGATTGAGAGCAGGCATGTCACCTTTCCTTACCCCTGGTCTTTCTCTCCACTACTTGAGCTAACAGACCTCTCAGCTTCAAAAAGGTTGGCCGAAGTGATCTATATCACCGCTTTGATGTTGATAGGGGACTGGAATTGGTAGAGCTTGATGAAAGTAACCCTGAATCCCTACAGCACATCTCAGCCGTTACGAAATCGTACCTGAAGAACTACGAAGAGAATTTAGCAAAATGTGCCGCGCTGATTGCACCGAGAAATGGTATGCGAATCTGAACCTTCTTTGTATTTAGCCATGACTTTATGATCATTACCTGACTAGCTGAAGATTTGGTCACAAGCCGATCCAATCCACTGGTGCTTTCGACCTTACCGATGATGACTGATACATTTTTTGGTCGGAAAGATGAGCTTTGCGAGCTACGAGAAGCACTTCTTCCTTCTCATCCTGGAAGGAAGAGCGTCCTGCTCCACGGCATTGGGGGTGCCGGCAAAACTCAACTTGCTCTTCAGCATATCCGACAAGATGGCCATATATATTCAGCCATCTTATGGATTAATGCTTCTACAAAAGAGAACGCTCGATGGTCATTTAGTGAAGCTACGGCCACAATCTCGTCTAGTTGGCCTCTTGAACTGCCCGTTCCATATGCAGGCCCAACCACCGACGATATACTAAAAGTGACTGCGCGGCTACGCTCAACCCGATACACAAACTGGCTCATAGTTGTCGATAGCATCGATGATCCAGATCGAAGCCAATTGCTGAAATACATGCCGCAGGGTGGATACGGTTCTATACTCATCACCAGCACACAACATGTTACCTGTAGCGGGTTCAGACCAGGAAAGAGGCTCGTAGTAGATGGCCTTGATGCTCAAAGTTCTCGTTCCCTGATACTTGCGAGAAGTGAACGTAGCGGTACGGATGAAGATGGCAAGTAGCCACCAATTACACCTTTATGACTGTGCTGACCCTTGTTATAGATCCTCGCGCCTTGTCAGCCCTTGCTAAAGAATTGAGTGGCATCCCTTTAGCTTTGGAGCAAGCCGGAGCCCTAATTCGCGAAGGAGAATTCTCCTTCTCTCACTTCAACTCTGTCTACAGGACCAGATATAGACAGCTCATGGAAACCTGTCCACAAGAAGGGTTCTGGGCTTATGACAAAAATCGAGTGATCATGACAATCCTTGACATGGCTCGTAATGTCGTTGCGAAGGATCCGGAACATGCGGCACTTCTCGATTTCATAGGAGTGCTTGGATCGTGGCAGACACCGGTATCTCTCCTTGAAGGGTTCCAGTTTACCACTCTCGGAAGCTCCACTCTCGATTCAATAGGGAAAGATTTGGTAATGTTGCAGCATTTATGCCATGATCCCAACTTCCTCCGTCTGGCTCTCCGCCGCCTCTCTAACCTCTACTTGATTAAGCTCAACGAAGAAAGGGGTCTCATCAAGACATTCATGGTACATAGGATCTTGTGTCAGTGGTGCATTGACAATGTGGTAGCTATACGCAAGGACTACATTGTTCAGGCAGCGTACGGTCTGGCGAAAGACGTCATCACACCTACAGCAGCAGGATATCCCATCTGGGACACAACAGATCAGAAAATTAAACGCAACTACTTAGCACCCCTGGAAAACTGCATCTCTCTTGTCCGAAAGCATGTCTTCCAAAATAATCGAGACCTTCACCAGAATCAACATTCAGAGGCTTGGTCGGCCATTGCCAGCCATACGGCCCGGGCTTACCTTAGCATAGGCGCAACGGAAGAGGCAGCGAAGTACTTTCATGAGTCCATCGAGCTTGAAATCTCAAGAGCTAGTACTGAAGCCACCCAGTGGCCCAACAGCAAGTTTTCCTTGAGCCTCCTTTCAGGCCTCACAAGAACATACCAGAAAAGTGGCGAAATAGAAAAAGCATTAGAAACTCTTCAGACTGCTCTCCATGTTTCTGAAATGTTGTATGGATCAGTCAATGAAACTACCGTAGCAATTGTTGCCTGCATCAAAGAAGTCTCGGAGAGGCAGGAAATTACGCAAAGGCACCACAAGGCTGCAGTCATAGCTTCAACAGATGTCGGAACGTATAGGAAGACCAATGAGAGAGCTCAGCCGCCGCTCGATCCACAGCAACATGGGTTACAACAGCTGTCATGCTCAGCGCGCATGGATCCTGAGTTAGACGCCGAAGAAAGTGGAGAAATGAATGAAGAGTGGGAACCAGCCGCCGACGTATTGCTGGGTGCCGCTTATGAGGGCGATGAGGGCACAGTAGCGTTGTTACTTGGCCTGCCAAACGTAAATGTTGATTCCAAAGATCGAGAAGGACGAACACCGCTGTGGATGGCCGCTCGGAAAGGACACGCAAGAGTAGTAGATTTACTGCTAAAAACAGGCCGCGTGGAGGTCAATGTGAGTGCATTTAAGGGTAATACACCCTTAGGAATAGCAGCATCAGCGGGGCACACTGAAGTGGTAACTATACTACTTGCAATAGACAAAGTGGATGTGAACGCGCAGGATGAACTAGGACAGACACCCTTAGTAAAGGCAGCATTAGCAGGGCACAGAGAAGTAGTAGCTTTACTACTTGCAATAGACAAAGTGGATGTGAACGCGCAGGATGAACTAGGACGGACTCCCTTAATAGCTGCGGCGGCGGTGGGGAGTAGAGAAGTGGTATCTTTACTACTTGCGAAAGAGAAAGTAGATGTGAACGCGGAGGATAAAATGGGATGGACACCCTTAGCGGCAGCAGTATTATGGGGGGACAGAGAAGTAGTATCTTTACTACTTGCAATAGACAGAGTGGATGTGAATGTTCAGAACACTTCGGGACAAACACCGCTTAGCTGGGCGTGTAGGATGGGACATGAAGAGGTGGTGAAGCTCTTGCTCAATAGAGGTGCTGATATGCAAGGTGAATTGGAGGACGATACACTTCGTATAGCCTTGCAGTTTGGCTATCTGACCACTGTCATATTGTTACTTCAAAAAGGACTCGAGGTCGACGCTGGAAGACAAGAGTATATCAATGGACTTGCTCGGGCTCTAAGAGGATACGAAGAGTCAGATGTCAGTCCTTTGATTGATGCATGCGCCGATGTCGCGCCTGAGTGCAGACAGTCACTCTCAGAAGCCATGGCCATGGCCGCGGAGCTAAATCGGCAACCGGAAATAGCGCACGCTATCGTGAAAGTTGGTAAAAGCCATGGAACACGTTTTAACCGGATTTGGAAGAAAGTTGCGGGGCATCGTGGTGATAGGAAGATAAATCGACCCGCAGTCGAGTGACGTGTGAATAACCAAGTAGGATAGCAAATCGGGGCAATTCCAATGTATTCTCCTATCTGCGTGGGATACTCGGTGAGGTGTAGGACGCCTCACCGATTACCGAACGCGATGCGGGTATACCCGCTCGTCACATGACTATTTCACTCCAAGAGATAGTAACATGGTAAATTTTTTAGAAAGACATTGCATGTGAATGGTTCAGACCAAGGCTGAGCGACAGGGGTAGCTCGCGCCTGCCCAGTCATATCATTGGCCCATGAAATGGGTATGCCTCTGGAAGCGAGCATCAGCCTTGTACGAGGTGGGAAGTTATATGTTCAACAATTGTGCATTATATACGGACTTTGTGAATTACTTGATTCTCTGATCGATGCAAGAGGAATTCTGTCCTATGATCTCGCGACCATGTCTGTCCCACAGCTCGCCGAAGCAATTGAACGACTATCTATCCAAGGATCAAACCCATCAAACACTCAGTCATGTGGATGTGGATCGCCGACGTCCCCAGCAATGACGCGATGGCTAAATGAATCAACATGCCAGGAGCCTTTTCATTCGCAAGCTCGGCCTGGTGGTCAACATGCCACTCAAGGCAATGAGGCGGCCATTGAGAATGCAGAAGGGAGTGACCAGGAACATGCAGGGTCCCTCGGGCGGGATAGTGACAGTCGCCCGAGAGAGTCTTCAAGTGGAACAGTCCGGGAGAATGAAACAGAAAATTCAGTATGGCAGCAAACTACAGATTCTCATGATTCTCATGATACGATAGATAGAGAGATGGTGAGGGGAGATGAATTGTATCTCGACGAAGCTCAAGGCGCTCATAAAAGTACATCTGACTCGCCCAATTTTCTTGAATCTCTCTACGTCGATAAAGAACTCGAAGAAGCACAGTCACAGACGCAACAGGTAGAAGGATCTGATGAGTACGCAATCAGCGTTTCACTACCGTTTGTCTGCAGTATTCCACTAATATTCTACATTTAGATTGACCTTTTCTCATGCGGAGCCTTCAACTACACCTAGTCTTCCTCCTTTAGCTATCAATCTGGATATTGAGCATGCCATGCCTTATATAGCGTCAATTGAGGCGAGTAGTTTCAGTTCTGGGCAGACGGTAGCACCCGGGGACGTAGAATTAGACCTAAATCCTGTCATCTTCGGCCACCTGCGAGAACCCGTTCTAAAATTGGATTCTAGAATGCCGACACAATTCAGTCAACGTTTGAATCACTGCCGCTCTGCGGACGAAAACGGTTTAGAGGCGAAAGAAGGGATGGTCGGTGTGTCAGTTCCTTTTCCGGCATCGTCTGCCGGAACAGAGAGCGTTCTGCTATCGTGCATTGGCGAGGTACCCGAATTAGAATCAAAGTCAGAAAACGGAAACGCAAGTACAATACTCGAGGACGGCTCCGTCTCACGTCAGCAATTGAATGGTGCTAGCAAAGCTACACAGGCTCTTCCTAGTTCAAGCAGCTCCAACCCCCAGGTCAAACCCTTCCAGTTCAAGTGTCGAGATTGTAGTGAATCGTTCCGAACCAACGGCGAACTAACGTAAGCCCACCATCTAAACTTTCATAATACCTGAAGATAACTTACATGAAGAAGGAAGCACAAGTATCGTAAACATGAGCGCCGTTTTGGCTGTGAGGCGTGTGCGGTCATGTTTGGTTTGAAGTCAGATCTTGAGCGTCACAAACGTACTGTACATCAGAGTGAACAAGCCGAGGCGATAACATTTGTTTGTTCGAATCCAACTTGCAGTGCGCCAAACAAGAAATTCAACAGGAAGGACAATTTCAACCGCCATGTTGAGCGTTGTACAAATGGTGGAGCTCAGAGTAGTGACTGAACTTGGGGATAGAAGTGCTCTATATCGCCCGAAGCTATTTCGATAAATATGAAATCTATTACAAACTTTTGGAATGCACAGACTTGGGAAATTCAAGAAGAAACTTATCACTGTTTTCTGGAATGAGGCGAAAGGACAAATATGTCTCGGCGTAGTTCTGAACACGATGTCTCACCTCTTATGAGACTATACAGAAACTCGCACGTGTATTCTCCCTGACGCTCAGGCGATCATTATCCACTTGAGTATAGTGTTAATATATAAGCTGTTGCTAGTTGCTTTCACCACCTGAATTACTTTTCGGATCAAACACTTGGACGTTTTCAAGGAATATTCAGATCATCATTACAGAGAACTTACACATCCACCATAATACGGATGTAGAACTAGCGTCGAGAGCTGCGTAGTTGAAAGGCGGTGAAATTTTCGCTTAGTAGACCCTGTGTCGCCCGTGGAATAATACGTGATGTCGCAAACGGACCGTACATTCTTTCATCCGTAGTGATAGGGGAACTTTGCTTTCAGCTGCGCAGGGAAAGCATGCGCGATTGCAGTGTTTGTCGCGAATCTCAGGCCATTGTCTGGATGAGTAGAAATACATCGCTAATAAAATTGATGTTTGGAATTTGAACAAAGTACATTCTTGAATTTGTCACTGATGAAGACAGTATCATAGCTATTTACATTTTCTCCTCTCCTGCTTCCCACATGGCTTGTCTAAGCCGACCCTATGAATTGTTCCCTTGCCATGGACTAGAAGAGCGGGTGCTTAAACACCAGAAGTAATTTCCATGGATGCCGAACCACTGCTGTGGTATCCTTCCGTAGCAAGAATCATGTAGTTATGGGTACCAAGCTTCTGGCCGGCCTTTGACCAAGCATCAAAGTGGTTCTGAGTGGTGATTGAACCGCCAATGCGCTTCTGGGTTCGGACAGACCAGAATTGCTGGAAGGTGGAGGTTCCGTCAATGGATGGCTGGTTGGTTCGGGTGGTTTGATAGATGTCATATGTTCCGCCGTCGGATTGGACAGTACCCTTCTTCTGAGCACCAGAAGATGGGTTGTAGCTTCCGTAAGACTCGACAATGTAGTATTCAATAAGAGGGTTGCGAGTCCAGCCGTAGAGGGAGACGTAGGAGTTCACGCTTGCGGCGTTCCAGGTACCGGTGTAGTTCACAACCTTTGCACCTCCAGGATTCCATCCCTTACCAGCGACAAAGTTGCCCACATTGTTCCATGAGCAGCTGTACTTGCCTTTGGCCTCGTTGTTGTAGGTGACTTGGCCCTGGTTGTCGGACCAGAAAGAGTAGAAGAACCCATCATGAGTTCCCGTGCCCTGAGGAGTAGCACGAGTGATGAGGTCAAGGGGAGAGGCCAAAACGGCAGCAGCACCGCTAAGGGCGAGGACGACAGAGGAGAATGCGACCATGATGGCGACAGTAAAATTGGATTGCTGTTCTGCTTGTGCGATGCCGTCTTGAGGGATTCAGACTGCTTTTATACTCGCACCAGAGGAAATTTATTATCAGTTCGCCATTCCTAGAATCCATGCCGAATGATTTAGTGATTGAACAACCGCCCGGTCAAGTGGAGTGCCATACGATTGGATCTTGAAACGAACGAAAACGGAGCGTTAAGTGGCGCTCTTTTGCCGATAGATTTGCGGGGTGCATGGTCCTGTTGTGTACCAGCCGTGAACCCATATTGATTACCCCAGATTCGCTAATTTGTGAGCTGATGCCACCGGCTATTGAGCCCCCAAGTGAGACTTGTGCCTGAGCCTCCTTACTATGTGCTTCTACGATCAGATCGAAACAAACCTTGGCTTGGGAACAACCTAATTCTGGGTGATCATCTGCTTTTTCTATTAGAGCCCGATAGTGTTGCGCAGTGACTATCTAGAAGAGCAGCCCAACCCAGGTTATCGAATTTTTCGAAACGGGATTTGGGTAGATCGATCTTGAATTGTCTTTGAAACGCTTTCCGATGCGCGCAAAAATATCTATACTAAACTTTATGCACGATTTTCCCTTGGCCTGGCCTATGATCGTTTTGATGATGCCCAAGCTTCACCAAGAGCTGTGCCAAACGCTGCGCCAAATGCTGAAGCCTGAGCTAAGACAACTAGCCAAACCATTATTAGAATTTTGTGTAACTTGCATTTGAACTTAGAACATCCGCGGGCCTGCGAAAAGTCTAAACGCGGCGATCTGCGGTCGAGAAAAGCCTTTCATTCCAGGGTCCAAGACTTTAGCCGGCTTAACGACTGTCATAAGCTTTCATACGCCAGGACAGCGCCTGACCAGTGGTATTTATATTGGAATACAAGGATGGCCATAGAAGAGCTGCGTATGAGATCTTCAAAACGGAACGCTAGTGGCCAAACAATATGGATGGTCGCGAGAAGTGCGTTTCAGTCTTCAGCATAACATCGACTTGCCGAGGAGATTGTGATCATGGTGAAAACATTGCTTTGTTCATTCGTGCGAATGCAATCCAGGGAAAAAAAAGGTATCATATCTTGTCTGCACATGTTTCTGAACTAAGGCGAGCGCTGATACTATCGTACGTTTCTACTATAAGATACTTGGCGACAGCTCTCATGATTGAATAATTGAATAAAAAGATTTTTTGGGGTATCTAAGGAAGGAAAATTCCTTCGTGTCGTAAAATCGTGATGAAGGGATCATCGAAGTCTCGGTCGGCCAGGCAATGTTCATCAGATACCCTTTGTCTAGACTGACGATCTTGATCCGAACAGTGACTGTTCATATATCCGTTGTTGAACATCTAGTGTTCTAGATGCAGTAGGCAATTGTCGGGCGAATATGCCTACTCCCGATGTTTGTTCCACAGTCGGTCAATGACTTGAAATGTAGCTGTGATAGTTTCCATAGTCTTAGGATCGAGTCTTTGTCCAAATCGTTGCTGCATTTTGTCTGGATGCCATCTGACTCGCTCGGTTTTAAGCAATGCCAATGCATCGCTATCCCAACTTGGCGAGTATCGGAAAAAATGCTCTACCTCATCTCCAGAGACGTGTCCCTTCTCGCCAGAAGCAACCGGCCAAGGAATTACATCTTGGAGATCCATCTCCACATGTTCGGCAGGAAGCTTAAAGTCTTTTAGAGCCTCCCATTTCTGACCGTATCTGATGTATGCGGCCTTCAAGTCATTGGCCTTCTTGCGCTCCTCGCCCCTCCTTAGGCTCTCCTCCATTAGCCTCTTGACTCTATCCCTTTCTGCTGCATCCCTTTGGGCGTCCTTCTCTTGATCCCGGAGTTTTCGCTTACGTTCTTCCCTGGCCTTTTCAAAAGCTTTACGCTCCTCGATAATATGTTGATGGCTTTTCTCCCACATTTTGGTTCTCACATATTCAGCATACTCATCGTCAGACATTTGCTCTAGTTTTCCGTCGGCACCTTTCTTGGTGTTCGGATACACGTGCATAGGCTGGCCATAGACACCTTCCCAATATGCGGCGCCCTCGTCGTCCGCTAGGGCATCAAATAACGACTCCCGAAAAGCTTCATCAGGGTCAACTGCATCCGAACCAAGAGACTTTTGTTCTTGGCCATCGAGGCCATCATATATAGACTCACGATACCTATGATCTGGTTCTTGGTATTCGCCGTTCAAATTCTGGGGCCGAGAGTCGTTGTGTCTTCGCCGTCGTTTCCGTTCGTGTCTTCGAGAAGATCCTGAGTGATCAGAACTATGCCATATTAGTAATCTATAGCAGGCCATTGTGTGATTTCTTACCTAGGTCTGGGGCTCCGTCTGCGTCTGGATTTGTCCTTATAACGAAACTTGGACGCCTTTGACGCTTCGTAGGCGTCCTTCCCCGATTCTTCGGCCATGGGATCATCTATCCCTTTGGAAGCACTTGAGGTGAATATGCAGGGGCATTAATGTAAGGAAGATGGCATGTTTCCCTCCATTCGCGCGAGAGCTGATAGTAAAGTGAAGTCAACAGCTGGAGTGGTGTCTTGTGCGCCTCGTGCCTGCGTTCTTTGCGATCGGTTCCGATGCAGCGGCCCGTGCGTGGCGATCCGCGTTATGTCATTAACGCTTGGCACTCAATAGCTGTTACTCTAATGACCGCAGCTGTCGACAGTCTCTCTACCTCTGTATATCAATCTTCACTCACCATGTCATTCAAGTTTGGCTTGAATGCCAAGAAGGGAAGTCTCGGTGGTGCACAAAAACCCACGCCTGGCAAGCGGAAATCGAAGCCTTTGTTTGATGATGACGATGCCGAAGAAGACAACCACAACAACGCGACTGGCGGAGAGCTCATTGCCGAGTTCAACTTCGATGATCTACCGACTTCGACCGACGTCTCGAAACCAGTGACTAGCAGACGCAAGGACGGTCCTCCCACTCGAAAAGCGCAAGCGCAAAAGGATGATCCGTCATTGATGCATTCAGCGAGCATAAAAGAGGCAGAGAAAAGGGCGAAAGATGCAATGGAGATTGATGCATCAATCTATGATTACGACGCTGCCTATGACGCACTACATGCTAAATCTGCAGCAAAGGCCGCAGCAGCAAAAGAAGACGCACTGCAAAGACGACCAAAATATATGGAAAATTTGTTTGAATCGGCCGACGTACGGAAGAAGGATCAATTACGCGCTCGAGACAAATTACTACAACGGGAACGCGAGGCTGAAGGGGATGAATTTGCCGACAAGGAGAAGTTTGTCACTGGAGCGTACAAGGCACAACAGGAAGAAGCGCGCAAGGCGGAAGAGGAAGAAGCGAAGCGACAAGAGATAGAAGATCGAATGCGGCGGAAACAGGGAATGTCAGGATTTCATAGGAAAATGTTACTGGAGGAAGAAATGAGACACCAGGAAGCGCAGGCTGCAATGGAGGCTGCAGCAGAAATGGCCAAGAACGGCCAGAAGCCAACTATCGAGGAGCCGAAGGAGAAGTCGGCCAGAGAAATTGCAAGGGAAATGCAAGAGAAGGGAAAGAATATTATCATCAATGAGGAGGGTCAGGTGGCGGATAAAAGGCAATTACTTACAGCAGGGCTCAATGTGGTTGCAAAGCCAAAGAACCCAGCCGCCGAGTCCACATTAAATTCGCGTCCCGGTACTGCCCAGCAAGGCTATCAAGGCCGTCAGTCTGGTCAACGAGGCGTAAGAGAACGCCAAACAGCAATGCTTGCTGACCAAATCGAAAAAGCTGCCAAGCGTAGGGCTGAAGAAGAAGCTGAAGAACAGCAGAAGCTTCTTCACGCGAATAAAAGCCAGAAAACAGACAAGGATATCAGTAGTGCGAAAGAGCGCTACCTACAGAGGAAGAGAGAAGCTGCAGCGGCGAAAGCTGCGAACGGGAAATAAAACATTGGCACAGCTCATGATGATAAGCCTCCATGAATGTTAACAGACCCGAAATAGTGTAAGTGCTATTCATCTATGCATTATATATTCACCTGCGGATAGACCTTGATATATTAAGTACAAGAACACTAAGTATTCATTATAGTCCTGCGTCGGTGTGCTCGAATTGGAGGATATCTTCAAGAGCAACCAGCCATTTCGATCTAGACGAAGTGAAGATCTCCCCTTGCGGCTTATAATGGTCGAAGTCCTCACCCAAAGAACCTGATTGAATCAAGTGGAACCCTTTGAAACCTTCAGCAGTACTCTCCTTCCACAGTGTGCTCGAACAGTCGCCGCAGAATGATATTGTAAAGACCGGACCTTGTCCTGAGCCGAACGTGAATTTCTTAGGATCTCCATGTATGCTCATTGATGATGACGGGACCGTGACGTTGGTAGAGTACGCAGTGCCAGTGATCCTTCGACAATTCAGACAATGGCATAGGACCTATGTTCTTGTTGGCAGGCTTCTTGAACGAATACCAAAACCACTTACTGTTTTGACAGGCTCCGCAGTAAATTCAAAGGTAATTTTCGTGCAAAGGCAGCTTCCTTTCACCATTTTAACCCCCGTTGCTTGGAAACTCGCATAAGTTCGGGTCTTGAGAGAGATGAAGTCGGTGAGCGATAGCATATGCATATTGTTGCCCAGAGGGATAGGGACTAATATATCATTCTCTTCGAACGCTGATAAAGATGATGGTGATGCATTGGCGGATTACACCTCGCGTCATCCCTAGACCTATATGAGGTATTTATGAGTGAATTCTCTGCTTGACTAATCGTCAGCACATTTCGCGACTCGAACAATCCTCCATCACAAAACTCCACACCATCCCACATCCACAACAGCACATTTCATTGTCTACACAAGCGAAGACATGTTCTCGACTTACCCCATCTGCGTCGTGTCCACCCAACTTACCAGCATCACACGTGGGAGTTTCACAAAGTCGCCGGCGAAAAGCGTCCAAAGTCTCCGAGACAGACTCTGGTCGTCACATGGCAAGTACCCTCTCTTTCTTCCATGTCTCGACTCTGCGGATTTTTCCTTGAGTCCTGTTCCTCGATCTCCACGTGCACAAGACTCTGCATGGGGATCTGAGACTTGGGCATTTGGCGTACACGCGCGGCTACGTCTGGACCTTTCTTAGTGCCCTTATAAATTTTGCAAGACAGAGTAGTCTTCTAGAACAAAGGATCTTTCTGCTGTGAATGTGCAGGCAGCGGAGTTGTATTGACTGCTTTGACGCGACAAGCGCCCTTCAGGATCTGGAAAGTGAATGTTTACTTGAAAGAGTGAGACGTACTGTTACGGAATCAGAGTTATGAAGGGATAGGTAGGGTCGCTGAGAGGTTGATATTCGATGCAGCTCGTTTGGTGTAATGTACCCATGGGCAAAAATGCGGGATCTAGTGTCAGGTACTGATTCATGTCTTGCCCTTCATAATCGGTTTCACCCGAAGAGGAAAATCTACAATTCGGGCTTAGTGTGCATATTGTTAAGAAATACTATTACGAGAGCAGAATACTAGAATATGGACCTATGTTCGCTAATCTTATTCATTTACCAATCAACACAATCGCTAATGCGCTCTTCACCTAGTAACCATAGTCATCGCCATATCCATCGCCATATCCTTCCCCACCGTATCCGCCCCCTCCATATCCATCATCGAATCCTCCATCATACCCACCTCCATATTCTTCTTCCTCCTGTTCGATTTCTTCTTCTTCGTCCTCGTCATCGTCCTCTTCCTCCTCCTGTACATTTGCATATGTTTGCTCCTCCTCCTCCTCCTCCTCCTCCTCCTCTTCGTCCTCTTCGTCGTCTTCCTGCGGCTGTTGATATGCTTGTCCATATTGCCCATACTGGTCGTAGCTATGATTTGAATATTCATGGCCGCCATACGCGTGTTGTTGCTGTTCGGGCTCATCATCTTCGTCCTCATCTTCGTCCTCAATTTGATTTGGCTGAGAATATTGCTGCATTCCTCGAGTCTGCTCCTGCTGGCCCACTGCTGGCGCCTGGTATCCCGGATCCCAATCATCTCCGATATTGGCTTGAGCTGCTGCATATTGAGTCGAATAGTCGGTATCGTGAGCCGTATAATGAGACTGGGGCTCGGGTTCAGGATCTGGTTCATTGTGGCTTGCGTATGTATATCCCGCCGCCGCGCCCGCGCCGACACCTAATGCGCCAACACCTGCCATTGCCGCGATGTTGCCTTTGGAAGACGACTTCTCTGGCTCTTTTTGATGCATATAAAGAGAATCTCCGCCGTGGGAGTACTGCTGACCACTACTATGGCCGACGTTGCCGTACTGTTCCCAGGAGGTGCTATGTCCGGCATCGTATAGGTTACTACGATGTCCTGTACCGTATGATCCACTGCTATGAGTGTTCCCTTGACTGTAATGCTGCACGTGGGCAGCGGGGTCTGGAGGCGGCGAAGCGAGCCCATAAGATTGTTGAGCACCATGATACTGGTCCTGCGTTGGATGGGTCATCGTACTGCCATATCCTGGGGGAGGCGATTGCATAGCATGGGGCTGTTGGGCGAAATTGCCTTGAGTATGTCCACCATAACCTGGAGGAGGTGAGGCGTAGCTACTTGATGTTTGCGAATAACCGCTTGTAGCTTGGGCCGACGAGCCGGCAGTGGGCTGAGTAACATTTCTTGATGTCTGCTGAGGAGCACTATAGCTTTGATTACCGTGGCTCGCAGGTGCTGCATAACTGCTGCGAGAACTTGGCTGTTGGCCAACATTCCGGGTACCGGCAGAAGACGTCGTCGAAGCTGGTCGATATGCAGTGAATGCGGGGGCACCTTGCTGTGTAGGCTGACCAGAAGTGGGAGGTTTGTACGCTTCAAAACCACGAGGCGTTTGCTGACTAACAGTCTGAGGTGGTGTTGGATAGCCTGCTGGAGCTGGACTGGGGGATCCAATGCCACGAGTGGTCTGTTGACCAGCATTTTGACCGTACGCTTGATAGCCTCCTGGAGCCGGGCCAGACGGGCCAAAGCCGGTGGATGTCTGTTGAGCGCCACCTCCAAAGCTCTGGTAATAATCTTGAGCGGCCCCTTGGCCAGGAGGAGCCTGACCGTCTATGCCCCGTTGGCCAACACTAGAACCCAAATTCTCTTGCCCTTGTTGTTTACCCTCCACTTCTTCTTGGTCATCTTCTTCCTCGTCCGATTCCTCTTCTTCTGTGTCCTCGTCTTCGCTGTCTATGTCCTGTTCGTTAAATACCACATCATCGCCAAAATCACTGTTATCGTCTCCCACATCGAGTTCGTCTCTCTTTTTAAGAGTACGTATCAGTCGAGACCTAACACTCTTTGGCAGTGATTTCCCTCCCTGTGATCTGAGAAGCATCCGGAAAGAAACATAGTAGTTGTACTTCACTGCATTGCTGAGTGCATCTCGGTATGCTTCTGTGCTCCACTCGTCTTTCTCCAACAGAAATTTCAGTTCTGCCGTCTCCCAACGCGAAGCCGCGGCAGACAAAGGCGAGCCATACTTTCCATTTCTCTTGCTGTTCGGTAGGCCTTTGCCGTCATCAATTTCCAGTGTCGCCCCGGCCTCAAGAAGTGCTTCTAATGTCGTAGTGGGACATTTTAGCGCCGCAGCTTGAAGTGCCGTACCGTGCTTTCCAGCGACTATGTTGACATCTGCGCCACGTTCGATGAGTATCTTAAGGTTTCTGTTGCATCCAGCGAAGGCTGCGGTTTGTAGTGGAGTACCATGCTTGCCACCAACAGTGTTGATATTCGCGTTCCTTTCCAAGAGCAACGTGAGACAGCGCGAGTCTTTCTGCATGGCGGCAGCGTGAAGAGGCGTGCCGTAATCGCCACCTACAGTGTTTACATCCAACTGTAAGTCTGCCTCGAGGATTGCCTCTACGGTATCGGCATCTCCAGATGCAGCAGCAGCCTGGATGACCGATCGGTATGGTCCACCAAGTGCATGGGGAGAAGCACCTGCGGCGAGCAGTGAACGACAGCAGTCGGCTGATCCAGCTGCAGCTGCTGCATGCAGTGCACTCCCACGGACGCCATGACTGTGAGTAAAGTCGGCGCCTCTACCTAGAAGATATTGCACGCATTCGTTGTCGCTCATCATTGCTGAGAGTTTCAATGCTGTATCGCCATCCTTGTCTACCGTATTGACGTCCGCACCTCCACGTTCAACGAGTGTACGCAGGGAAGCAACCGGCAGTGTCATGGCAGCGCTTCCCAAAGGAGTTGTCATATCGGGACCTCCGAATACGTTGACATTGGCTCTTGCGGTTACCAACTTTTCAACAATGGCCCCTTCCGCATTTCGAGTTGCGGCGCTGATAGGACAAGTTGAAGGACCTCTTCCTAGGTTAGCATCCGCGCCATGCTGCAGGAGCAACTCCACCATATCGACGAGCCCAGATACACAAGCAGCCTGAAGAGCTGTGCCATGCTCGAACTTTTCAGAAACATTGTTAACGTTTGCTCCCCATCGAATAAGGAGAGTCGCGACATCTTCATGGCCTTGAGAAGCAGCCAGTTGTAAGGGGTAACCAGCCGGATGTCTGATATCGGCTCCGGCTTCGAGCAACATAGTCACAATCCTGATTGTTCCATCATATGCAGCGGCAGTGAGGGCGTTTCCATACTCTTCGCCTTGTGCATTGGGATCAGCATTTCTGGATAGGAGCAATTTGACCGTATCCTCAAGCTCATAGTCGGTAGCAGTGTACAAACTCTTATCTTTGCTCTGCTGAGAAATCGTACCACGACAGTAACCCCAGAGCATGTTGAGAATTTCATTAGCTCCCTTAATCGCTGCCTTTTCGAATGCGACATCGCAGTAGAGATTGGGCACGTTGCTGTATTTCAGGATAAAGTTCACAATCTCTTGAGATGCGACATCCGAGGCTTGCTCGAGAGCATGTTGGCAGGACTGTGGACTTCGGTCAACTTGGAAAACCATCTGAACTATTTCCAGATTAGATGAAGAAGCGGCAGCTCCTAGCGCACATCCATAAGTAGGTGATCCGATGTTGCGCCACCCTCCGGACTGCATCACCAAATCTAGAAGCTCTTTATTTCCAGTGGAAGCGGCCAAGGCTAGCGGAGGTTCCAGTCCAGGCCCGGTGAGATTTGTGTCTGCTCCGTACTTGATCAATTGTTTTACTGCGCTGATCTCGCCTCTTGCTATAGCGAGTGTGAACGCAGTACCATCATCGTTTGCAACCGCATTGATATCCGCAGCCGGGCCAGATTGTCGAGTTAAAAGCATTGTCATGGTATTTAGCTGCCCAGAGCTTGATGCCATCATTAATGGCGTCCATACGTGATCTTGTCTTCCATCGTTAATGTCGGCGCCGCTGTCAAGAAGGAGCTGGATGACATCCAAATGTCCTTTATCCGCTGCCCAATGGAGCTAAGGTAAGTGTATTAGCGGAAGGCATTGACGAGTTTGAAGAGATTCGAAATATCACTTACTGGCTGATTATCCCAAGAGTCCCTCTGATTCATCTCATTCTTGTGTCCACATTCTAACAGACTCGACACAAGTGGAGTGAATCCAAAAAAGGCTGCAACGTGTAGTGCCGTCATGCCCGTCAACTCAGAGTAGTCGTCATCAATTCTGGTATATTCTTTCCACCATTTAGATCTGACATCGGAAGACAGTGCCCAAAACGCTTGGTCCAGGCCCAAGTCATCTACAACATCTACTGTTGCTTGTTGGGCGTGTCGAAGCCAATATTCCAGGCAGTAATCCAAGGCTTCATCTGGATCTTCGATCTCTATTTCGTTGGTTTCGGGCTCGGCATCCTTTGTTTCGCCATTTTCCTGAGTTTCCACCTTCACATCAAAGTCATAATCGTCCTCCAGCTCCTTCGGCGGTGTTAGAGCTTTCAAGACATTGGAGAAGGAGCGTAAAGCCATAGCGCCATGCTGCATCTTTACATCATCCTCACCGAGACCAAGGAGTTCTTTAGCTCGTTCTTGAAGTCGAGTTCTAGCCGTGCTATGCAAGAAAGTCACTCTGCAGGAAGCAACCTCATCATCCTCCCACTCTTCTTCTTCCTCTCCTTCTTCGAGTTCCTCTTCATCCGCGTAATCAATGATCTTGATTAGCGGCCCACATCTGTTGATTGCCTCCACTAACCTACTCTTGTTATTCTTGTCTTCTCCATAAAACGCAACTTCGGCAATAGTTCCGAGCTCTTCTACTGTGGGATCATCGAAGGCCAGCATCAGAGCCCGTAACAGCTCTTTCGTCCATTCAACGTCCTCTTTGTCAGAGCTAAGAACATCGCTCCACGTACGGTCCAGTAGCGTGGACAGGTTCTGGGGCGCTTGAGCCAAGGCCTTTCGAACCTCGACAGTATTGGCAGGAAGCAGCTCAAGTTGACGGCAGATCACATCGATCCAAACCATATTTTCAGCCTTTCGTTCAACCAAAGTGGAGGCAAAGTATTGGAGAGCTGAACTATACCCTTTCCTCTTTGCTAGTTCTGCAACTTTGCGCTTCGCGTGCTCTTTAAGATCCATCTGCAACGCGCCTCCATATTTGGGATCGTCGAGGTCCATTTCGATAACACCTGGCGCGTTGCCAAATACCTCCTTGATGTTTTCCCTGCGTCTAGAGGTGAACAGCCATCGCATGGGAGCGCGGTGCCCGTCATCTTCGTCGTAGGCTGGGCTAGTCGGATCTTGGGCTCCAATAACGTCGTATTTGATTGCCTCTAGGAGCTGCTTCGTACCGTCTGCGTCTTCGGGCAACTCGTGCAGGCTATTGACAACAAAGTAAGCACCCTCAACACCAGGATCACGAAGCATGTCCATGAGCACTTTCCACAAGGCCGGGACAGTGAAGGCAGCGTCTGAGCTTCCACCCACCCCTTTCTTCTTGCTTCTATCCGTGTTTGTAAAGTCCTTCGCATACTGGGCCAAAGACCGCCTCTTGCTGATGAGTTGCCATAGTACACTTTTCAGTACATTCTCCGCGCTGGACAGATCTGTGGTTGAATCGGCGAAGAAGTATGCCACAACAATGTTGCTAGTACTTCCTGAACGCGCATTCCGCTCTTCCAGCCTCTCCAGGCCATCAATAATCGATATCGCCGCCTTGGACTTACCACGTCCTTCTTGTCCACACAGCCAGATGCTTTGATTGCTGTGGGCCATGCCACGGCCAGCCTCAGATGTGAGAGTTTTCCCACCCAGACTAGTTGTGCTGGTGCTGAATGATTGCCTTGAGTGCCCACCTTCAAGAACCATCCATTGTTTGAAGCTTTGATCATCTTCCACCCACAAACTTCTTCCTGAGAGTTGAGATACGGCACTTTTCTTTCGTTGAAGATCGCCCACGTTCAAATTTCCCAACAATTTAGCGAGTGTTTGGTCGTCCATTACACTGACTCTCGCCGCATTGAGACGGGAGCGAACCGCATGGCGTGCTTTCAGAGCGATACGTTTGAGCCTTGATCTGACTAGCTCCCAACGCCCGTCTTTGATGTCATCGAAGCTGTTTAGTTGCTGATGATTACAAGCCATTCCATGCGATTCAAAACCTGGAAGAGAAGCAGACTGCTCCGTGACAACGATTTCGGCCATCATCTACAAGTCATGGTGAGTTATAAGAAGAGATGGCAAGTGACAGCAATGACATACTTTACCGACAAATCCAAGTTTCTCCTTAGTATAGTCCGTTTTCTTCTGCTCGTAAAAGCAAGAAATACTCATACGAGGTTCCAGTTTATTAGCGATGCGCA
This sequence comes from Nigrograna mackinnonii, assembly GCA_001007845.1. NCBI lineage: Eukaryota > Fungi > Ascomycota > Dothideomycetes > Pleosporales > Nigrogranaceae > Nigrograna > Nigrograna mackinnonii. Next base: position 172,388 of record JGVQ01000121.1, read on the forward strand.
TGAACTCACTTCTCAGCTCATCGAGTGCTTCGTTTCCAGGTTCCAGGAATGTTAATACTCGGGATTTGACCGCTTGCTCCATCTTGCTGAAGACAGAGGCAAGCATGAAAGCTTTTCCGGTTCCATAGGATCCTTGAAATGGAGTACCAAAGAACAAGCAGCCAGCTACACAGGCGAGAAGATGTGGGTATTCATCACCTCGAATCGATGCAATCGTGACAGCTTTGGATATGACCAGGCCACCCATACTATGGCCTATGAATACTATCGGTCGAGTAGAGACTCCCTAAGCACCGTTCGTGATGTCAGTATACATTCGACTCATTCCACCATAAATCAGAGCTCTCAATGACCCAGTTCAAGATTTGTAGTCATTGATCGGGGAGACTCACATCTCGCTGAGCAGTTAAACTCTCAAGAAGATTCTTGGCTGCATTACCCATGCTCTGGTCTATTGCATCACCTGTATACCAGCGACTTTCATAATGATACAAAAGTACCCTAGCAGTGGGGAACTCGCGACGTAGGCCATCCCTACTCGATAGCCAGTTGAAGTTTGTTTTTCCATCCGCGGTCCTTGTCGAGCTGTCGAAAGATGTGGATGGGCGCGACCCCAAACCAGGAACTGCGATAATACTGGAATTGTACTGTTATTAGGTGACTGACTAAGATCATGATCTAGCTATATTCGAGTCTTCGATTTTTCGAATCTCAAGCGGATTTTGGAAGGAAGAGGCTGCCTTGTACGTACTCTAATGTAATGTCATTCTTGTCGCATGCATAAAGCTCTTCCAACCCTTGCTTGGGTATCTTGCTACCCCTCTCATGAACTGCCGCCATTTCAAATCGTATTCATAGAGATCGTATAAACCGACGACGTTCGATTAAAGCTCAAATGCAACGCGTGTTAGAAAATGTTAAGAAGATGGACTATACGAAAATGGCTTTCCGCTTTGCGGATGTCCCCAGAGGTTGAAGATATGAATTAGAGCGGGGAAAATTACGACAACAACTCGCGCCGACGGTAAGTTCTTATTGAATCGTGTCGGTAGAACGAACTCGGTTCTTTTCCATTCATAGCTTCCTGTAACGTCAATTTTAAGGGGTACGAGACGGTCAAGAATCTTGTGGTCCGCTCTGCACCAGGCGCTATTCACGAGAAGCCCCATGGCTAGATCCGGCGTATTGGGGGCGAAAACATCGTCGAAAGGAGCAGCTGATTCGAGTAATCCAATCAGGTTTGTGGAAATATTGCCTTAGTGCTGTTCTGTCAGCAAGATCCATCAACTAAGGCTTTTTGGGGGCCAGAAACCGAAAATATTTCGCAAGGTGTTTAGCAGGGCAGAAATGACCCCTGTGCTGACAGAGCCTCTTCTCCAGCTATGCGTAGGGGCTGGAGAACATCGGTATCCGACTCCCTTAGCCTTCCTACCCTCCAATCGAATCTCTGACAGTTGAGCCTCAAGTCATCTCAAGGGATTCACTCGGGAACTGTTTGTATGGTGGGATGTTCAGCTGCTTCGCTTATCGTAGCTAACCGCCCCCGTTATTGCGCGATCAGTCTGGGAGGCGCACTTGGGTGGCTTCGATGTGATTTCAAATCTCCGAAGTGGCGCGAAAAGGAAGGACTGCTGCTCTGCTGTCTCTCCACCCAACTCTTCCCCAAACTGAGCCAATCATCGCAGCCAGCAAGTCCTGCCCAGACTATTGCTTAGGATAACTATCCACTCAGAATAGGCTACTTTCTTGGTTCTTAAGAATGGCAAAGTTGCTGTTCGAGAGACTATTCGCGAGTAAGCCCAGGGTTGCACGGCCAAGTAGATACAACAGAGAAGGGCTGCACCAATTTTGTTCTAATAACGCAACATAACATAGAAAAAGGAAATGCCCAAACGCCTATGTACTTATACCAAGACACAAATAAACAGTGATCGAACATCCATGGCCTTGAATTTGCATTGAACGGTCTCGGTTCATGTTGTTGGGTTTGACCATCCAAAATCTATGGCTTGAAATCTTTCGAAATAGTACTCACTCTCAAGTCTCCAAAGTAATAGGTTACAACCAATTTTGGCCAGGAATAGCAACCCGACCCATAGTAGTACTGGTAGAAGGTTGCTATCCAAAAGAGTGTCCCAATAAGGGTAAAGTAGGGTCAATAGAACTGATCGCAACCGAGTATCCGCAAAGTCTTGAATGTAGGCCGACAAATGGTGATCGCCCCGTGTGAGATCCTGTTACCCCAGTGAACAATCTTTATATCCACCGTTTACTTGTTAGACCCCAAATGTAGGTGCTTAGACAGCCAATGAAATGGCGGGGGSGGKGCATCCCTGAACTTCACCAACCTTCAATGACCCGCCGGGCGTTGTCGGGCGTCATTTCGAGACACGCCGTTACAGCTTAGCTGCAGCAAAGACCGTTTGAGGTCGGGATACCAAAGTGAACGTACATCTAAAGATGAACATGATCTCAATTAAGTCAATGTATCAACAATCAATAACAAGATTCCCTGCGACAGCAGAACTCGAACTGCCTGAGTAGACGGAGTGGGAATTATACCGGTACCGGCTTGCGTCTCGTACGAAATTTGGATTGCAGGGGATTTTGGCTGTATTGCGCGGACGGTCTATCTCTTAATCCGACCGACGCGGCTCGTGGAATCACATTACGCCCCAGACCAAGAGTTGGCCATTTATGCGTGCCATACTCAAGGCGTATTCTGAGTGGCACAGCAGGTCCCATCTCGGCCAAATCTTGAAATATATACAAGGTCACAGCCCTGCCGCGGGATGCACTGCTGATGGATGTCCTCATCCTACATATTTCCCACTTCCTCCTGACACTTTGACTTCATTCTTCCGCCGTGACGACTCGGCGGTCTTCCTTCGTCATGGAGTCAGCGATTCCGACATGCTGCTCGTTTATCAAACCAGAACGCATCACGCTCGACATGAAAGATGATTGGTGTAGCGAAGCTCGCAAAACTTGCGATGGCCTTTGCATGAAAGACTATGGGAAMCCAGCCGATAATAACTATTGCCGTGGGGTACGAATGTAGCGATACCTGAATACAAGACTTCGCGCTGATGGTTCTGTGCACAGCAAACGCTGGAATACAAATGCGAATGTGACGCCGATGAAATCACCGATATTTTCAAATACAAAGGAAGCATAAAATCTCACTTATGTGAGACTTGGGTCGAAGACTGCTTCAACGTTACCGTAAATGATCCCACGGCTCAGGAAACTTGTCGTTCAACAGTGTGTCCCACCATCGTACCGCTCGCCGCTGTCGAAGAGGCTTCTAGGACATCATCAGCAGGCACATCGTCTCCCACAGGATCTGCAACGTCTTCAGCTCGGTCTAATGCATCCAACTCCAGTTTCACTTCATCAAACTCTTCCAATTCATCGGACCTTTCAAATGGCGCCACGGTGGGAATAGCTGTAGGGACTGTAGTCGCGTTCTTTCTACTGCTGGGGGCAGCGATCTTTTTGTTCTGGACAAGGAGGAAAAATAAGAAGAAGGCAAAGAAGAATCGTGAGCTACTTAAAGATGAGATTTCACAAGAATACAAACCGCCTGTCTATTCTCTGGAGGTGGATGCGCAGGACATTAGGGACACAACGCCATATCACGTCAATGAGTTACGCGGTAACGAACTGCATGAACTTGGGGCATATGTGCACGAACTCCCTGAAACTGCGGCACATAACAAGAATGGAAGTACAGAAGGACATCGACCTGTTTGATGGCAAGCCCATCCTGTGCTCCGACTTCAAAATTAATCGCCACCAAACGAAGTGTTCACCATTCCAGAACCTTGAGCAACCTCCATCACTGCGGCATCGTCATCCTCACACAGACAGTCTTTCTATTTCTCCACACTAGCATGAATAAGGATTTTTTACAAGGCCTGTGTTAATGCCATCCGCTCTATTGGTAAATCCACAAACAGCATCCTGGAGCAGCAAGCATAACAAACGAATAAGGCAATTTGTGGATCAAAGGAAATGCTTCATGCATCATGTTTAAGATTAGTGAGAGAGGGTTCAGGAAGCGAGGGGACCGTTGGTCGAGGAGAGACAGGCTCATTGCCTCACCTTTGACGATGATGTAGATGTTCACAAGATGCTTGATGTGATTCCTGGAATTGTAAACTATATAAGAAGGAAACGACGGCGAGCTAGAATATTGTCCCTAGCGGTTTAATGGAAATGCTTTCTTCGATTAAGTGTAATTACTACCCATGAGTCTGAATACTGGTTGTATAATGTGTTAGTAACTTTATACTACACACAACGGTTAGCACTAGTACAGCATCCCCTTTGCCATGGCTAAGACTACGTATGTCCGTACGCAGTAGTTTGGTTACCTGATATCACATGGCTTCTCATGTGACTACGCACGGTGCCGTGTTTCACCATTGATGGTTACCCCTTTCCTCTGTAGATAGGATAGAAGAAGCAATCAATCATTTACCTATCAGCAGATAACCCCCGTACGCAAGTACACAGTGACTAGTCACAAGCAATCGATCGTACGCACGAGAGATAGTCCATTCAACAACGTAACATATATTTACCATACGGTGGTGTATGCAGCTTCATGTCAGTGTAATTACATCAACTATCTATCCAAAACTACCGACTGACAAGACCTTGCAAATCTACGACATGCTGTTAGTCGACAAAAAACATTCTTCACCAGCGGCTGCTTAGGCTTCGAGTAACATAATGCAATTGACCCTAGAAGCTAATACAATCGCATTCATACAGCAAGTATCTGGTAATTGGGGCATTAGTTGGACATTCACGTTCTATGTGGACTCGCAAACTTTTTATTCGCTATTGATAATTGGAACGGATTCTAGCGGAGGCAAGGAAGATTTCCGGTCTTCACAACTTGTTGATTAATGAGGGAAACTCAAGTTTTGTGGCTCCTCTCGTGGGTAGAATGAGGAATATAAATCCTTGTAACACTAATGTCTTTAGAAGGGTCGTAATTCTCCAGACTATCGAACGGTGCGTACTTTTCGCGAAGACAAAGCATCACTGTAGGCACTTCCCAGGTCAATACACAACTTGATCACGAACCGGGTTAAACTCACATCTGCCTCGACTGGCTCCCTGGATGACCAGCAGAGTCAAGTAGGTAGGGGTGAATGCTATAGAGTCTATCGCGGTCATCCCACTCCTCAGTGGGCTCCGGAGGCTTGATATGTCGCTGGTATAGTTGTCCGTACTCAGGCGAGTTGAAAAAGAAAGCCCACGAGCACCTCCACGTTCCAAAGTCCATTTCATTATGAGCGTATGTGTACCCTGGGTCAAAAATAATGAGCTCACCGGTCTCCTTATCGATGCCAACGTTTTGCTCCCAAAGATCGCCGTGAACTAGGGAGGGCTCGATTTTCCGGCCTTCCGATTGAAGAACCCCCAACAACCTTGGGATTACTGCGGCAATCAACTGTTCGCAGGCAGCGTCCAGCTCAGACCAGTTTCCGTTAGCCTCATTGCCATACTTGATCACGTCCTGCAGTTGATTCGTAAACGACTTCGCGCAACTCTCCTCCCAAATCACTGTTCGTTCCATAATTCCTATCGCGGTTGGCACCGGGTAACCAAATTTTCCCGTCGGCGATTTCCCTCGAGAGTGTAGTTCTGCCACCTTGGTAGTGAACTCCACTGGGTCAGGGACCGCAGCGAGATCCATATTGTGAAAGCTCGAGATGAAGAAGTAGACCGTAGCCTCGCCATTCTGATACTGGACCCAAGCAATAGGTCGTGGACCGAAACCTGGCACTACATCGTGAATGGTAGCAGCGGAGTAATACTTACCCTCTGTAAGCGAGCGGGCACCTTTGGCTGATGCGCACTGAACTGCTAAGTTAACTGCTAAGTTATAGCAAACGGAAACGAATTGCAATTCACTTACTTTCCAAAAATACCTTTCCTCTTTACCGCCCTGAAGGACCACCTTCAGTTTCGCGGTCTTCGTCCACACCGAGGCAACCCAAGATTCGGCCGAGATCAATTTAGATCAATCTGGTAAAGCTGTGTTTGTAATAAGTGGAAATGTAAGTGAAAAAGCGGTTTCACAGTCGACTGTATCTTACTTACCTTGCAATACAGCCTGGTGGATTGGGAAATTACCTGCTACGTCTATCTCCTAGTCGAGCAAATTTGACGTGATGTTCATGATAGTCTGTCGAGCAGAGTACTGGAAAATGGAATAAGGCGGCCGTGAAGAGCTATGATTGCTTCTGCTTTTATATTTCTACTGAGCGAGATTCAACATGTGTTCACATGGCCCTCGACAGTACTACCTTTACATGTAACAAGATAAACGGACCAAATCTGTGACCGCACGCTAGCATGACCGCGTGTAACTGTCAAGCGTGTCTAATTCGATGACTCGAGGTCGCCGTGATTGACTCAGAAGAGTGGACTCAACGTACAGCATTATGGTACGCCGCGAGGCATCCTGATGTCATCCTAGGTTGACTAGCAAGTAATTCATGTAATCTAGTTTCGAATGGCTAGATACTCTGGGACTATTTAGCTTTGTGTAGTAGTTGAGCAAAGGAAAGACCTACCTTGTGTGAGAGGAGTGAAGGAGTTGCGGTTGGCCATTTCCTAGGAATAGGTCTCAGGGAAAGGAAGAGAGCTATACGCATCGTACTCGATTGCAAGACTAGCTCTATGCTATCCAGGATTGGAGTTTCTACGGATTTACACTTTGTATCCCTCTGTATTGTAAGAAGGATGCCGGCATACTTTGGCCTGTGTCAGTTGCATGGTCGAGGATATGAGGCCAACATCGTACTTAGACTAAGAACGAAACAGCTCCAGTACATTTACCCAAATTTTTGATTACATATCACCGCAATATCACAACAGGTATTCTATGACACATATGTCATTATCACTTTGATATTATACATAAAGCTGGGCCACTGCCCACCAACTAACCTCCCATCCTCCCCTCCCCTCCCCTCACCGCCACCAGCACTCACTTACTAGGCCCCACCGAGCGCCCGGATAGCCGCCTCTCTTTCTCGAACGCGTCTAAGAAAGGCCGACATCCCCGGATGGTCAGCTCCCACGCACTTCTCCGCAACTCTGGCCATGAGTTTGGCTTGGGCGAGAGCTGGGAGAAGTTTGCCCAGCTTTGGGAGCACCAGCCGGGCAAGGGGGAGACGGTACCTTGGCAACTCAAGGTCGACGCAGCCCGCCTTGCCCAACCACTCGATCATCTCCAGGAGCATTCGCTCCGCCTTCTGAAGCTCGGGGTGGGTGGGAGACCTCTTGGCCTCCAGCTTGTCCATAAACGAAGACAGCTCATCGGCCACGTCCCACCCGATCACCCTTGCTTCTTCCAGCTTCGCAAAGTCCTGGTGATGTCGGTCGCATGCCGGGCAATGGCATGAGTCCGACATGAGGCCCTGTAGCAAGTCAGAACGCTTGCCAACTCCGTAGTACCAGTTCAGCATGCCTAGGTAGCACACCGTCAATTCCTCTCCCTGAGGAATTGGTTTGACGGTGTGCACCGTCAGCATATCTGAAACTGGGTTGTAGGCAGCGCAGCAATTCGGTATGCACGAATGGCTGATTGAGGATGCCACTGCAAATACTGCAGTGACATCCTCAATTGTCGTAGTGCGCTCCTTTTGGATAGGCCGGATTGTGTAATTGTTGCCGTAGTATCTAGCTCCGAGGTTCCAGGCATGCGTAAGCGTATTTGTACTTGTTTCGAGTTCTCGGAGAAGTGCTTCCTCTCGGTCGGTCTTCTGGTTTCCCTTTTGTTGTAGGTTTTCCATTACAGGCATCCATGAGCTGGTTGTGGCACGTAATTGCTCAAGATGCTGGGGAGAGGATGGCGTTAGATCCATGTAGATATTTTGTTGGAGAGGAGAAAGCTGCGCAAATGCATGACACAATTCACTCATACTAGCGTCGATGGGTAGAGTGAGAAGAGGAGACTCAAAGATGATGCGGGAGCCGGAAGCAATGGGTGCCGTTGCAAATAAGCCATGCTGTCCATTGGTACTTGATCGTTGTTCAAAAGTTGAGACCATGGGAACGGAAGATAGAAGATGATCGGAGGTGGTAGAAGCTTGCGCTGCGTTGGCCGACGGGTCCCCTTCGTCTTGATGGGGAGTACTCACGCTGATGGTGACTAGCGCGCCGGAGGTTTTGATCACCGTCAAATTGATTGGGCCGCTGGATAGGCGCTTTCGTTTCTCCAGCTTCGTGGTGGGAAGTGGCTGTATTTGCGTCCATGTTGTAGAGCTAAAGAGAAAGTTTTGATTGCAAGATGCAGAGTAGTTCGTGGTGAGGGGATCGTGTTGTTGACATGAAGGAGGCACAAAAGACGAGGGAGAAATCAACATTATGTAGAACGCGTAAACGCACGGAGCAGGCAGGGAATGGTAGCGAAACAGGGCAGCAGCCTGCGCCGAGACTGGCAGCTTTGCTATGTTGGCATGCAGGCACCAACAAAGTTCCGGTGAAAGACGCGGTGGCAGAGCTTGCATGTTCAAAGGCTTGCTTCAGTCTCCTTAGACTTGACTAACAGGTGTATTTATTCTTGGATGTTGTTTTGAAGGTAATTGTCTCTTAAATATGTGAGAACAACACGCCAAGACTGGAAGAATCTCTAGTTAGACTCCAAAATGATTGATAGACGTTTTGAACCTTAATTGTTTACGTGGAGCCGAGTGTTTACATTATTCAATGCCAGGGAAAAGAGATGGTAACAATTTAGGTCTGGTGTAAAGTATCCAAAGGTTCGAACGTTTGAACTCTAGTTTTGGGCGATGATACACTTTTTTGCCTTTTTTTTTTAGTGATTTTAGGCTCCAATGATCTTTTCGCCTAGTAAGATGATGAGTGCAGGTATACATATCTTGAGGCATTACACGCTCGTTTGACCACAATAGCCTAGCAGATTATTACGTTTAAATATGACCTAATTCTTATGGCGTACTAAGAAAAGTGATTAGAGGCAAAGTATCGTGATCTCTTGCGAAGTGTGTGTTACTTGTCTCATGACAAAACACCCGAGAGTCTAGACAACCCGCAAGGCAAGTGATGCACAATCGCCTCACTATGCAGCATACTAGTGCAATTCCAATTCATAGATCGTCAATCAGAGCTACAACATCACTAGATAGGGAGAGGCTGGTTCAAAAGAAGCGCATGGTCACGTACTGAGCAGTCGGAATTCTCGGAATGTCGTTCCGACTGACACGTGATCTGCGCGAAGTCCTCTCCACCCGCGTGGATAACTACTTAGGCAAATGCTAGGGGAGAGAACACTGGACGAATCGCATAGAAAGATGATATAGGATGTCAGTGGCTGTGTCATTTTCATTCTGAGTTGAATCTACATATTACTACTCAACAACCGGGTATAACAACGACTAGCCCCTGTAGATTTCGGTCTCAGTTCGAAGATTTTCCCATTGCCAAATCTGTCCCTACCATCCATACTTGCTTCCAGCTTCCTTCCTATTTCTCTTCCCAGTAGCAAGATGTTCCTCCAACGCTTCCTTGTTTGTGGAGACCTTGTTGACCAAGCTCCTCAGGCTATTCTTACCTGTGCCAGATATGGACTTGAAAGCGTGATGCTGTACCACTTCTCCTTGTTGCCGCAACGTCTCGTTGTGTGCATACTCTGTGGCAGTGTTAAATTCGAGAATCTTGTGTGAGGCCATTGCCGGATCATTTTTGTTTCCAAACAAGGCTCGTTTCTCGGCTTTGGATAGATTAAGCTCTGATGCAATGTCCACAAGGTTCTGGTGCCCAGAAGACGTTGGTTCGGACGCCGCAGGCTGCGCTATTGTGAATTGTTCCAAAGTGCCCGATCCATCAAAAGCTTCGTCCGGTACCGGTGCATCTTTATCATCTGCGCCGTACAAGAGAGGCTGGTATTGTCCGCCGTTTGTGTCCGTGATTGCGGTGGGTTGCCCCTCTTCCGACAGAGAAAATAAAGACATTTTAGGCTTTGCTGAAACCTCAGTCTTAGCCACCTTTGCGGGCGTCACTGAAGACGAAGTCTGCAGAGAGAGAGCATCAGGTTCCCCTCCATTTTCAACAGCGGGTCTAGGTACGGCCGCTTTCTTCTTTTTGGCATGGGCGACTGAGAGAGGCAAGAATCGTGGTTTGGCTTTGGGCTTGATAGCTTCTACTTTATGTGAAATTTCAGAATGGGGCTCTTTTCCTTTTGTTGACGCTTGCTCTCCACTACTCTGAGGAGGCAACCCTAGCATTGCCCTGAAATCATCTTTCTGTAGTTGCTTGCCATCTTCTTCCTTTCTTATGGGATTTCCATCCTCGTCGTAATCGGCCTCGAACTTTGACCGCCTTTGAAAGGATGGTTCCGCTCCAGTCTTGAGACTAATGCCTGCTCCTAGTCCTTTTCCCAGTGGCCTCTTCCCAGACGCTGAAGGCGCAACTGCAGTCGCACTTGTATTTAGCTTTTTTGGTGCAGGCAGCATCGCGCTGAATCCACCCGATCCACCTTTTGATATCCGAGCTCGTTTTGTAGGTGGAGCGTCGGCTTCGATATCATCCTTCTGTGGTGTAGGCAAGGCTATCTTAAATTTGCCAGGATTCGATCGATCGACCACTTTTTGGAATTGGCTTTTCGGAGCGGGCTTCGTGCTTGTCGTAGGCTTGGGTGCCTGAGGGGCATCGCTGTCTGATTCCTCCGAGTCTGAATATCCTATCAGATTCATGGTGGGCTAGTTTGGGGATGAAGGTCGATGGTTGTGGTTTGGCGGTGTTTACATTGGAGTGAAGTTGGCAGTGATGAAATCGGAGCTCACTCCCGCCTCCCGCCATGAAGATCGCCGGGAATGCCAAGCCAGGGTCCAGTGAACCTCACCCAGACGTGCCAGATTCCACATTACGACACCAACACAAGTCCAATACCCACTCAATAAAATAGTGACTCGACTCAGCCGGGCTGAGGTTAGATCCTATACTTTATAACATGGCCTGGTAGCCCGCACGACATGTCTCTTCTCCAGAACGAGGAGTATGCCCCACACATCCCTTCAACTCGCGTCGTGCCATTCTAACCCTGACAGCTTTGTCCTCTACCAGCTCCGCACTGCGTACTTGTCCGCAATTAAAGATGGCGTCGGCGAGCGTCTCATAAACGTCAACTCCTCCGTGCTAAATAATCCTGCATTTCGCGCCGCTGGCTGGGTTCCCAATACCGCAGACATCAAGCGAACGTACTCTCCTCCCATTCCTACCGCAATCACCTCGGAATACTTCCAAGCCCCACGTTCAGCTGGATTGAAACCACCGGAGGGATTTGGTGATGATGAGGAAGAAGGAGGCATGGTGACAGGTGGCGCTGGGAGCAATGACACGCTTGGTCCTACGCTCAATGCAAAGCGCCGGCGGAGAAAGGAGCAATTGGAAGAGGACGATAGCAGTGACTTGAGCGATGAGAGTGATGACGAGGGAGAAAACTCTCAGAGGTTAGTACCATCGGGATATGTATCGACATAGCTAATTTTCTGTCTCAAGACCAGCAAACCAGATAAAGTTCACTAAGATGCCATTGCGAACACGCGCTGGCTCGTCACCAATACGCGGATCCGCTATCCGGAGTGGGCTCTCAGATGCCGGCGAAGGGCCGTCAGTCATGGTTACATCCCCTTCGAGGCCACCGGAAAGCCGCTTGCGTCGCGGTTCTGTGGGTGCTGTTGAATCAATCAAGGAACGGGCAAGGAGAGATACAGTCACTAGCAGCGAGATGTCTTCTGAGAACGAGATGGACTCTTTCACGTTTCAGAAGAAAAAGATCAACCCACACCGGGCAGCTAAGAATAGCCATCTTCTCGCCCAACGCATCCAGGAAGATGAAAAAGAGCGTCGGCTGGAAGCCTTGGATGAGGGCAACGAATCAGACAGTTCTTTGTCATCTGAATTTTCTGGCACCGCGGATAGTGCTTCTCTGCTAGGCGAAGGGGATGATCTTGCATCGTCTCCTTCTGCTGCCTTGCCCAACATGCCAACGATCACTCCTTTCACCACCACGTCTCCCCGGAAGCAAGCAAAACAGCCCACCCCAACTCTACAAGCTTTACCACCTCCAAGACCTATCAGTTTCATACCACCTGTGAGTGCTCTGACGCAGGCGCTTCAAGCTAAGGAACATAAGCCTTCAAATCCTTTACAGAGATTTGCTGGACTATCCGCTACAAGCGAAGCTCAAGTGAACCCGATTTATATCCGGATATACTGCCCATTCTCGACTAAACCTTCGAAGCCTGTGGAGCTTCTTTTGAAAAAACACGATGATAAGGGCGCGGCTGTTTCAGTTGCTGAAGCGATTGGATTTGCACTGTGGAGATATCAGGAGGAGAAGATGGAACCAGCGTTGAACCCAGAGAAGTGCAATGTTAACTGCTGGGTTCTCCGTATGTATGATGACGGAGAGATCGATGATGAGTTTCCTGCTCTGACCCGCAATAAACCTATTATGGACTTCGCCTCAAATAACAGCCGTGGGATGCGTCCCCGAGCCCGCGAGAAGCCTTGGGATGAATTCGGTCTAGTGGAGGCTACTGAGCGTGAGATTGCCGACAATGAAAAACTCACACCTCGCTATAGTCGCGAAGCTGCTGCTGCTCTAGCGACTCAGAAATCGTCAGAAGATGCATCAGAGCCAAGACAACCCCCGCCTCAATCAATTGCTTCTCGAGCGAAGAGCTTCCGAAATCCCATCACCGGGCCGTCTTTCGCACCAACTGCAACCCGTAAAGACACAAGTAATCTCGCGGATGCACCCACTGCCCCCTCTACACATGCCGCGAGCCGAATTGGTGCAGCTAAAACCGTCACTGTGCATTTCACCGATGAGAATTTCAACACAAAACATGTACCAGTGCAATGCACGACAGACACTTACATTGCCGAGATCTTCGACAAGGTGTGCAGAGATCTCCAACTCGATAAAGGTCTTTTTGTTTTGAAAGTTTCGGGATCGACAACTGTGGCTCCCTCAGACCGCACAGTAGAAGCTCTCGGAACAAGAATGGATCTCGATCTCATACGTCGTCGCTTCGTGGGTGACGGCGTTTATGGCATAGCTGGCTCGCCTGGGTCCTCTTCACCTAACGCCCCTCTTATTATCAGCACCGGTGGTGCCCCGAAGAAGACCAAGAAAGGTGACAGGACAGCTGCAGCAGTCTCTAGCCATGTCCTAACCCACCCTCTAGCCAAGCACTCTGCTGCCGATGCTGCTTTATCCTTGACGCAAACAGGCTACTATCGGCGTTATCAAGTTCTCCGAAAGCAACCCATGTCCTTTGCATCCTCTGCACCACGTATCCTAGCTCTTGACAACGAGTTTATGCATATCATGGCTGGTGATACTGGCACGAATACCAAGGCTTTATTTGATCAAGCTCCCAAGACCACAACAGTTCACTTTAGTTCAATCGTCGGATCGAAGGTATCAAAGAAGCACCCGAGAATGTTTAGAGTCATTGTCTACAAGGAGCGCGAGACGAAACGATATGATTTTGAAGCTCAGAGTCACGATGATGCAGTAGAGATTGTGAGAGAGATTAAGAGAGGAGTAGAAAGGGTTTAAGAGGGCATCGTTTGAATTCACATTATATACCACCATTTTGGGTTCTTGCCTGGATTGGCGTTTTCCAGGTAAATTGGTGTATACGAATGTACACCTACACTGGGTAAGGGCGATGGAAATGAGTGATACATGTTTTCGCATGGTCACTTTTGAATTAGTTTTGCTCTAGTTTATCATATACGAATATCTTATCTCGTTCCTCAATGTTTTCCACTATGAGGCGAAATTAACATTGGTAAGCATCTACGGTGCCAGTAATGCTCCACAAGAATATTGTATTCGACACCATCGAGCTTCTAGATCCACAGCTTTTAATACAGCCAGTATATTTTGGCACCTTTCTTGCCAGGGTCTTTTCCCAGACCTGCTTTTTGTTGTATTGTCTGCCAAGTATCCACAAACCTTCGATGTTGTTGTATGGTGGTTCCACGGGGACGTTCTGATCATCTAAAACCTGACCGTCTAGTTTGATTCTATAGCCATTCTGGAGATGGTAAACCACGAACTTGCTGGGCATCATACAGTCGAGGTCTTGTCCTTGATTCGCCTTCGTCATTTGGCATTCTGGGCATGTGAGGACGTCCTCCGCGAAATAGGTGGACCATCCGGATGCGTGTCTTCGTTTACATCGCCAAGTTCCAACCGCCTCACATCCCACTTGCTCGTGGAGGTCCTGGGGCGGGAGGACTTCACGCAAATCCATCCATAGTAGCGCTTGAGCGTTCTTCATGCTTCAAATTAAGAGGCCTGGTTTCCCATAAAATTGAACTTGAATTTCTTGGTTTTGAATTTCTGTTCAAACTTCTCCGACAAGAACATGTGATGAGGCAGTACGACCTTTATTTTATATCCTCCCAACAACTTCCACCACTCATACGTTGTAGCACAAACCACTTTGGCTCAAAAACAGAACACGATCATGCAACCATACTGCTCAATGTTAAGAGAGACAGCAGGACAACAACTCTGTCATGCGTAGACTGGTCCAAGGATTTTAACTCTTCTCCACAAAGATTCATGCCATCGAACCTTGAAGGATCTTACCCCAAACTATAATTTTATATGTAATTCGATTTCATTTCTTCTTCCGTCTTTCTATTCTCAATGCACAGTGCCATCATCACCACGTGGACGATGTGTGAATTTATATGCCTTGGGTCATCTTCGCCACTCATGTCCTTGGTACGCATTGGGTTCGGCAACAGCACACAACCATATTGTAAGACGCAGGCTGATTTTATGACGACGGCAACACAGCAGATCTCCATGTTATATCAGTGTCAAATCTTGAACACTTCTCGTTCTAGCAAGATCCACAACGCGAATCTCAAAGACGTCATTCTCCATGCGAAGACGTTTTGACGTTTTACGTTGAACTTTCGGAACGATGGGCAGCACAGCAGGTTCTCCCATAAGGACTCCGCACCACAAGTTTTACACTTCCCAGTTTAGCGAGATTCCATGGACGAATCTCGATCCCCTTTTTCTTCCTGCGAAGATTCTGTGTCGGTTTCGATAATAACATTTTTTCTTCGTATGGAAGGATTGTTGGGGGAGGAAGAGGGGAGGGATTTATAGCCGCGCCCAGATGCTGTTCTTTGCCATGGTTTTGTTATTTTATGACATGAAAATTGACTCTGCCCCGAGTTGAATCCTACGTTGGCCTACCTAGAAATCTCCCTAGGTGCCGAGACTTTATGCTGGTAGGTTATGAAATACGCCTTATAGAGCAGTGTGAAAATTAACTCAGGGTGATGTCAACACCAACCCGCTTGCTTCATACCATGTTCCATGCTCACGTTATAGGGTAGTTTTTAAGAAAACACAGCACCACCAGGGACACCATGTGCCACCTATTTGATTGCTTTTAAAGCTCGATCCAGGACATGTTTGCAAGTTCTTCTTGTTTTAGGCTTTCTCTCCACATGTTGCTGAAGCATACTGATATTTTAATCTCCACACAAGATCCTCCAACTTTTTCTAACAAGCAAGAGGGAAGAACCGGACTGAGACACAAATAAGCCGATCTAATCCCCGCAACCCACACTACGCAACACCTCCAAACCCCAACTATATAAACCCACCTCCCACACCACAACCCCCCCCAACCTACACCTCTCAATAAAACCTCTAACCCGCAGAATAAACAAAAAAATTGCCACTATCTGATATACATGTGGGCACCGTAAAACCTTGCTGTAGCTGGACTATGCCCTCTAAGCTTAAAGAATATAAAATTTCACGTCCTCGCCCACCGACACAATACAAAAACAAGAGATTAGAGGATTGCATGAGTAAGAACGCCTGCGTCCTCTTTAACATATGAAACAGAACAAAAAAAAAAACGTCAAGTGCCTGGCATAAGCCTGCCTACCACTCACATTTTGGAAGTATTAAAAAGTACATTCGACTAAGCGCATGTGTGAAACAGGTCGTGTGGTTAATCATGCGAGAGTACGGTTTCACATGTCGTAAGTCATAAGTGCGAGAGGAATGGGGAAAGGTGACTGACGGCTTAATGTATGTTGAGTTGGGGGTTTGACTGAAAGACCCGGTATGTGGGGGTATGGTGTCGTTGGTGGTGGTTTGGGGGTGATGGAAGCGACACGTCATGGGTTTGGAGGATGGGGTTTGGGGGTGTGGGGGGTAATGTTTTGGTTTGTGAATTGTGTTCTTTTGGATTGTATTGGGTATCTTCTAATCTATTCTTCTGCCAGTCTCTCATAATCATCTTACGCGGTGACGGCGTATATTTTACTTGCGTCTATCCAAACTGAAACGCCACGCCCTGCTTCTTGACCATATTCTTCCCACCACCCGCAAACCCGGTCCCGTCACTTCTAATCTCCACCAAACCTGGCTTGAGACCCTTTTCCTTGTCTTTCTTTTTCTTCCCTTCTTTCTCCTTCTTCTCTGGCATGCTGGTCAAGTCGGCATCGCAAACATAGCAGTGAATGGTCTCCGGGTCCGGTCCTACCTCATGCGCATCCCGATGATGACGATGCTCAGGTGTTAGGAACTTTTCGACGCATGGTTTGCAGAGTACGTGACCGCACGGTATGGCGAGCATGGCTTTCGTTGTATTTGTGAGGGATTTCTTGCAGCTTGGGCAGACATGGACAGTCTTTCCTGTGTCGGTAGATTTCTCTTCGGTGAAATTTACCGTGACAAGATTCTTCAGAGATAGAGGGTGTGGTTTAGCCGGATCGCTAGATGGGCACGTCGGATTCTGTTTTGTCTTCTCTGAGCCTTTGGCGTTTACTTCGGGGGTTTCGGTTGGGACCCAGAAACTTGGGAGATGTCCTTTCGCTGCTCTCCTCTCCTCGTCTATCGCCAGTCTTGCACGGCCTCGTTCCTCGGTAGCGATGCGCTTGAGTTCCTCTTCATCGATTTCGAACTTGCGCTTTGTCCCTCTCGAGTCACCGGCTTTGGGGCCCTCTTGTTGCTCGATCATGACTTTGCCGCCTTCCCTTCCAATGATCTTTCCCCCAGTGCCAACCTTGACCTCAAGACCCATCTGTACCGCTTCGAAGTCTTCAATAGCTCTTATTCTAGCCTCTTCATCCTCTCTATCTTTCTGGTCTGCCTCATCTTCCTTCCTTCGCTCCGCCATCTTCTCTAAACGCTTTATCTCTTTCCGCTGCGCGAGCAAATTTGTCATGGCGCATTCTCGACAGAATAGGTCCCCATTTGGGCATGAAACCGGATCGACGGCTTGGAGGAGACATAGTTGACAGGAACCGAAGGGAAGGAAGGAGTCGCGTGTGAGACGTGTGGATTGAGAGCCCCAAGATGACTTGAGACCCTCACGCTCGTGCGCAGTAAAGAACGCGAGGGACGTGTTTCGCTTGCTATGTGCCATGCTGGGTATGCGTATGGAAGGTTGAGACGGATAGTGAAGGAGAGCGAGGGTGTTTGTAGGCTAATCGCGCTGCTTCCTCGATTGAAAGCAACCTCGATTCGGAACGTAGATCTGTGGCAGGAGTGGAGACACACGCAGTCAATCTGAGAGCTTGTGGCGCGCTGAGCACGTAGGAATCACGAGCGTTATCGTAAGCTACCTCATGTGCGAGCTATGCCTGTCAGTGTTGAGCAAAGCTTCAAGGTCCCATCGCAGAGTAGAAAGTCGAAAACGTTTGACGTCGGAGGCTCGGAAAAGCTGCAATAGCCACACGTGGCTCAGCTCGTGGCTCAAGCTCCCGGCAAAATTCAGAGTGACGTTTTTCCGCAGCCCTACCCTGCCGTCGCGGATAGCGGCGCGACTTTGCATTTTCTCCCTCCGACATCCTCTTCACATTCGTTCATTTCTCGAGATTTCCAAATGCAATCGGGCGAGCAGCCGCCTGCTCCAAGCCGACCATGGCAGGCGGCGTCTACGTTTACCATGGGCGCTGTCGGTGTGTTATGTCGCAGCTTTCTGGTGGGATTGAGCACCATGGAAGTCAATGGATTGGATAAGTTTGTGGAGCTTCTGGACGAGCGCAAAGACGTTGAAGGGAGACAAAGGGGGCTTATCACAGGTGAGAACGCATACTGGCTATTCGAGTAATTGATCTAACGCGCCATTCTAGTTTCGAATCATGTTTCCGTGTACGTATGTCCGCCCTCTCTGCATTCGTTATGCCTTAAAACTCACATCAACTGTTCTTAGGATGGATGATCCGATCATGTGGGGCGCATTGCCCTGGCGATACGCGTGGAATCCGGACAACTTGCGATGGGGATTGGGTAGTTACGATTTATGCTTCACGAACAAGTGAATGCCTCGAGCTCTTCTCGGTGATTAGGACTGACACTCTTAAGGGGACTCTCTACTTTCTTTTCACTTGGCCAGCTCCTACCTGCCCATCGCATACAGTACTCCGCGTTCGGGGGTCTATTCCAACCCACAGTAACACAAGCTATTCGTCTGCTCTCTCACGGACCTTTTACACACGCGAATAATCCTCCAGAAAAGCCGGATAAGTCGCTTGCGAGTCCTGATATATCAGATCCATTTGCGTCAGGGCATCTTACCTATACCACCAACGGCCATGACACATTCCCTGCACCATCTGCATACTTGAGCCGCCGACACGCGTGGATACACATTTTTCCTGAAGGTAGGATACATCAGAAAGAGGACAAGACTATGCGATATTTCAAGTGGGGAGTGTCAAGGCTAATATTGGAGAGTGAACCATGTCCTGACGTTGTTCCCATATTTCTGGAAGGTCTGCAGGATGTCATGGACGAGAGGCGAACATTCCCGCGACCCATACCTCGACCATTTAAGAATATCAGTATAACATTTGGGGAAAAGCTAGACGTGGATAAAGCATTTGGGGACCTGCGCACGCGATGGAAACAAATGCAGGCCAAAGAAGACGCGCATGGAGAGCTAGAGTTAGGCGTGCTGAATGAGGGGCTCAAGTATTCAAAGGAAGCAGTGGAGCTGCGTATAGAGTGCACCAGACGAATTCGCGAAGCTGTGTTGGACGTACGACGGTCGCGAGGTTTCCCCGAGGAAGACCCAAAGGCTGGGCTGGCTGAGACGTACGAGTTGGAGGGACATAGATACCAAGGCATAAAAGATGACGGAAGCATTGTAAAGGATGCCTGAGGCAGAAAAGACTTGTACGATATGGATAGGGTGAAGCACGCATGAGCGGTGCTACACTCCAGTAAAAAACTTTAGAGGGCGCATGGATATCGATATCTGAAGTGCGCAAGAATAGATAACACAATAATAAGAAACAACCATGGATGGCAGCAGACGTTGTCAGATTAGATCAAGTTATTCACCGTCAGGGACCGGCAGCCTGATGGCAAAAACGTATAAACCAATCACGTATCCACGATGGAACCGCAACCGGCCATGCCACAGGTGCAAGGCAGCGGGTTTCGTCATGGACGAGAATGGTGACAGGTTACAACGAATGCGCAGCAGGCAGCGGGGCTATCGATGCTGTCAAAGAAAGTAATCATCGAAAGCCCAAGTCTCCGGCTTGCTCTTATCATCACCCAACGTTGCAGCCACACCCGCTTCATAACACGATGACGCGATGGTGATGGTGAAGATGAAGAGGGTGGTGGTTGTGTAGAAGAGTAGGAGGAATGGGAATGGTGAATCGGAGGCGGTTGAAAGATCGGGAGGGACCAGTGGCAGCAAACTACGACTGGGCTGAGGCGAAGACGGGACGCTGCTTTTGGGGCCGCATAGCAGGGAAGGAGCTTGGCATCGGCAGGGCCCCTGGCACCACAAGCGGCTGCGATGATGATAAAAAGCGACCCGCACCTGCACCTTCCGGCAACAAGCCCACCGCCCACCGCCCACCGCCTACCCACTGCCCACTTCCACCGCCCGCCCCTTCCCTTTTGTGCCTTTCCCTACATGCCAACCCTTCCTTACGCAATTTTTTTTTTATTTTTTTTTTTTCCAGACTCTGAATTCTGCCGCCCTCACCGCCCGGTTACTTATCGATAAACCAAAATAGGTGTCAAACAACAGTCCAGTCCATTAAAACCTGCGCCAACGCCAGCGCCAGCGCCAGCACCTAGCAGCCAGCACGAGCACGCAGCACTGGCTTACATAGCACCCAGCAGACCAAAGTCCTTTAACGGTACCAGCCAGTGTTCAGGTGCAGCGAAAGTGCGTCACTCGCGCTGCATCTCCCACTCCACTCCACTCCCACGCTTCAGCAACCAAACGCCCAATTCCCAAAAAGGAACAAAAACCCAATCCCAATCCCAATCCCAATCCCAAAACCTGAAGCCAAACCCAACCATTTTCTTCACTGCTGCACACGTTGTCAACCAACCAACCAACCAACGAAGCGAACCTTCACGCGCCAACCAGCGTCTTCTCGTATACTCCTTACTCCACCTCAACATCACCACCTTTTGCGTCTAACCCGATTTGCGCCAACTCAAGCTTTTGCTCCCTGGGCGCCTCGACGGTGTAGGTAGCTGCAGCTGCAATCTGCATCCATCATCTGCCCTTTCCATATCTCCCCGCGCGCCCAGTTGGCATCGCTTACCAGCCCAATAAGACTGTCCCTGCGCGACACGACCAAGGCAAGCGAGAGCAAGCGAAAAGCACAAGCACACGCCCAGGCACAAGCATCCCTCGACGGCCCATTTCCTATAAAGCTCCCTCCCCGAGCCAATGGAGAGCCCCGACGCTACCTGGGCACCTCAGAGTCCCGATCTATCAGCATACCACTCCGCCGATCCAGAGCCCATCCACCCTCAACACCAGGGCTATCGAGGCTCCATCTCTTACGCCCCTCCGTACTCGCCTCCCACTTCGAGTCCCACCCTCCACTCAAAACAGCCCTCATACATGCCTCGAGGCGTCAAGCGGGAAGAGGGCGTGCACGATGCCGACTACTTCCCAGATGCCCCCACGGAAAAATCTAGAGGCAAGCGGCCCAGGGAGGGCAATGGAACCAGTGGGGTAGAGGGCTCGACCGCCCTGCCCAGTACCGACAACATCAACATCACAGTCCACTTCCCCGTCGCCAGGATAAAGCGCATCATGCAGGCTGACGATGATGTTGGCAAGGTGGCACAAGTGACCCCCGTGGTTGTTTGTAAGTCTTTTTTTCGTTCTTCACCCCACACCACAAACAGACCTATACCAAAGACACGCTTCCAATAACTGACTTTTTGCTACAGCAAAAGCACTCGAACTCTTCATGATCTCCCTCGTCACAAAGGCCGCCGCTGAGGCCAAGTCTCGCAACTCTAAACGTGTCGGCGCCATCCACCTCAAGCAGGCAGTGACCAAGGACGAGCAGTTCGATTTCTTGACCGACATTGTCGCCAAGGTAGCAGACGCACCCGCTGCTTCTGATAAGCATGAGGGAGATGTCATGGATCTGGATGGGAAGAAGAGGAAGACATCGGGCAGGAGAAAGAAGAAGGCAGACGACGATGATTTCTAGGTTTTACGCGAGGCCCAACGCGCCAATTGACTTCGGGGAGGATAATGTAGTTATGGAGTGATGAGTGATGAAAGGTCGTTTTCTGCATAGAGGATTTCCATTGATGTCCATTGCCCTTGCGCTCCCGGGGATGCACATGTCACACCCGACATTGTTGCTCGTGCTATGTGGCGCATCGGCTGTGGCGCTGGATGGCTAGCCGGGGGTCCTATCACACACGATGATCTGAGCAACAGAGCATGACCACGCTACTTTCGGCTTTCGTATAAAATTCTTTAGGGACGATCATGAATAGAATGGATGGGCGTCGAGAAGGTGTGCATAACATGTTTACGATACTTTATGGAAGTGTCTAATTTCATTTTAGGCCATTATTGCGTGGGCAAAACCCTATCAAATAAGGAGGGCGTTTGGCGAAAAGGATAGTATATATCGGTCGGCCAAGAAGAGCCACATCAAAATCTTTAAATCCTATCCCGGTGTCTATTCTCTATATATAGTGATGTATGGTGGAGGAACGATTTTGGAGGATGGCATCCATGGTTGCAGGATGGCCGTTCCAAAGAGGTTCCCGCACTCGCAGATCCCCCACCGATTACCAGGTCCCAACATGCAGATGCTGCGACACCATGCAGAGCCACCCACGGCAGATTGCCATTCCTTTGTGGTATTATCGTGGTTTCTTCGATGACGCGAACACAGCAGATCCGATGGATAAAGGGCAAAAGTAGCAATCATCCCTGGTTCGAGGACTCAGCTCGGCACCACCAACCAGGACCGTTTATTCGACGCAATTTATCCGCAGGCTCAGGATCCCCGCTCGCCACGCCTTCTAGTCAGGAACAATCTACAAGATATGTTCAGATGCGGATGCCCGTTTTTACTCTATCTGGCTTCGTGTTTGTGGTGTCCTGGCTTAGCTCTACCCTTCCTTGTCGAAGCAATAGATCGGCATGAGCCTGGGGTGTACATAAGATGAGCGTTATACCCTGGGAAGCTTGGGGACGCGTCTCTTCCCTGAGCTCCTGGGCTTCAACCGCGTCAACTGTGTTAAGTGATAATGTTCTCCTCGAAGCTCGTCTTTCTTGTTGGTTTGCTCGTTGTTGCAGTCAGCGGGGACGATTCCAATGCACAGAAACGGGCAATTCAACCAAACCCGCCCAATGGCCGATGGATAGATACGTGGGCCTCGATGCCGCAACTCACAGAGCCGGATAACCTGCCTCCAGCCCCTTTTGTACGTTACCTTCACAATTCCCATCTGTATACGCATCTATTATGCTAACGTAACGGAGAACGAGAGCGGCGCCGTGTTTGTAAATTCTACAATTCGCCAGACTATAAAAGTATCCGTGGGGGCGTCACAGGTGCGGCTTAAGATCTCAAATGCATTTGGCCAGACGAATCTACCCATCACCTCGGTCACAGTTGCGATGCCAGTGAATGGTACTTCTGGAATTCACCAAATCGAGCCGGATACCTTACAGCAAGTAACTTTCTCCGGAAGCGAGGAGGTATCGATTCCTAATGGTGCGCTCGTGGTTTCCGATCCGCTGGACTTCGATATCAAGACCTCAGGTGTCCTGACCATATCAATATACCTCCAGACAGGCCAAACTAGTGCTACCAATGCAATAACATCGCACCCTGGATCTCGCACAACATCCTTCTGGGCATTTGGGAACTATGTGTCTGCTGCTCAGTTGCCCATCACAGATTCCACCACACAAAGCGCCGCGCACTGGTATTTCATATCTTCTCTTGAAGCCTGGGTCTTTTCCTCCACCGGCTCATTTGTCATTGTTGGGGATAGTATAACAGATGGACGAGGTTCGGATACCGATAAAAACAACCGTTGGCCGGATCTACTCTTTTCGCGACTGCAAAGATCCCAACCCCAAGCTCTAAGTGAAATCAGTATTGCAAACCTAGCGGCAGGCGGTAACCGTGTCCTCGCAGACGGTCTAGGCCCAAACGCATTGGGACGAATCGACAGAGACGTGCTCGCCCACCCGAGTGTAAAATACGCCATGGTATTCGAAGGCACAAACGACATCGGCCAAGGAGGCATCACACCTCCAGAGCAAGAATCTATTTATAACAATTTAACCATGGCATACAGACAAATCGTAACCCGAATCCACACCCACGGCATCCCCGTCTTCGGCGCCACCATAACACCCTTCTCCACGCCCGCAAACTACACAGAGCGAGAAACGTATCCAGAACAAGAGCGAACTCGCCAGCGTATAAATAAATTCATCAGGGAATCAGGCGTTTTTGATGCAGTGGTGGATTTTGATGAGTTCTTGAAGGATAAAGATATTCCTAGTCAGTTGGATCCGAGGTTTGATTCTGGTGATTATTTACATCCTAATGTCGCGGGGTATGAGGAACTTGCTAAAAGATTCCCCGTGGAGGTGTTTGGGGAGTGGGAGGGTGGTGTTGGGGGTTTTTGGTAGGATTTCTTGCGGTTGGGATAAAGGGGATTGGATAGGGATGAGAGGATGCTTCTACATTGTTTCTGTTGAAAGGTTGGTCATTGCATGTATTAAGTACCTAAATATGTGCAATTGTATACTTTTCTTTTTGGAATTGTAAATATCAAGCTCGTGATTAAGCCCATGAATATTGCAAATGAGCCCTGGTCCAGGCGTAGTTATCAGCATGGTGTACAAGTGGGCACACATGATTTCGCCTTGTCATTCCATAAACTCTAGACTTACATCTTCAAGCCCGCCTTTAGACACCCAGAGCTATCTTGAGAAGCATTTCCGCCGCTAGACTACCTCGCCTTCACTCATATCTCCGTATACGCTCGGCCCCGGGGCGTGAAGGTCGGTGGAAATGCGGCAGCTAGAAACACCCCGGGCAGCTGACTCAACTTTAGTTATCCGGATGAAGAAAGGTTCGTGAAGATAGTCGCAGGGATTGGCCAATCATGGCACGTAAGGACTACGTCAGAGGGATTTTCTCAAAGGGTCTTTTCCGTGTTTTATGGCGATATTTCCGACGCACGGGTTGGACTCATATAGATACCAATTGCAACCCTGCGTGAAAAAGAAGAGATGGATAGTGATGAGAAGTTCGAAGACCCTTCGACGGATACAGAATTGAGCAAGAGATTGGAGATGTCGGAACCAACGACACAGGACCATGCGACTGAGGAAGTCGTCCAAGCAAACAGGGATATAGAGGCTGGGCGAAGCTCCTCAAGATCCTCAAGCTCAAGCTCCAACACCTCCTCATTCGACGCCGAATCAGAAAAAGACCATGACGGCCACCGACCAACAGACTACGAAGTCCGGCAAACCATCTCACGAAGTCGAAGCAGACAACAAAGCCGATCTCGCAGCCGGAGCCAAAGCCAAAGCCAGAGTCGAAGCAGAAGCCGTCCAGCAACAACCACAGCTCTAAGCCAAACCTTCTCACACACCCTATCCCGTCGCGAGACAGCAATATCAAGAATCCGAACTCGACCCAACGTCCCACCATTTCGACATCCACTAGGCCATCAACCCACCACGGTAGACGTAATCGTCGACTTCGAAGGCGACTCAGACCCCTACCGCCCCATAAACTGGCCCACTAAAAAGAAAGCCATAACCACAATGCTATACGGATTCATCACCATGTCGGCAACATGGGCATCCTCCGCCTACTCGGCCGGCACTATCCAAATCGCGCAGGAATTCAGCGTCAGCACACAAGTCTCCACGCTAGGCACCACCCTCTTCCTATTCGGCTTCGGCATCGGTCCCCTACTCTGGGCGCCCCTCTCCGAAGTCTACGGTCGAAGATTAGCAGTCATGAGTCCCATGTTTGTTGCTATGTGTTTTAGCTTTGGGAGTGCGGCGGCGAAAGATTTTCAGACTTTGATGTTGACGAGGTTTTTTGGGGCGTTTTTCGCGAGTGCGCCGGTCACGAATACGGGGGGTGTGTTGGGGGATTTGTATTCTCCGGCTTGGAGGGGGATTGCTATGGCGGGGTATGCTATGGCTGTTGTTGGGGGGCCGTGTTTGGGTATGTGGTGTTTTTCTTTGGGGTGGGCGGTGTTTGTTTTTGAGGTTTCTCTCTCTGTGTGTGTGGTGTTGTTTCTCTTGCTTTCTTGTGTTCTGTGTTACATCACCATCCCTTCTCTGTCTATTTTACTTGACCATACCAGAATGACTGACCCAACCCTGTTGCCATTCTTTGGTCGTCTTTCTACTCTCTTTCGCTGTCTTTCTACTCAATGTTTCACCCTACTGACCATTTGCCAGGCCCTATAGTTTCCGCAGCAGTTGTAGTCCAACCCTCCCTCGGCTGGCGCTGGACCGAATACTTGACTGGCATTCTCCAAGGCTTCATCCTCCTATTAGGCATGATCTTCATCGACGAAACCTACCCACCAAAGCTCCTCGTCTACAAGGCACGACGTCTCCGCCATGAAACCGGGAATTGGGCCCTACACGCCAAATTCGAAGAATGGGACGTTAACTTCCAAGAACTCGCTCGAAAGTTCCTGATCCGACCTCTCCAACTACTAATGACGCCAATATGCTTTCTTGTAGCACTCTACGCATCCTTCTGTTACGGAATCCTTTACATGCAACTCGGCGGTATCCCCATAATCTTCCACGAACAACGCGGTTGGAAACAAGTCCCAGCAACCCTACCCTTTCTCTCCATCCTAATCGGCGCAAGCCTCGGAGCGGGAGCAAACATCTACAACCAAACCTTATATAACAAAGCATACCACGCAGCCGGGGACCGCGCCGTGCCTGAAAAGCGCCTCCCACCAATGATGGTAGGCTCAGTGCTATTCTCAGGAGGACAATTCATGATGGGATGGACTGCTCCCCCAAACTTCCATTGGATATTACCCTGCATAGGCCTCGTATTAATGGGAACGGGATTCTTCACCATTTTCCAAGCCGCGCTGAACTACCTCGTTGACACCTTCACACTGTACGCCGCCTCTGCAGTCGCGGCTAACACGTTCCTCCGCTCTTGCTTTGCAGGCGCGTTTCCCCTCGTTGTTGGACCGCTGTATCATAATATTGGGATTGGAGCTGGCTCGAGTATTACGGGTGGGTTTGCGGCGCTACTGATTCCGGTGCCGTTTGTGTTTTATGTTTTTGGGAGGAGGGTTAGGGCGAGGGGGAAGTGGAGTCGGGGGAGTGTTTTTTAGGTTTGAGGTCCGGAGCGAGTGGATCCGGGGTGCGAGAGGTTCCCGTCCGTGGGTTGAGAATTCAACAATGAGTTCAACAAAACTTGGCACTACGTCGATACGCTGGCCACGACGACAGTATCTTTGCGCATTATATATGCCTAGTCAAGGACAATATCTTGATGGTCAGTGGATTCCCCTTTCTCGCTTATTCCTAGTCTCATTCGATTGCTCTCACGCAGTCCCTGAATACTGTCGCTTCGTTCGCTCCTCACACCGAACTTTCACTTCAATCGCACTTTCACTCCACGACCGATATTCACGGTACTCATTTCCCACAGTGAAGAAGCGTCGACCGGTGTAGCTGTTGACTAAGCACTCATTCAAACCACGTAACTACACCGCAAGTCCTCGACAATGACTTCCTCTCCTCTATTTATCTTCCACCTACCACACTTCGACCCAACCTTTTGTTTCCACCACAACTCAACACAACCTTTTGTTTTCACAACCTTTCAACACAACACTCAAGCCTCCTCTCTCTAAAATCCTGATAAAATGGAATCGTACGCGCTCACAGTTTCTAAAGCCCCAGCTGTAAAGGCCCCGAATGATATTCTAACCGAGGGTTGTCCACTGGAAGTTGGAAAAAACAGTCTCATCCCAACAGGAGGTCTCGGGGCACTCGATCGACTGCCTACGGAGGTTCTGCAAAAGAGCCTTCTACATGTCGACGTGAAAAGCTTGGTCGTCTTCCGCCGCGTCAACCAGAAGGCTATGGAAAGCGTGGAGGATATGTCGGAGTGGAAGAAGGTTAGTTGTTTTACCACCCACCACCGTCTCTGCCTTCCACTCTCCTTCCTCTTCCCCTTCCTTCCCTTGGTCTTCTTTTACGCCCATCTTCTATAACAACCCCAAATTAACGACAAACTAGATTCGAGCCAATACCCCCCAAGTCTTCGACCTGCTGAGCTCAATCTCCCAATCCCACCCGCACACACTGGAACAGATCTTTGACAAACTGTGCCAAAAAACCTGCGACAACTGCGACAAGCCAGCACCCTACATAGACTTCTTCCCCCTAACCCGGTGCTGCCTCACTCCCATCCCCAACGTCCGCCGGGCACAATGCGGCGCCTCACGCCCCTTCGACTCCCCCCTTGTCGCCCAAACCTGGGGCAAAGAATACCTCCCAATCCTCTCCGAAAGAGCCTACCCAAGGTTCACCTTCGACGTCATTCCTCCCTCCCACCCCCAACAATCCAGCCCACCTCCAGGCCCATGGGGTCGAGATGTGTATTTCCACCCCGAAGCCGTGTTTCAGTTCGAGGCCTACTCAGCACACGCCTCACGGTGGAATACCAGCGAGGGCTTCGGGCCCGAGACTTTTCGGCGTCGATACGCGTTAAAACGTGCCGAGACCTCTGTCCTCGTTGTCGAGGCAGCCTGGTTGAAAACCCGGGCCATGGACGCCGAGGAAGGTGTCTACTGTAGATTGTGCTGGGGGAGTAGGCTCGTGGTGGGGGACGAGGGGTATGTGTACCAGAATCATGGAGTGCCAGTTTTTGATGGGGAGGGGTTGGGGGTGCATCTGAGGGATGTGCATGGTGTGGTGGTGTAGAGGGGTTGGAGGGGGCTGGTTTTGCGTATCGTGGTGCTTGAGTAGTGTAGTGATATGCTGAATGGGAATATAGATACTGAGACCGTATATACGCTTTCTTAAACAGTGATGTCACAATGGTGTAGTGACTGTCAATGGAAATATGTATTTCGACTTCTTACATTGAACGGGCTTCGTTTATACGTCTGTTGAGCTCATGATCAGGTATACGGAATCAACGGAACACTGGAATCATCTTCTAGTTTTTCAAAGGTTGGATTTAGTGAATAGAATTCACTACACTCACGTCGAACTTTTCCATACACTGATACTCATGGCCTGAAATCCAGTCACTAGCTTTCGTTTAGTACCGTGTGAGTATTACACACTCACAAAGCCTTCAATAATCTTATTGCAGATACAAGAATCTATCCTATTAGTATCCTATTTGCCTATCCAGAGACGCCTTGCTAGAAGCCATCATATGAATCATGAATCATTGCCCGTATCTCTCATCACGAAAAGAAAATCTGGACTACTCCCAATCCGCAATCCTGAGTGCCCGTTCCTGGGTGCCAAAGACCCTCAATGTGTTGCCGAATTGGTGCCAGAAGTCTGAATCGAAGTCGGGGATCATCTCCATTGGTTGACGTACCATCTGTTCGATGGGATATATTTGTGGATTGTCGATGTCTGGAGGAGCATCTCGCCAATCTAGGTTAGCGGCTACGTCCACTTCCTGGTTCTTGGACTTGTGTTCTATCAACTCACCGGTATCTGCGTCGATCTTTTGGAGACTGTCGAAGAGGTTCATGGTTGCGAAGCGGCCGTTTACAGCATTGACCGAGCTGCTGTTACCCTTCTTCTTGTTCTTGTTTCTCTTCTTGTTTTTATTCTTTTTAGCGCGTTTTGGCTGCTGATCAGAAAGGGAGATTACCTGATTTGTTGGCGATGCCCCATTCACATGCTCTCCAGAAGAAGAAGAGGGGCTTAGCTCAACGGGAGGGACAGAGATTGGGCCATCGACCTTCTCCTGGCCGTCGAGTAAATTAGGGTCTTCTTGTTCTTCCAAAGCGTCTTTGAAGCTATCACCACTATTAGATGGGGGTTTAGCATTGATTTCACCTTCACTCCCAAGCTTTGCAGACAGACGGAGGAAGATAGTTGCAGTCAGTAGACTGTCGTAGCCAGCCTCATGGAATGCTTCCTTTCCATGGTACTTTGAGTGATTCGCATGCGTTACTACCTTTCTGTTAGTGAATGTAACACTCATTGAGAGACCTTTTAGACTTACCGATCTCAGGGAGAGACTGTTGCTCGAGTCCTTCGGCAATCTTTTGAAGCGTTGGAGATGCGTTCAAATCACCTCCATCGTGAGTGGCCAAGTACTTGGTATCCACTATCCTCGGAAATAGCTGATGGACGGCATCACAGAACTCCTGGAGCGTGTCCGGTAGCTTCCCAATGAAAATTGAGTACAGATACACCAAGTCGGTGAACATGTTGTGTCCAACAAGAACAGGCTGCCGAGATTTGAGTCGCTCCATAGCTCGGTCACGTCGACTTCGAATCTCCCCATAGTCCGCAGCGATCATCATGCCATTTACGTCTCGAGCCATGTATACTGCGTCAATCGCACTGAAATTCCCCTGCGCTAAGGCCTCGATGATCCAGCCGAAGCCTCGCTGCTGAGCGATCTTGTCCTTCGCACTGATTTTCCGCCTTCGGGTGTTCTCTGCTTCTCGCTCAGCGTCGAATGGGATGATTCTGATGCAATCGGTTCGGCCGATAGGAACAAGATGCGGAAATTCGGCTCGCACAAGCTGATACACAAGGCGCTTTTCGAATCGTGAAATGGTCGGCACGTAGGAACCCGGCGGTTTTCCGGTGTGCGAATCAATATCAAGTGGCCCTCTGCCGTTCGCCTTCCATTCTGTGATTGCATCGCGGCACCTCTGAACAAATCCAAGACATTCAACATCTGCGTCCTGAAGTTGAAGGTCTCGAAACTGATTTTTGTTTTCAAGGCGATCATAAGCCAACTTCTTTGCTTGAACGGCCTCTGCACGTGAGAGATAGTGGACGCCACGGTAGATGGGCGCATTGAAATCAAAACCATGTTTGCTCAGGAATACGGTAGCTCCGGATTGGAAGGACATTTCCGGGCGACCTAAGTCCTCGCTCAACTTCTCCTCCAACGGATACTGGATGTTGATGTTGTAGGGTCGCAAGACGTACTTGTTGCCAATGTAGTCGAAGCGACCGCACGTAAAGCCGAATTGTAGGATGTGGAATTTCTCAGCCGCAATCTTGGTCTCTGCATATCGATCTTCCAGGGTTTGTCTGCCACTATTTCGAGCCCTCTCGGACATTCGGGACGGTATACCAGAGAGTTCGAGATCGAATGAAACGAAGTCGGCATCCGAAATATTGATTAGCATACCCAGGAGATGGTGTGGGAATGAGGTGCCGTCGACCTCCATGTTGTATGAGTCCTTATGCTGTGAATAGCGAGTCGCTACCCTGTCCTTGGTAGAGGTAGAAACTTTACGATGAACCAATATATCAAAGCTAGCGCAGCAGTGTTAGATACGATGGGCGTTGTGTTTTTGGCAAGGGAAGAGAATTGCAATCTTTGTCCAAGATACCTAGCCTTTATTTATTCAAGAGGCGTAGCAGAATGCCTTGCTTTTGTTTAGGAAAGGGCTGTTGCGAAGCCGCCCTTTAATAATTTGGCAGCCTGCTGGTAAGAGCCTGGGTTAATGGTGATGATAGCGTCAACGATGAGGAGTAGCGCAAATGTAGCGGATCTGGGCTGTTTGCGAAACTCAGACAGTTAGCGCAGCTTGAGCCAATGTCTTGTCTAGCCACCACAAACACACACACTTTGCATTTTAGTGTCGTAGCAAGCTGTATGTTGTATGTGCAGAGGACGCAAGACAAGGTAGGACAAGGCAAGGCGATATGTACGGGCTGGGTTAGTGCAGGATGGTGACGGTGCCAGTGGGAGAGAGACACAGAGATTGTTTATCTGCAGGGTTCGCGACGCGGCTCTAGCGCGCCACTAGCCCGAGAGTCTAATCAGATGGTCGGCACGTGCCTGGCTTGGCTTGGCCGATGCCGTCAATCAGCCGAGGTAGACCTCCAACCTGCAGTAATTACTGCATCGACCTACTATTCACATTCCTCGCTCGCCTTGTCTCACGATCCCATCGCCGACAACTCCCTCCCGCCCTTCCCTGGCGTCATGGAAATTCGCCCACACATTGCCTCCTCTCAATAGCTGTCTTCAGCATGGCCGCATCGTACGACGACGCGATGAGCAATTCACGCATGCTCAGCTCGTCTGTTTCCTCGCTTTCCTCCAGCCGACAGCTCTCCTCCCAAATCGCAAAAGCGTACAGACAAGCTGCTCAGCTGTTCCTGACGCGTCGTCTGCCCGAGGCGCTCTCAACAATTGAACCAATCATCACCCCGCCGCATCAAGAGGAGCTCAATGCCTCTTACAACGGCGACCTCTCGGAATTTGCTCCCGTTGCGTCCGCGTCGCGGGGCACTCGGGTAAAAGTGTGGAGCTTCTATCTTACCTTCCTCAACTCGGTCGTCGAGCTGGGGGCTGAGGAGGGTAAGAATGCCTTTGGAAGCACGAGGTGGAAGGCATTGGTGTCCAAATGTCGTGATGGCAGTA
The DNA here is from genome assembly GCA_001007845.1 of Nigrograna mackinnonii. Lineage (NCBI taxonomy): Eukaryota > Fungi > Ascomycota > Dothideomycetes > Pleosporales > Nigrogranaceae > Nigrograna > Nigrograna mackinnonii. The sequence continues at coordinate 204,380 of JGVQ01000121.1, forward strand.
TCTGGGAAGATGTTGTCCGCGATGGCTACGCCGGCATTGAAGGCGATGTCGATGCAGACGTCGTGGTAAATTTGTAAGGTCATCTCCACACAAAGTTACATGGCACGAGGCTAATGCTTGTTATTAGAGCAACATTACTTTTAACTCACTCTCCGTCGCAAAGACTAAATCAACAGCGACTGGAGACTTACCTTTCCGCTTCCGCTAATCCTACCTTCGATGTATCCTCACACATGGAATCACCATCATACCTACAGAGAAGGCCAAGTCAGAAAAATAATGGCACGGACACTCCGCGAGATTTGAATACCCGTCTAAAAATCCTTGAGCTCTACACACTGCACGTTCTACCACGCAATGAGGAATGGGACTATGCCCGCGAATTTATATCCATGTCCGAGGTCCTTGACGATGAGCGAAAAGAAGCCTTTCTTCTTGCCCTTCACTCGCTCAAAGAAGAAAAGGAGGAATCAGAGGTCCGCGAGGCGAAACTCAGGCAACAGCAGCAAGAGCAAATGGAGCAGCGCCGCAAAGAATCAGAGGCTAGGCGATTAGAACAGTCTCGTGCCGAGGATGAAAGACGGAAACGGGAAGAAGAGAATCGACGGCAACCCAGAGGTTCCGATGAGGTGTTTCGGAAGTCACAACATCGACAAGCCCCATCAGCATCATCACGCGCCTCGAGACCGGCCAAAAAGGCAATCAGTCCCCCTCCTTCTCTATACAACCGACTCTCCTCTATGGTCACCGCTATGCAGACTCTAATATCAAATACGGCACACTCGATGACTGCAAACCCGATGGCTCTCTTCCGCACTCTACTTTTCCTTTTGGCATTTGCACTGGCGTTTGGTCGACGAGATTTACGAGAACGGGTCATGCGTATAGTCAGAAACGCATGGGATAAGATCCGCCGTACTGTTGGCATGGGTGTTAAAGTCTCCTACATCTAATGTCCTATTACGGTCTTGAAAGCCTTGTACTGCCGAGTGTACAAAGGCATCATACTTCGTGTATCATATTTATATCGCGGGATTTCACTGTACGAAAATCTAAATCTAAGCTTGGCAGAGTATTCTCATGAACTGTGTTTCCCCTCCTCCGGCAACTACAAATACCTATATGAAACCTACATTCCGGCCCAACAAGGCTTAATTTACCCGCCCTCCCTTAGCTCTCTCCCATTGCAACTCCAAAAAAACAAAGGTTGAGTTTTGATCGCCATGACGATTCAGGCTACAATTTGACAGTAAACGGATGCGTTTACACTAAGCAAGGCACACACGGTCGGTTATTCGACTCCCTGGACCAAAACCAGACGGCACTTTTGGAATCAATCGGTATCGAGGCGCTACATCGAATTAGAAGAGTACGTATACATCTTCCGAACCCGAATTCAAAACGCAACTTCTTTCGAATGCAGTTTTCTCCTTCACGACATTACATCGCTCAAAAGACAAGAATATGTCCAACTCGGCTATGTTTGTTTTTAAAGTCGAGAGTTTGAATTCGACCGGACAAATGATGTATGTGCTCCTCGTAAAAACCAGATGAGTCCGCGTTAGACGCGCATCTTAAAGGCCCTCCCGATATCATCCCAGGCCAAAATCAAGCCAGAGAGATATCTGTTCAGGAAAAGGTATATGAAGACTCCAAAGACGAATTTTCGCGACCCAACCTTTATCCCATCCTTTGCACCAGCAACCTTGCGAGACGCTCCATTCATGAAAAGTATGCATACCCAATTATATGTTACTTGGCTTAGGATCGGATTACTCCACACTCTCTGGCAGTCCCTAAACTCAAAACTGTCATTAACATACTGTTGTGGACAATGCGATTGATCTTGATCAATGCTTCGGACACTGTTGGGTCACTGAAACTTGGCCCGAAAAGTGAAGAATGCTATGATCTATGCACTACCACCTACATTCTCTCAAACCACAATGTTTCACACTACTCGCTAATGAAGATGACTTCAAGTCTTGGGAACTCCTAGTGGAGGCGGCGTCATTCGTGCGAAGTAACGAACACCAAAACATTGGTGGAGGTAATTATGCATCCCTCTAAGCACGCTTAGAAGAATACATATGTCATAGACATTGCCCAATTCTCGAAGTTTTAATGAGATGGGTGGAGCAAGACGTGGCATGACTTACTGACAGTGTGTGTCCGTCCGAGTATGCCCAAACTGGTAGCGTTCATTTCACATGACACACCATTCGGAAACCAGGCTATAAAGGCTTCGAATGAGTTGCTCACGTCTGCGTCTTCTTCCGCGCCACAGACTGTAAAACGGGTGTTTCCATTACGTGTCATAAATGGAATACTTCAACAAATTCATGTGCATCTCCACCTGCACAGTATCCAACAGTGGCTTGTGGACTATATGTCTTTCCAGACCATTGAATGGAGAGGATGCTGTCTCCAAGGCAAGGTTCAAAACTAAAATACGCTCATCAAACAACGGTGAGGACAAAGCCATGGATTGTCGCCTCCCGTTTCCATTCAAAATCCATATGCCAATTTCTAGGCGCTCCGACCCCATGACTCTACAACCTTGCATTTTTGGAGTCGATGAGCTTGAGTTCTGAGCATCTCCACAAAACCAGCAATGATCATCATATATGTGGTGGTGTGGACTTAGGTGCGACAATGAGCTTCATATGATTTTGTCGCCGCAGAATCCGCTCGACAATCAGAGCCGGTTATACAGAAGCTGAAGGCTTTATTCATGTTTATTATGTCTTTCCAGAAAAACGGAAACATCAGAAACATGTCTTCTATTAGTGGTTATATGCTCTAAAACCAATGTTACTGTATCTCAATGCATGGAAGACAGAGTGCCGGATTTTGATGTCTCAAACAGAGATATGACATGCTTTGACTGAAGAAGCGAATTGGCTGGACTAATTGCCCTGATACTAAATTCATGCGGAATCTGGAAGTCTTCTCAACTCCTCTTGAGTACCTTAAAAAAAAAGAAAGAAAGCCAATATGGATGGGTTGTGTCTAGAAACCTATTGGCCATGAGGTCATGTGCAGAGTGGATTATGAGACACAACGCATTCTGATGCTGCTAAAACACTCCTGATCTTGAGGTTTATAGAGCAGAAGCACCTCTATGCATCATACGTGTCGAATCAGCGCACCAGATAGACCATGTGCAAAAACGCGAGGAAGACGTGTAATATGACTTCTCGAATGGATTAATCTATCCCGTATGATCTGCAGAAAAGAGCTCGAACTACAGTTCCATGAAGCATCACTTCAAAATGCCTGTTGTCCAACGCATGTCTGGATGTCAAAGTCAGATCAAGTATCCAGCATGACGGATGACGAACTCCCAGAATCGAAATCGAACAAAATCATAAGTTGCCACAGTTTATGAGTAGAGTAAGACTCGTACTTCCCTACAGGATGATGATTCGAGAACATGGAACCAAATCCTACATCGCTGAAAAATACTGTGCAGCACAGTGATTCAGTCCATTTTGATGAAGCAACATCTCGATGCATCCAAGCTATGACGACTCCGGATTACCAACGGGTATATAAATTCATCAACTCTAGATCGAAAACATGAACTCCAACTCCCGCGAGCTTCAGAAGCCCACTGTAAAATTGACGGCTCCGATAATGTATGAGTAAAAGGATCAGACACCATTTGCATGAGAGACGAGTGTCTCCTGTCTCTCTTTGTCGAAGTATTACATGTCTTTCTGGCAGAGTTGAGCGAATTTCAACATCCTTTTTCTTCAGCAAATGTTAACAACAACCAAAACCGAACATATATTTGGAAAAGTATCGGAATCGAGACCTCGGTATAGATAAAAGTTCCTCAAACGTTTCATGAGAAGGAAGCTCTAGAATCGAAAATTGCATTAGGATCTAATGCTAGTAGAGCGCATGGATGCAGATGCATTCTTCAACACTCGATATAATTCGTGAGAAGTATCTACTTCCCTGGTGCCAGCGTCAGTACAAAGACTACCGAAATTCTGAATGACGTTGAAGCCCTTCTTCTGAAGGTCCATGGCGACGAAATGTCGATCATTGCAATGTACGTGCAAGTACCTCGATCTCGACAACGGATCTTAAGACAGAAAAGAGGGTAGATATGTTCTGTGTGCGGAACATCCACGAAACTTTTACGGCGAGTTGATGTGCGGAATCGTTCGTGGGAATGCGCCATGTTGTTGGTTCGCAGTCGTCGGGCCCCGTACACATGAACCAAACGTGCAAGCATCAGCACTGGAGGGTTCTCCATATCATAGACGAATGGAACGAAATGCCATAAAGACAATCCAATGTCCGAAACGCCACGAAATCCTGTCCAAGCGAAAGAAATCAGCGGAAGATAGCATGTTTCGATTGCAAGTTCGCGGCAGTTATTATGAGGCCCCTTCTGAACTTCTCCAACGAACAGCTTATGCTCGAGAAACGTCTTGAAAGTCCTTTCGATGCTGAGACGCTATTAAAAGAGACTTTCATTACGAACGGTGGGGTAAAACTTCACAGCTGTGAACTCCATGCAATTGTACCTTCCACTGCTCTTCAAACAGTGAGCTCAAGCACAGGAGCCTCAAGTTTACAAAATATGTCTCACACCGCTACTGAAACTGGATTGCAACCCCCCTGATGCATTGAAGCATCAGTAACCTCCGCGAGTCCAAAGACGAGTCTTCGAGCACATGAGAATCACAAACTCAACAATTGCTGGGCCATGTCTGCTGTGGTACCCATGTAAATATTTTTACACTGTGGCACATGTGGCAGTGCGTCCCCTCCAGCTCCAACAGAATAAGTAAACCCGAGATGTTTCGGAACATGAAGAGCAGCAGGAGTGTCCCGGACAACGACACAGCCCGGAAACATGACTTCAAGATCTTACATCAACTACGTATATGTCGAGGCACCTGATTAAATCAAGTCAGGAAAAAGCCACGAGAGAATACGATATAAGGATTAAATGCGTCCGTGAAACAGCAAAACACAAGACCCACTCGCTCCGGGACATGGCGGAAATTCTGAGCACCGTACTTTCATGTTGATATTTGATTCCAAACGCTGGAACACACGAAATCAGGATAAGTGGAATGAATCGTTACTTCATCTCCTACGCCCTATCATTCGCCGAACAATGCCGACATGACTGCGAATATAAATTCAAGACTCCTTAGCTGCCGGAGATCTTTTTTAGGTGACGAAATGTGTTGGCTAAAATGTATAAAACCTTGCAAGGCACAAAATATTTGGATTCGTCCAAAAACCAATTCGATGACAACGAATGGATAGTGGGGCAAGTATATGTGAGAACACTTTCCATGGTCTCGGAACATGGTACCGTTGGTAAGTCAGCGACAAGAAGAGCATCAATAGCCAAATACTACAGCGATGATTCCATGCAGAACATCTGACACAATGAACGTTCTACAACCCAGAAATGGAAGTAAAAGACACTACCAACGATGATATGGTACCTGCAAACTGAGAAGATGCAATCAAAACCAGACGCTTCACGATTTCAAGACTCAACAATATATCTCATGTGTCAGAATTGGAAACCAGTCCAATACCAAGTCTACTATCTTCCCGCCGCGTTGCATACGAAGATATGTAATCTCGAGGCCTATAGGCTACCCTGAAACCAACTGATGAAGCCAATTCCGATTCGAGTTGCTAAGGATTTGTCTTGTAATTTCGAGAATACAATAAGTTCCCCCCAACTCTACGAGCGGTCGAATTGAAAAAAATTCACGGAATACCAGCTACATGTCAGATTGAAAGCCAAAAGCCTAGGTCTTCCGAGTCTTTAAACATTAAAGATACCTGTTAATACAGATACACCAATCCGAGTTCCAAATGCACCTGACTTCCTTTAATGGAGCTGCTTTGAAGAATCCGGCCAGCTTGATTCTGGCCAATTCAAAATTCGCACTTACGTGGACAAAAGTGTTCGAAATTTCCGGCATATCTCCCTAATGGGTAGTAATCGAAACCTTCATACACCTTTCTTCATGTACATTGTCCCCAACAGTCCGGGAAATGAGTCGATACTGTCAAGCCATAGCGTCTGATGTTGCTGTTTTCGAGTCCTGCCACTATCATCAAGAAGGAACATCTCGCACACTTTCCGAATGGGACTGCGTAACGGAAATTCCATTGAAATGTTAGGAAAAGGAATACAAATTCCCTTCGCTTAATATAGCACCCTCCGTACGCCGTGCAAGGTATCTTGTAATGCGACGTCCGCTTCTATTACAAGCTCAGGGCGCACCCGTTATGAACTGCGAAGTGGCAAAAAGCACCATAGTGGTTTAGAATAAAGAGGCGCTCGAGGAAGACTACGTGGTAATTGTGGTTTTGAAACAAGAGGCTTTTCAATGATAAGCTGGTGTTTTTAAATTGTATTTATCTTTTACTCGTTTGTGAACACTCTAATTTACACTGCTACACGTTAAGAAGATAGGCTGACCCTGCGATTGAGTGTAATTCCAATTCACGCACGTAGAAATCAAGAAGAGGACATGCGGAACTTATGGAACAAAACGATTATGCCTTATCTCATAATTACGAATGCTTTCAATCGATCATATGAATTAAATGCATGTTGTACGATTCATCAGCACCCGAGGATCGACTCGAAGATTTTCAAGGGCTTCCAAACCCGCTTCATGCCCAAATCCATGAAACTTGGTCCCGAACCCAAAGTTCAGAACTTCCGCAGGTGGTTGTCAGCTCAGGAAATGTACTTTACAGGCGAAAAGGAGATATAAAGCAGTCTTCAGGCCTGAGAGACTTGTACAGAACTGCAATTCCGTGAAGCTTGCAATTTTCAGAAATAAAGAAGAAATAGTGTGGAACTCAAGAGTAGAGAAACGAAAACTATGGTTCCAGCTTTGATGTGTGACAGACATGGAATACCTAACTAATAAATCTACAATCAACAATGGATACTATTAATGCTCTCAGAAACCTGGTGCACATTTCTATCGCAGAACAAGAAGTCGAACAAAACAGAATGCGTGAGGTTAAACAAATCCCGGATCTCTCAACTGTACGCTTGCAAAGAATTTCAGTAAAGATGTCTTGTTTAAATAAGGTGATTGTAGAGTATCCATGGCACCCAGGACCAAAACCACTTATCCTGGGGGCATCACGTGGAAAAGAACATCCATGGATCTGAATAGCTGTCACATAAAGCTCCGATGCTGGTCTCTACGAGAGTAAATCTTCGAAACCCAAACTTCCTAACTCACTGAATAAAAATTGGCGCAAAAGGAATGTATGTGGAACAATACGACATTGTCACGCACACATGCTTGACAACAAGGAAATGACAGATAGCCTTAAGCTCACAAAGTGATGGCCTGCTGTGTCAATTAATGTGCAGATAACGAGAATTAATGTCTCCAGTCCGTGAATGACGGAAACCAGAGGTCTAGATCAATGTTTCGAACCTAGGATTCTATCTAACGGCATCTGAGTTCATTCTATTTCCCTAACACTTGTCTAAACAGATGCTAGTACGCTCATACAACACGTTGAAAAGGTTTTCTTATGAAGCTACATGTTTGCAATGAACACGACACAATCTGGATTCAAGGTGCATAGTGTGATCTTTTCAAATTACGCAAGCATCAAATTTCCTGGATATATGAACCAAATTTTTCATTTCATACCAAACTATATCAAGCTTCAAACGACTGCAAATTCCCAGAGGAGCTTAGTCATGGGTCGAAATCCAACTCTGAAAACCCCTGTAGTGACAAGAGAACGGGATGTGCGTTCGCATAATTACGAAGAGAAGAACAAAAACGTCAAATTTTCCGATGATGGGCAGGATTCCCAACTTACCAACACTTACCTGTATAGAATTCACAGGAAGATCCATATGGGAAGACAAATTTCCTACCACATACAAACGTTTCGAAAGATTAAACAGCTGGACCTGCATGTGAAGAGCAGCAACTCTGCACAATATTTCAGGACGCGGATTTGAACACTCGAACCGGGAATTCGTTTCTCTGACAAAACGAAAAAGTTATACATTCTGACTTCATGCACACAGAAAGCACAAAGAATTCCTTGGCATGGGGGCACTACATTTTCCATTTGCAAAGCGAAATAGACGTTGGAAAACGAAATTCTTAGACTTCGGTGCCGACGAGGATACCCTAATAGATGCAAATGATATGGCAGAAGAGATATGACCCTACAAAAGAGGGCTATCAGCAGATGGGTGCCAGCCTTTCCAGTCTCGAAACAACACTCCAGCAGTACCATAGAAAATGAATGTCGAGCAAGGGAGAAGTCAAACCTTGGGATACTAAATTGATGTAGTGGACACCCATTGCCTCAAAAACCCTATTCTCGAACAACACCGTCACATCAATCATATAAGTACTACAAATGAACCTATACTTGCAGAGAAGAGATAAAAGAGAACGTTACGCATGCCTGAAGCGTCTATCAAACTTTTTCGAATATTACAAGACTAGACCTCAAATCGAACGCAAAGTGATAAAATGGGAAATGGAGCTCGCAAAGGCCAACTACATGCCTGGAGCCCCAATGATCAAAGGACAGAATCTACGTTGCATTGAGTTGTGTTTCCGGGTTTGCAAAAAGGCCTAGCTGTCAAAACTGAATAAACCGATCGTGCATGGACGACGAAGAAAACTCGGAAAGGAATCATGTTGCAAAATATGTGACGAATGCCAATATTGTCAAATTCCCTGGGTCTAACCTTGGCCTTACGAGTTGAAACCCAGATGACGAACAAAATTCGAAGTAGCGTTCATGTGGAGCCACATGGCGTGGTGCATTTCCAGAATATGAGCCCTTGTGCTTCATCAACAAACACATTTATGACAGCCAGATTGCATAGCAAACCACCAGTAATAGCTACGACGAATAAGTCTGCAAACCAGCAAAACAAGTATAAAATGCTGTTCAGTCGCGGAGTTTCTTTCTCTTCACACTTTGTCAATGACCAAAAGTCAAAAAAAGAGAGAGAAAAGATGCATGAGTTTCCAAGTTTTCAAAGTTCATTGAGACATTAGCATGCTCGCAACGGAGGCCAAAACTATGTCAACTTGTAAAAGATCGACCCTAGAGCGTATCAAGAGTTATTGATGCAGTCGTAAGTTTGACAAAGAAGATGTTACTTGATGAGGTCCATGGGCAATTCCAATTCTTCAAAACTTTAAAAGACTGAAACTGAAATGATTGGTTCGGATGTCATTATCAAGAAACAGCTATGATGGGCTACGCATAAGTCTTCTGAACTAGAATAGAAAAGGTGAGCTGTGACGTGTGGGGCGTGTTTCCGATTCGCTACAACCCGCAATCTTCTAGAAAAGAAACCAGAAAAACAACCAACAATGCTTGAATGGTGACAACTATCCTCTACGATAAGAATATTTCTTTCAAGACCAGAAACAGACATAAAATGTCACCTAGTCATGAGCCGGCTTCCGTATCTCCTTCATCGACACTCAACATCCGGTACGCACAAGAAATGCCTGGCATCTTTCTGTGAGAGAATTGGAATATCAATGTCGTATTATCGAGAAGAAGAACCCCTTCTAAACTACGGCCCCATTAATGCATATTCTTAAGGTCCCAAGTCTCCTACGAGCCAGCAGCGGAAGAATAAAAAGACCACACAAATATAGACCCTAAACAGTTGTCAAATGTGCGTGGTCCATCATGCATGAAACCAAACTCAAAAAGAAATGCTGAAATATGGAGATTATGGAGTTCGTTTCCCTAGACTCCCTAAAAATTGAAGGCTGTTGAAGGAATGCTGCTGAAGGAATAGCACATGATCGTGACTGCCGGGATCTCGATTACATGGCAGCCAATCCAGAGCCCAAGCCAACCTTAATATGAATTCCCGTACGCCAGCTCCCTAGTTCTCTCCTCATCACTTCATTTTTGAAAACTCAAATTAAAAACAAACGAACCTTCGCGATGAGTTCCAGATGTGTTAAAATCTATGAAGCTTATTACCATGTGCTTGAAAGTGGAAGGGAAAGCATTGAAGACAGATTAAACGCATGGGGTATTCAAGGCCTCTAGAGGCAAAGAACAAGCGCGTTGTCTGCATGGGAATTTGAAAGCTCCCACAGGGTGTTCGATGCCGTGTCAGTGGCGTAACCCTAACCCTAACCCAGCCAATACCGCGAACCTACCCCACAGGAACAGAAAATTGAGGAAGACATCGTGAAGGTGAGACAAATGGGAGGCGCTCTCAAGTTCCATGCAGATTCGATCGGATACTTCTGGCCAGACATGCCTGAAAAGGACAGCACGGCGGACACGGCAGAAATCAGCGGAAAACATATTATCGCAATGTTCGGGACTTCATCGACGCCGCAAATCGTGCAATAGCAACTAAAATGATACCGGAACACGTGGTTCGAAATAATCTGCACATATGCTTTAAGGGCACCGCCATGGTTTGGTTTCAGAGTCATCTCACCAAACAAAACGTAGATAGCAACTACGATGGCGTCCTGGCTTTCCACACCTTCATACAGAACAAGACAAATGAGAAGAAAAAGAAGTTTAAAAAAAAGCAATTAATCGTCATGGATGCCAGAGTATGGCGACGCTCCCGACACGCTAAGATAAATAAACCCGGTTTGGAGACACCCTCTATGAGCAGACAGACCCTTCACTTCTGTAAAAACGTCCTGGTTAAAGCATAAAGTGCATCACAACCCAAAAAACCTGGTATACGCTAGAACCATGTCTCCCTCCCTCTCCACGCTTTCAATTCAAAGCGCGAGGCATTATGGAATTATGAGTAGACCTTTGTCTCAACTTGTTACTCTCTGTAGCTTATGGGATCAAGAAAATGAATTGGAATATGTGAATGCAGAGAATTTTCAGTCATAGGAAATGTTCTGCTCTGCTGTGATTTTCCTCATTACGTACTGTCGTCATATACTATGGCACCGGACTCTTCAAAATCCTTCAACAACTAGATATATGAGTAGACTTGTGTCTCACATCTTCAATCCCTATTAAGAAGGAAAACAAGTCCATAAGGACAAAATTGCGGAAAATTTGAATGTCTACAAGAGTTGGACTGTTCCGTCCTAGAATACTTTGTCATGCTCTGTATCACCGTTCTTTCCCAATGAAAGTTGTTGAGAGTCATGGTATAAACCATTCCCATTCAAAACCGATGTGCAAACGCATTTATGAATGGACTCTGTCTCTCTCACATTTCAACTCTCTCTGTAATCAAGGAAGAGTTTAGAAGACTGAAGATATGAAAAGCCCAAAGGTATACGTTGGATGTTCTGCTCTGCTCTACTTCATCCTACTGTCCTATGCTCTATATCCATCATCAGAGACTTACAGGCCATTATATGGTGGCGGACTTTTCAGAACATAAAACCTCTTTAATTATGAGTAGCCTATGTCTCACATTTCAACCCTCAATCTTATCAGGGAAAGGTTTTCGAAAAGCGAAATGTGGAGAACGTTCAAAGTCATGAATCAAATAGTCCACTCTTGTTTGCTGTGTTCTGTAAACTCACCTCGTACAGTCGTATGGCACCAGACCTTTCCGAACGAGAACCGATAAAAGATGAAACCATGTGAATACTTACATCTCACATCTTTACTCCGGTAGAAGGAGTAAGTTCATGTCAAGGGAAGTGTGGAAAATTTGGCAACCCAGAAGACATGGTCGGCCCTGCACTTTCGTGTTTTGTATCCGTCATTAGGCAGTTTCTCGCTATTTTCATGGTATCGGATTTTCCGAAATAGATTATTCGAAGGATGGGAGTATCAGTGGAACCGTACCACTTCCATGCTTCTACTCCCCTTGTGATCAAGAACACATTAGGAACCGAACATGGGAGGAAAGAAAAAGCAAAGCCAAAGGGCACGCCATGCTCTGATGTGGTGTACTCTGCAATGCTCCATATCCATCATCACACAGAATTGCACAGTGCAATGGCATCAGACTTTTCGAAAACGAAAACCCTGTGTGCTAAAAACATGAGAAGACTGCACATTTCCTACACTTTCCCTTACTATGTAAGCAAGAATCGCCTGGGCAAAGGACAAGTGCAGAAAATTTCTACAGTCACAAATAAAGTGCTCTGCTCCTTTCTGCCGTCTTAAATCCGTCAGCTTGACGTTGAAAGCTTTTATGTGTGGTACTAGACTTTTCGGAAATACATTATCATACGGTTAATGAGTAGACTGCGTGTCTCACAGCTTCACTTCCAATTATGAAGAACAATTCCAAAGGATCCAAACTTGAAAGTGTATGGAAAAAATTCACAGAATACCGAACCCGTGATCTGTTCTACAGTGATATCGATACAACTCTCACCTTCACTACACGGTTGAGCAAACATCGATACAACTTTCATCTTCACCACTTAACCAAGCACCCTCACCGGGCATCCATAAAAGCAGCGCACGCGGCGCCGGCTCCATCACTCCTACACGCCACTTCGCTATTCCTTAACGCTCTGTTACACGCTCCACCATATCCTCAGCACTTTGTTACGCTAAGCAGGCAGTTATGGATACCAAAGACGGAAACCATCAAGTCAAAACGGACCCAACCCTGGGATACCTAACTGCCAGTGAAATTCAGCAGATGGATAAGGAGTTTGCGGCAACGCCAGCCTCACCGCGTTTCCCGCGGTGCTCTACTTCTACTACAATGCATTTTCGGAATCGGACATGGCTCCGCACTTTCGCGATTCAAAGTGTATGGAGTTTTGGCGAATGAGTAGACTACGCGTCCCATAAATTCACTTCCAATTTAACGAAGAATAAGTTCAAAGGAGCAAAAGTTCAAAAGCATGTGCAAAAGTTCATCGACTACTAAGCACATGATCTGCTCTACTCTGTTCTCCTGTGCTCTATATCCATCACCATATCGTTACCAGATATCATGTGTAGCACCGGCCTTTAAAAACGATTCACCAGAAGACCTTATAAGTAGCCTTTCTCCCACACTTCTACTTCCTCTGATACCAAGAGCAATGTGAAAGAATTAAAATGTGAAAAACCACCGTGGGTACAACAATTCATGGCCTGGATTTGTTCTCCTGGGCACTATAACCACCATACTCGGCATGCGCGGCACCAGACTTCTCGGGAAAAGATCAACCATGCGATTTTATGGCATGAGTAGACTGCATCTGTCTCACAATCTAAATCCATCCGTAATTAAGAAAACCTGTGCTGACATTATTCATGCAGAGAACTTTCAAAGTCATGAATAAAATGCTCTGCTCTGCACTTCTCTGCTCTGCACTTCTCTGCTCTGCACTTCTCTGCTCTGCACTTCTCTGCTCTGCTCTATATCCATCACCACACTCCTCTACCAGATTTCAGATGTGGCATTGGATTCTTCGAAACTCCGAAGCGGGAAAATACATGAGTAGACCGTGCTGTGTCTTACAAAGTTCACTTGAAATGCCTTATGGCATTAATTACAACTTCAAGCACGCTTGAACGTGAAGAACCTTCACAGTTCATATGCGATGGTCCGGCTCTGCTGTGCTCTGCTCTGTATCCATCACCCTACACATCCTACTGATTTTCATATGTAGAACCAGACCTTTCGAAAAAAGATACGCGGGGAGGGAGATGAGTAGACTGTGCTGTGTCGCACAAATCCAACTACAATGTCTCATGGCATTAAGAGCAAGTTCAGAAGACGAAAACGCAGAAAACTCATAAATGAAAGGAATCATGTTCTGTCCTGCCCTGTTCTTCTCTCCTATACTCTAAATTCATCACCCCACTCAACTATCCAAATTTCATGTGGTACCGGTCTCTTCGAAAACACACCATGAGGAAATGATGAGTAGACCGTGCTGTGTCTTACAAAGTCCACTTGAAATGCCGGATGGCATCAAAATCAAGTTCCAGGACACGAAAATGTGGAAAAACTTCACAGTTCATATGCTATGGTCCGGCTGTGCTGTGGCTCTGCCTTGTATCCATCACCCCACACATCCTACTGATTTCCATGTGTGGAACCAGACTTTTCAAAATCAGAATCCCACCCAATTCATGGGTAGACTGTCTGTGCCTGCACTTTCCCCAATCCCAGAATATCATCCAAGAGATGCGATGTGCAAAAAACAATCTTCTAAAGGCAGTTACTGTGTTTTGGCTCTGCTCTTCTGTGCTCTTCACCAATCACCAGGTCACATCACAAAGCAACGAAAGAGAAGTATATGTGGTACTCAAGGTTTTTCGAAAACGAAAAAAAAATGCTACGTAGTTCCAGACCATGGGTAGACTGTTTCTGTTTCTGTCTCTGTCTCTGCCTGCACTTTACTCTCCCCCAGAACATCATCCCGGAAATGCGGACATTCAGAAAATGGCCTAAGAAACGGTTTATATGTTTTGGCTCTGCTCTGCTGTGCTCTATACCCAACCCATGAGATTATATCAGATGATATGGTACCAGACTCTTCGAAAAAGAATGACGGACGAATGCATGGAGTCTGGTTCTGTCACCTGCACAGACGAATTCGACACCACCAAACAATACGCGATTCGCGATACGCTACAGGAACATAATGTAATGTTCAGAACGAACGAACGCAACACTTCACGATCACAATCAACATGTGGCAGCTCCAAGCTCCAATACAATCTACACAACAATTTCGTGGATCCATGTTTCCCATCATCAACCAATTTTTATTGAAATGGACTGGATGACTACTTGCCTTATCCGATCCCACCAAGACCAACTCAGTCTCTTCCAGCATGGCAACAAAGCCTATTTAATCATCACTCCAAGCATCCATTCCACAACCCATGCATGCATGCATCAATCTCTAAAAAAAAAAAAAAAGAAGGAGAGAGGGGGGAATGTTAAAAAGAAACGATCACAAACCAACATGGAAAACCAGATCCGATCCAACTCGCTCTAATCCAAACGTTTCTAGGAAACATGGGTCTAGATCCAATCCGATTCAATAATACGTAATACGCGCCTATGTCCCAGATCCTCTCCGATTCGGTCTTAACATCAAACCTTGAAGGACAGCCTGATGTCCCAGATCCTCTCCGATCCCAACATCCGTATGGCCGCCATGTATGCCCCAGGGCCAAGCCGAAGAATCAAACGCATACAGTGCATAATCCGGACCATGTTTTAATTCTACGTATGGCTAGCCGATATCCCAGATCCTCTCCAATCCCGATCCCACGTACATGGAATACATGTCCCAGTACCATTTCGAAAAAAAAAAAAAAAAAAAAAGAGAAAATCCTCTCGACCATGTTTCCGATTCCCACCAAGACAAAAATAAAAGCCATAGACCGGACCAAACCCCATCCAAATCAAACCAATCCAGACTAATCCAAAACCCGCCAAAACCCGGCAGACCGTACTCAAATGTGTTTTTTTCTTTTGACCCATCCCCAAAAAAAGAAGAAGAGGGAGGGAGGAATGGGAGCACCGGAACATGTGAGAAGATGAGAACGTGTAGTTTCCGAAAGATTTGGGGGATGGTAATGATCCTATGACGGGGAAAAATTCCAACTTTTGTCTAGATGCAATTGACCGAGGAAAGGAAAGGAAAGGAAAAGAAAAGGGTGGAGATAAGTTGAGCGGAAGGAAATAACATGAATGGAATCGGGAAAATGCGTGTGGACATGATTAGTGTGATGTAGTAAGTATAGAAAAGTTTGTCTTTTGATACGGTCAAATTAGTAGTGCTAGTGTCTAATGAAATTATTTTTTGTCTTTGGTTGAATGATCTGAAGCAGTAAAGCGAATGAGGTTCCATGACTAGAGATTGAGAAAGCGACTGGAAGCAATGGCGATGAAAGTAGTAAAAGTAATGGGATATCAAAATTTTCTTGTATGAAGAAATAAAGAGTGAAGGGCCTAGTGAGGGCGTGATGGTCTTGTTAGGATCCGAGAGAAAATCGAGTGAACGTCCCGCATATTCGAATCCGTCGTGCCTTTTTCTAGTCCTTGCTGCCTGCCCAAAGCCTCCAAGCCGCGGGAAATATCCAAGTATCTAAAGGGAGAAAGTTGAAGCAGGTGTAAAGTATTATAATACAGGTGGAGAATCATGAACCGTTCCATAGTCGGAAAGATCCGCCTTTATCGAGAGTTGATGTTTAATCAGGATGTCTGACACCACCTCGATGCTCGAATTGGCGCGTCGATTGTCATGACCTCGACTCGGTCTCTTGAAGCTTGTCATCCTCGTCATCCTCAATCCTCCTTTTGACACCGCCTTCAACTGTGACACCCCCCTGAACCCAGGGCATCTTTTCTATATCCTCTAAACTCTTTCGACCACGGCTGACCTTTTTCAGTAGCCCCTCAACGCATTCGCGCGCACCAGCCCAGTCCTTGCCCTTTTCTTCATCCCACTCGCCATCCTGGTCACCAAACTTGGCCCACACCCAATCACATCTTGCAATACGATGTGCAGCCCGGCTACGGGAACCAACCTTTCCAGGGGGAGGGTCAAACGGTAAGCGGCCTTCCATAAGTGCATACAAGAGAACTCCTAAAGCCCATGCATCAGTGGAACGCCCGTCATACGGTTGGCCTAGAAGAATCTCAGGGGCGGCATAATCTTCACTTCCGCAACGAGTGGTCAGCAGAGGAGATTCTGGCGGAGCTGGAATACGACGAGAGAGACCAAGATCCGTTAGTGTTGCAATGGGGTACGGATGGGATTGGGGGTTCTTTAGTAAAGGCACAGTGGCAATCGGAATGTTCAGGAGGACATCTGTAATAGTTAGTGTCATGCCGCCTGTGGAAGACTGACCAATTTCAAAGGATGGAGATGTGTACTTTCTAGCTTGATATCGCGATGCACGATTAGTTGGTTATGAAGGTAACGCACGGCGCTGACCATTTCGGCAAATATACGCTGTACGAGGTTTACTCCAAGGACGTCGCGATGTGCGCTAGCTACGTCAAATAGATCACCACCTGGACAGTACGTCAGGACAAGCAAGGCTTGAGCTTCACCGTGATCGAATGCTTTGAGGTGTACGAGGGAGGGATGTGAGACGGATTGGAGCATCTCGACCTCACGCTTGAGGCTTAGTTCTACACGTTCTTCATCCGCCCCACCGGCGGGACCGTGCTCGACTACTTTGATGGCGACCAATTTGTGAGGATCGAGAACAGACTCGTTGAGTGGGTCTTTGGCCGAGACGTTTTCGCTAGTAGCCAGGTAAACTTTGCTGAAGGTGCCCTGTCCGAGCTGCCGAACGGGGCGCCAGAATTTCTTGATTTTCTGGGGGCCTTGCCTCACCGTGATGTATTGGATCTTGCTGTCTTCTGCAACTTCCTCTTCTTCACTCTCAGTCACACTTCGATTACTTGCCGGCGGTGTTGGCAGCCCAGCGGGGACATTGGCCGGTATGAGGCCCCGTTGCGCTGCCAGATACGCCTCGCGGTGGAGGTGAGGCTCTGGCCCGGGACTGGATTGTGCTTGTTCGGGAGCTACATTCGAGATTGTGACGTGTCGGGCGCGCACGTTGTGCAATGCTTCTGGGGTGAATTCACTGACACTTCTGTTCCTATCGCGTCCCGCCTCGTTCTTGTGGAGTGTTTGCATACTCGCTGCTGCGGCTTCGACCGCCGTAGTTTGTAGTCTATATCCTTTCTTTTTCTGCGAAGGTGATGGCGATAAGGTTCCTTTTCCCAGCATGGCAAAGGAGTCGTCCTTGGAAGACGCATTCGACGCGCCCCTTGAGCGGGGACGTAGACCTGCGCCAGCTCGTGTCCATGGGCCCGGAGAATCGTTCATTATAAGGGGAGAGGGTAGCGGGGTGATGTCGGCGAGGGCGTTGAGCGCGGGCGAGGAGAGTGCAGAACCTGGCGATAAGGAACCAGCCATGCTCCCTGCCGACAGCGTGCTCCTGAGGTATCCCTCTTGAATCGCAATCGGCGCTGTGGCCGAATGCCGCAGCTGGTCTGGCGGAGCTCCCTCCAGGATGGCGGGATTGTTTGGGGAGTGGGTGTTTTTATCGGTCGCGTACGTGGGGAGGTCGGTCTGGAGCTGGAGACCGGCGGCGGTCGGAGAGCGAATGTGAGCGCGGAAGGCGTATATGGGCGAGGCAGAAGAGCCGTCACGGGTGTCGACAGGGGGAAGTTGGGTGTTCAGGTGGTGTGAAGTTGCATTGGATGAGTCGTCGAGGGTAGCATCGAAGTTCGTATCTGGACGCGGGACAGCGCTTGAGTCGTCTGCAGAAGATGCGGCCAGCCGGGGGCCGGGCGGAGATGTGGAGGAAGGGAGCAAGCCCTTGGGAGAAGATGAGTCTGGGAGATCCATGGTGATGAATGGGAACGCAGCGGCGGGAACCGTCGTCGAGGACGGGGGCGGAGCTGCGCAGTCAGTTGGTTTCGCAGCTCGCAGTGCAGAGCGGTGCGGTGCGGTGCAGGGCAGGGCAGGGCAGGGTCGGGCTCGTCGAATGCGGATAAAGCAAAATAGCCAGGGCAAGGCAGGGCAGGGAAGGGCAGGGCAATAGGGCCAGGATGGGCCAGTATGGGGCAAAAGCACTGGCGGGCTGGTGATGGTGGGATGCTGCTATTACTGGGCCGCAAGTGGGTGCAACTACGAGATGCACGAAGACTCGTTAGGGACAGCACAGACAGCACAGACAGCACAGACGCATCAGACACACAAAATGACAGTCCAGAGACTGGTGCGTGTACTCAGTATGTGTGTGTGTGTGTGCACGTTCCGGCACTTAGCGCGCGGATCGTATGGATTCCAAGTAGTGTTTCGGGTAAGCGTGCAGATGCGGAGACCCAGCGCGCTGCCATAGCGTGAGGATAGTCTGAGGCTATTCAGAGCTCAATAACCTCCCACCCTCGCCCGATGGTCCGATCCGATGAGCGGGCGCTCGAGATGGTGGTGGCGGCGGCGGCGGCGGCGATGAGGATTGAACTCCACGATAAGGACATTCCTCTCTACCGAGCCCATAATTACCCATCCGTGTGTTCTGGTGAGGTGGTCCGGAAAGGACAAGACAATCCTCATCAGCAAATGCCCACCGCTCTTCCCGATTAGGCAACCATGGCCAATCAACACCATATGAGTCCGCCTTGGATGTCCTCGGCCTATGGGAGCAAGCCGTCCGCCCACGACTCCCGGGGGGAAGTACATTAGGATGCCAGTAGTATGCAGATGCATCCACTTGCCCTGCTCCCGTCAGCCTAATCCTGTGTAACCCTACATTCCAAGGTTGGCAACTTACACTGCTTGCGGCATTTTCCAAATAACCCCAGCCTTGCCATCTCCTTCTACCCTCTTGTCCTCCCTCTTCCCCACATCATCCTCCTGTGTCCACATATCCATGTTTCTCCGCATCCTGCTCCACGGGAGGAGAAAGGGTGGCCATGGTGTCACGCTAGTTCACTTCACTGTACATGCACCAGTGCTTTCGGAGATTTCAACCTGCATACTACTCGGGGATCCATGACCATTATGCTATCCTATAAGTCCTTGTATTACACTACTATGTCCCTAGCTCATCGTCAGGGCTGATGCCAAGCATCTTCTCCATGATTGGCTGATGCTACATCAATCCTGCCGATTCGAGGTTGGAATAACGTATAATTCAGGAGGACAGCCCAGAGATATCTGCTTCTCGCAATTATGTTACAGTCCTGGCCATCGGCAATTCTCCTGCCAGTTTCATCCATCACCTTGAACCAATATGATCCAGGCCGTCATAGATCGTACATAGTTTGGTGCCACCTAGCTCGAGCGCCAGGCCAGCGCCACTCGACACTTCCCTAGCACTTCAATCCTTATTTACCTCCGCCCGCGTTGTAGCCGCTCTCTCCTTGGCCACCTGGATAGTATCCGTTGAACCCTCCCATGTAGCCGCCTCCGAATTGGCCTGCATTGTTGTTAAAGTACGGGTTCGTGGCAGCCATGGGGTGATTGTCGTCTTTGCTATCGCGACCGCCGTTCGTATTCCGGAACCATTGCTGGCCATATCCATTGGTGTTGCTATTGCCGAAACGAAATCGCCCGTCGTTGCGCACCTCTGGGATTGGGGTCATTCGCGAGTTGACATCGTAACCAGAATGGTTGGGGGTTTCGTAGAAACCAGTGAGCGATGGCTGGGATCTATGCTGCGGGAGAGAAGCAAGGTTTGCCTGATAGCCCTGCGAGGTTTGTCCGAGGCCGAAAGAAGAATTCATTTTCCCTTCCACTAAAGTGTGCAACTCTTGCAAAGCCTTCTGGAGCTTGCTGATGTCCAGGGCCATGTCCGAATTCTTCTTGGTGAGCGTCGCCATAGGCTGGACAAGATCAGCCTTGATGAAGTCCACGAGCTTATCCAGCTGGGCAATGATGGCCTGGTTCTGTTCAGAGCCTCGTTTGACACCTTGATCGACAATATCGAGACGCGATCTCATATCCCCAGCTTGTTCCTCCAACTTCGCAACGAGTTCACTGTGTTTGTCCGCAGCCTCTTTCAGTCCCTCTGCCCTGCCCTCTTCGATCACATCGTAAAGAGTGCGGCCCATAACGTCGATATGCTCGTTACACATGAAGAAGTGCGTGAGAATGTTACTACCATCTGACAAGGTTCCAAGTGCGGATGGATGGCCGCTGCTCGGGGTAGCTCCAGATCCTGGGAATTGCATCTGTTGACCGGGAGGGTACAAGGGACTCGGCACCGCACTCGGGAAGTTCGGGTAGAATGTGTTGTTGTAACCATCCTTTGAAGGACTGACTGTACCAAGCATATCCGTAAGCCTTGAAGAAGACGGCTCGGGTTGTAGATTCTGCAAACCATGGACTGCGTGGCCGGGTGGGTCTTGTTGCGTGTTAATCCTTCGCTGTGTGGCAGCTTTCAGGTAAGCAGGAATACACTTACGGTGGTTCTGAGAGGCAGATAAATCTAGCCCAGCAATATTGAGAGTGTCCCCATCAAGCTCACTTGCCTCGCCCTGGAAGACCATGCCGATGGAGTCGTTGGGTGAGCCGGAGTGCATCGTCTCCTTCCTTGCGTGGGAGGGTACCGCGAAGAGAAGGTGGGATTGATCGTTCTATATGGAGCTGTTAGTGGTCTACGTCTGCAGGTCTAGAAGGTGAGAATAAAAATGACGTAATAATATCACAAGTCAAACGGTGAAAGGCGCTTGCAGGTGGTGAGGATGAGGGTGAAGGTGCGCGCTCAGAATGGCGCTGGATAAGGCAAGCGCGAGGGATAAGTGCCAAAGTCGAGAGTCAACTTACATTCTTTGATGGCCTGCCGCCTGAAGTCTCAAACAAAGTATCAGAGTAGTCATAGTCGGATGGAGAATAGAAAGCCGGTGGAAGCCTTGGGCCGCTGCTGCGGTTTGTGATGCGGTCTGTGTTTGCCCCGTGCCAAAACGACGGATACTGCGACCCATGATTCAATACACCCTGTGCCTGGAGTCGATCTTGACCTTCGAAGGAAGACCCATCGTCTACATTGTCGAATTGCGCGTGGATTGATCCCACTGTCTCGGCCTCGACGAGGGTTGCGCGCTCTTCGACCGAGCTGGGACAGAATTTGGTCGGGCTCTCGCCGCCAATAGCTGGAATAATCTCCGCAGTGCTTGAGAAACTGACGTGAGGCATGACAACGGCAGTCCCTACACCCAATTGTTGCTTTTCGTGAGACTTCCTCTCCGGACCCAGCTGGCCACTGTCTCGAGCGTCAGGTGGTGTATCTTTCCTAGGAGGCGTTGGTGGGATATCATAAGTAGATGAGGACCCCTCATACTTATCACGTTCATGCTTTTCCACACGCATCGCGCTTGACTGAGAGTCCTTCTTGGGCAACACGTGTTGATGTTGAATAGACGCCTTGTGGGCCTGAGAGCGAAATGGATCCTCTGTGTTGTGGAGCTTCGATGGGAGGGAATTTGAGGTTTCAGAGCGCAGTGGCTGTCCCTGTCTAGACGAGTGTTGTGCGGTTCCTGGCCTACCGGAGGATGAGGTCCCAAGTATCTGTGCAGCTTTGGTTGGCATCGGTGGTGGAGCGTCAACGCTGACGGCAGCTGTTTTGAAGGAGGGAATGTTGGGGATAGCGACTCCAAATACCTTCTTCCGTGGGCTCTTAGAGATGTCATCTTGCTTCCCTTTAGCCTCTGAAAGCTTGGTCTCGTCACCCAAATCTCGGGCACGCTGTACAACAACTTTGGTGCCTCCGCCCTCTTCTTCCTGGCCTGTGAAGCCTTTAGCTATGCTTGCAATCGAGGCGGCCAGTTTCTTACCCGATTCTGATGATGGCATTTGTCCCATCATCTTGAAGAACTTATTCTCATTGCGCCCTTCAATGTCAGCACGTGAAGTCTTGACCGCTCCGTTCTCTTCATCTTGACCGGGAAGATTCGCCGTCCCGTAGCTCGACCTTCCATGGCTGGATCTGCCGCGGCTGGATCTACCATGGCTCGAGGCTCCACTACGATGGCTCCGCTGGGAATGCCTCGAATGTACTGTAGAGCCGGCACGGCTTGCAGACGAAGATGAAGTTGTGAACCCATCAGACTTGCGTGGAGACCCTTTGCGAGGAGACAGGCTTCGGGCAGTGTCGAGGAAACTTGTGAACGTAGTCTTGACAGAACCACGAGTTGACTCTTCCTTGCGAGGCTGTGACTCTGGAGCAGGGAGGTGCGGGCCGTCCAGTGGTGAGGCTGCCGGTGTGACTATTGTTTGCTTTGACTTCTTCTTCGCTGCTTGATTTTTCTTCTCAATAGCAAAAGCATTAGGGCCTGGGACCATTCGAGGCAGCTCTGGCTCTGGTACAGAGATTGGCGGCGGTCGCCTTCTGTGATCCGCCATCTCTGCGGGTGAACTCTCAGCGAGCACAGCGCGTGTGGGATATGACGCTCAACAACGGCGCTGAACTTCGGCCCTATAACGCCACTGTTAGCAGGAATGTGAATATAGATTTGTTGCTGTTGCAACAGTTGAAACCGAGAGGTAAATACGGTACGTACCTCGGAACCGACGACGGCGAGCGAATGACCAGATAGGAGTAAAGGGAGGTAAGATGGTGTGGATGAGAGCTGTACACAAGAGAAGGTGTTGTTTTGATTTCTGGCGTTAATAATCAATGGTCTTTCACTTACACGTGGACGCGTGCGGGCGAACGCAGTGGCCAACACTGACAAACAGTGACAGAATGAACATGAGAGTGATAAAAGATCAAATACCACCTAAATTGGCTCCACTGTGTCCAATGCTAAAAAGCTCCAACGCTCGTGATCAGCTGGAATTGCATGCTACATTCTCCATCTAAAAGCTTCAGTCCGGATGTTCCTATTGGACATCCCGCTATGCAAAATTGCACACTTGATGGAAGTAAAAGTTCAATGTTGGAATTTGGAAAACGTGCGAAGAGCAACATTTCATAGCTCGAAGAAAAACACCGCTACCCAAAAAGCGCCGGGAATCCACAACGCAAGGTATCCCTAAAGCCAAGCCCGGCCTACGAATAAAATAAATGATTTATGCACATGTTGAGTGCAAATGACTGCTTCCGATCCCATTCTACTGATCCGGCTCAGAGTACGACACACGACTTTTTAGTCTTTTTGTCTTTTCGTGTAGCCGGTGGTTCAAGTGCTGCAACGATAGCCTATCAAAATTTAGCCTCGTTTTCTCAAAGTGAATGTGAGAAGACACATGTGATCCTACCTCATCAAAGACATCCTTTAGCTTGTACTGTGTAAGTGCAGAGCACTCCACGTATTTCACCGCACCCAATTCCTTCGCCATCCTCTCGCCATCTTCCCGCTTGACCGGAGACATTCGCTGTTTCGCGAGCTTATCCTTCACCGCCGCGTCCTCCCTAAGATCTACCTGAGTTCCGACAATCAGGCAAGGAACTCCAGGACAGTGGTGATGTACTTCTGGAAACCACTTTTCGCGTACGTTCTCGAAGGATGCAGGAGATGTGACCGAGAAGCAGACCAGGAAAACATCCGTCTGTGGATAAGAAAGCGGTCGGAGTCGGTCATAATCTTCTTGACCAGCAGTGTCAAAAAGCCCGAGCGTATATGGTTCGTCACCAATCCTATGACGATTGTGGTTAGCCGGTGCCCGAAGATACTATCTCAACACATCCTGACCAATTCTAACGCTGATGATATGGAAAGTAGTGACTGGGGCACTCACATTACAGTTACAGCATAGTTGTCGAAAACTGTGGGTACGTATTCCGAAGGAAATTTATTTGTGGTGTAGCTGATGAGGAGACATGTCTTGCCGACTGCACCGTCTCCTACGACGACACACCTAAAGTCACCCGTTAGAACTTGTAGAACAATTGTTTGCGAGCCCGTCTAAGATCTGATATTGACGCCAAACTCCGAGCGATGCACGTACTTGATCGTTGCAACCACCATGTTGTCGTGCTAGGAGATTTGAAGGGGGCCGGCCTGGTTGTGGACGTGGGATTCGCTCTGAGCGAGCGAGTCTGGAGAGGAGCGAACTCGACGATTATGAATATGGTGACGAGTAAAGTATAGGGCCAGGGAGAGGACTCGGAGGCCTGAACGGTGGTGGTGTTGGGGTTGTGTTATCCAAACGAGGGGTCGAAAGAGTGGGAGCGGCTGATAGTCAAACAAGTCAGTTAATATCAATTCATCATGCTGTGGCGCCAAACAGGCGAGGCTCATCATACCGCTTGAGGATACCGAGGACGAGTTTGGGGCGCGTGGTACGCAAGTCGAAGTCCTTGAAACTCGAAACGTCAGAACACTCGAGGTTTCAAAGCAGCGGGCACGAGCGAATAATGGAGCGAGAGGGCCGAGGAAGGGCAGGTCAAACCGACGGAGAGGGGAAACAAACAGAAGACAACTGCGAGCGCAGCGTCGGGGGCGAGCTTGATCGCGATATCAGAGGGGAGGAGGCAGGCGCGTGGGTGACTGATGAGGCGGAGGCGTGTAGGCGTAATGCGTAGGCGTAGGCGTAGGCGTGGGTGGGAGAGGCTGCCGCAGGTTGAAGTTCGGTACACCCAGCCCAAGCACAGGACAGGCAGGGCAGGATGGCGTGGAAAGGGACCAGAGGGTAGACACACAAGCAGGCAGGATGGCAGAATGGCAGGGCAGCGCAAAGGCAGGCACGCAGGCAAGTGGAGTTGGGGGAAGCTAAAGAACCGGCCCTCCCCCGAAGCGGGCTAGCCTGCGATTGATTTGATCACCGGAAGACGTGGAAAAGCGGGCTATTAGTCGCCATTAGAGCGCGTACACACGCACACGACGCACTCCACGGCCCTTTCATTACCATGCCATGCCATGCTGCCTAGAAGCCTAGCTATTTATCTACCAGAGTATGAACTCTACCGATGACTAAGAAGTATGTATGTGTGCATACATGTATTACCATACAAAGGGAAACTAATGCTGGGCTGGGGGCCAGGACAAAACCTAGATGCACCCAGGACAATCATGGCTATCTGCACGCTGGCGACGCCAGTCATCGCACAACAGTTAGTCGCCGTGGCATATGCATGCTTGGGAGTGGTTTTGTTTCCTTTATTCTTCTCAACAGCAGCTAGCCAGCGTGCATAATCTGGCAGTGGGCGGATCCAACAACACTATGCAAAAAGTTATATCAACATCATGAAGGATTGTGCATGCGCTCTCCCTATGCTTGGGTTCCAGACTCCAACAACCATGTCCCGAGATTGGATCTCCAGCCCCAGATCCGGAGATGGCATCCGTGCGCACGCTGTGGCTGTGGCTGACGGTGCTTCACTGGTGACTGCAGGCATTATTCGGGGCTTTCGTGTGCTATCAAAGGATTCATCACGACTACCAGGCCACAAAGGGCGACCGAAGAAAATAGAGCCCAGCCAAGCAAAAGAAGCGATGTGGAAAACGGCAACCTTGGTTGGTATCAAGGTCAAAGTCGTGTCCACTGGACTGAGCGCTGACAGCAGTTATGTAGCGGCGCAGTGGCCTACTGTCCCCTATATCGGCAGCACATAACAATAGGCTAGACTTGTAGCACCAGCTGTAGACCCTTCGAGATCATACATCTTCGAATATTGTTGCATTAGGGAGAGCCACACCACAAGAGTAGTCATTTCTTTTCATCCAGGTTAGAATACGCTACGCTACATCCCAGACATTTGATTGGTCGGTGCTCTCAAGAGTTTGGCAGGATAAAGGTTTCTCCGTCTCTGGCGCCAAGTCAGCATTTCTCGAACCTCAAACACCATCGCTGTCGACATCACCTGTTACACATCATGAACTCATTATGAATGATCTGGATGATGAGCTCGACCTCCGGTATCATCGGGGTCTGAAGCCCGAAGTTTACTACCGGTGTCCGACTCTCGAATCTATGGATGCTGCTCTTCGTAACGAACTGGAAAAATCCGCGACTGCATTCATACCTGTGGAAGTAGTCACCGAATTCGTCTTCACGGCTGAATCGACACTCACTGTTTCCGTGACGCAGCAGGAGAATCTCACCTGTCTTGGTGTTCTGCCAAGCGATACTCCACAGAATATTTCCGTTGACCTTTCATTATGTCATGCGATAGGACAAGGAGAGGCTAAAGGCACAGAGAGCCATCGCTCGATCGTTCATCAATGCCATTCAAGGAATCGATGGTTTCAGGTATCTCGAGCGGCAAGCCTACAGCAAGGGAAGAAGCGAAGGCTGCAGTTTCAAATATATTTGTATAGATTCGTTCCAAAATAGGTATAGAAAGGGAAATGTTAAGAAGGACAAAGATGGTCAATCAAGTGGTGATGAGGACAGGGAAAACCCTTCTCAGCTCCCGACCTATGACTGCGGAGGTGCCGTTCATATCAAATTCTCAACAAGGCGTCACGCAGTAAATGTCGTGTATAAACACAATCCAATCCATCGAGAGCTTGTAGAAAGTTGCCTACAGAACAACAAGAATGAGAAAAGGTGAGTTGTATATTCAGTGATATTCAATTGTGCATCCCTATTTCCTTTAGCCGATTATCCCCTTGTCCTTAACCTTCGAGTCCATTGTATAAGGCATCTGCTACCCGTTGTGTGTTGGTTACTGCTCAAAGCTAACTTTTAAAGCCAAATGGAGCCTCAACAGGAGAGCGCAACAGCAACTAAGACGTCGATCAGAACCCCAGGGAATGCTGCAAAGTCGAAACGCAAAGAAAAGGCCGCAACTAAGTCCTCTCATGACGTCGAAGCCAATGAAGTGGATTTCAACACTTCATATCCTGCTCCTTCTACTCCTTCTACTCCAGCAAAACGCAAAAAGAAGATGACAACTTCACCAGAAACAGTACACTCATTAGCAGTCAAAAAAAAGAAGAAGAGCAGGAAGTCACATGAAACCCACGAACGCCTCAGCGCCTACTGACCCTCCGGTGCTGGGAACCAACTTTTACGCCACTTCCAAAAGATTAGCTAAAGGCAAAGCGTGTATTCGATGTCGAGAAAAGAAACTCAGATGCGACGAAACCAAACCCCATTGCAGCCAATGTCGTAGGGGTCTCTGGGTCTGTCAGTACGATCAAGGTCCCAAGTATAAACGCTCTAAGAATGGATGCCTGAACTGCAGGCAAAGAAAGCGCAAGTGCACAGAAGAAACCCCTTCGTGTGCCTATTGTTTGAAGGTCGACGATGACTGCATGTACTCGGGAGAGTCTTAATTCGCGAAAGGATATGATGAATGTCAATCCTCCGGGCGGGGCAGTCCGCATACGTGCGCGTGCTGCCTTGAATTGTTTTGCACAATGACATCCTCACTTATTGATTCGATCAGCGCACAACGCCAATGGATGGGTTGGACTACGACGGATACGTCAAATCGGTCAACGCGCCGTTGTTCACTCCAGGCCAAAAACCCATAGCCAAGACCCCGCCGAGTCGTCAAGATTGCGCAAAAAGCGCGTGATGGAGGCATGCACATATATCACCAAGTGCCAGATCACATCACAAAAATATCTTGTGCTTCGCATTGGTAGGATGAAGGTTCTCCTCATCCTTGAGCAAAACACACCAGGTCATGATCATTAAGTCTCTATTATGATAGTTACGAGAACTACTCTCTAGACTACTCTATTTTTTTACGTCTGCAGGACTCCACGTCATCCCTGCGGTGAATCCAGTTCAGAGGCTGGTGTCAATATGCGCGAAACCGATTTCTGAGCCTCCAAGACTAGGTGTTAGCATCAATGTATTATCTCTCCCCACATTCAACTTCCACTATGTATTAAACAAGTTCCCATGAACCGGTACGATATTTTGTTCCTGATGGCATTCGCTCGTGACACTGTCTAATTGCCGGTCTTATTCGACGCCAGGCGAGACGACCCCTGTTGCCGGAATGAACTTCCTGGGTCCCTGGAGAGCCGGGCCGCCACGTCTTTAAAGCCATACGAGGTAGTTCTTCGCCTCATTTACCTGATCAGATATCCAATATATCCTACGCAACATGTTGGCAGACGCGATTTGGGCATCTCGCACGGCCGAGGAAGTCAAGAGTACTTCCAAGGTATGGCCAAGGATGCAATTATTCCGCACATTATGAGCGGTAGCAGAACTTCCGAGGGGACAGTGATCGTCGTGGTACTTAACAAGATGGAAGGACTCTTAGGGCCGAGGATTGTTGGCAATCCTACTAATCGTCAGGTTTCTCGAGCAATTGGTCAAGATGCGAGGGTACGTTCTGCCTCTGCTGGCTTCGGCCGCTCTGTCAAGAGCTTCTGGTATGTGGATCAACACATCACAGATCTCGATCTTCATTATTAACTTCCTCCAGTTGTCCCGTCATATGAAAAACGAGCAGTTAGCGATTGGGACACTGCCTATGAGAAAGCGACCGCAGCGCTTGCGAAGCTTTCTATGAATGACAAGGTCGGCATCGTCACTGGCAATGGTTGGCAAGCTGGCAACTGTGTCGGAAATACCAAGGCAGTTGGCTCAATTGGATACCCTTCGCTCTGTCTTCAGGTAATAGTGGCTTTATCTCACAGACCTGTACTCTTCGTCGACTAATTATTATAGGATGGACCGCTTGGAGTACGATATGTCATGGGCGCGACTGCCTTTGCCGCTGGAGTACACGCCGCGTCTACCTGGGATAGAGAACTCATCAAGGAACGAGGCGCTTTCCTAGGCGCCGAGGCAAAGCAGCTGGGTATCCACGTCCAACTCGGGCCTGTTGCTGGCCCACTTGGCAAGATTGTCACCGGAGGTAGAAACTGGGAAGGGTTCAGTCCGGATCCATACCTTACAGGTATCGCAATGGCGGAGACCATCGAGGGCATGCAAGAATCCGGAGTCCAGGCTTGCGCAAAACATTACATTGGCAACGAGCAGGAACGGAACCGTGAGACAATGAGCTCCGCGATCCCAGATCGTGTAATGCACGAGCTTTACCTCTGGCCATTCGCGGATGCTGTCAAGGCAAATGTAGCCTCCATCATGTGCAGGTACGTTCTCTTATTATAGTCGAAGAAGGAATGCTTCTAATCTTATCAAATTAGCTACAACAAGATCAACGGTACCTATGCTTGCGAAAATGATGGCATCCTGAACAAGTTGTTAAAGAACGAACTTGGATTTAAGGGTTACGTATTGTCTGATTGGAATGGTATGTGGCAATTAACTGTCATCGACCGAACTACAATTTGACAGTTATCAATAGCTCAACACACCACGACCGGCAGTGCGAATGGTGGCATGGATATGACTATGCCTGGCAGGTAAGTGTTTATTCTAAGCTTCTACTTTATCCTTCTAATGCGTGTCCCAGCGATTTCAACAAAGGAAACGTTCTATGGGGACCCGGTAAGATTGCTTAACCATTGCTACAAGAAAAATCACCTAACAAGACAAGCACTCCAATCCGCTGTCCAAAGCGGCCAAATCCAGCAATCGCGTGTCGACGACATGGTGAAGCGTATCCTCGCTTCTTGGTACCTCGTTGGTCAAGACAAGGGATACCCGACTGCATCATTCAATTCCTGGAGGATCGGAAACAAGGACGTCGGAGGAACCCATCGTACCAACGTACGAGCCATGGCACGTGATGGTATTGTCTTGCTCAAGAACGAGGGTGCTGCACTGCCATTGAGCAAACCGAAGAGCATTGCAGTCATTGGTAGCGATTCGATTGTTGCTCCGAAGGGCGCGAATGCTTGTGCCGACCGCGGTTGCAACGATGGTACGCTGGCTATGGGATGGGGAAGTGGTACTGCTGAGTTCCCGGTATGTGTTTTTATTCACCTTTTCTGCCATATGAATGTCTCTGCTATAGCTTCAATAGTGTTGTTGGAATGTACAACCTTCCATAAATATTGATAGCTAACAACAGGGATAGTACCTCATTGCTCCATTGGATGCAATCAAAGCTCAAGCACAAAAGGATGGCACTACAATAACAACATCCTCCAACGACAATGCACAACAAGGAGCTTCAGCTGCCCGTGGAGCCGATATTGCAATTGTTTGCATCAACTCCGACTCTGGTGAGGGTTACATTGAAGTCGAGGGACACACTGACCGCAAAAATCTTGACCCTTGGCACAACGGTAATGAGCTCGTCAAAGCAGTCGCTGCCGTCAATAAGAAGACCATCGTTGTTATTCACAGCGTTGGCCCTCTAATCCTCGAGCCTTACATTGATGACCCTAACGTTGTTGCTGTCGTTTGGGCAGGTCTTCCTGGTACGCGTTCCTCTCCGAACTGAATTATTCGCAAATAGCTAACTATTAGTAGGCCAGGAGTCCGGAAACGGTCTCGCTGACATCCTCTATGGCGTTGAATCACCAAGCGGGAAGCTACCATATACAATTGCCAAGAAGGCCACAGACTATGGTGCACAGGTTACTCCTGGAGATGATAGCACCTGGGATCTCTTCATCGACTACCGCAGATTTGACCAGAACAAGATTGATCCACGCTTTGAGTTCGGTTTCGGTTTGTGTAAGTGTTTTAATCGCATGAATTATCAAAACCAATTACAAGACTGACGAATTAACAGCGTACACAAACTTCACCTACTCAGACATTGCTATCGAGGGTAAGCCAACCTCAGGTCCGGCCACTGGCACTAAGGGCTCGGGTGGGCCTGCCGATCTCTGGGAGACTGTGGCTACCGTCACTGCGAAAGTTGAGAACAGCGGCAGCGTAGCAGGAGCAGAAGTTCCTCAACTATACATCGGGTACCCATCCTCGGCCCCTCAAGTCCCACCCAAGCAGCTCAGAGGGTTCGACAAATTCAAGTTGGAACCTGGAGCTAGCAAGACCGCTACGTTCGAATTGAGGCGAAGAGATTTGAGCTACTGGGACTCAGCTAAGCAAACCTGGGTTGTGCCATCCGGTGATTTCACAGTGAGCGTAGGAGCAAGTTCGAGGGATATCAAGTTGACTGGAAAGATCACTGTTTAAAGGGCATCGTACAACCCAAACAGGGTGAAGCTTGACCAGGGCGAAAATAGTCAGGCTCGTTCTCGTATATACTAGCATAGTGGCAGCGGTTATGTACAAACAAATTCCGATTTCGGCGCGACCTGATCCGGAGTCACTGCCGTAGCAAATGTGACCAAACGTGCCGCGTCGCCTTTGAGATGATGGGTACCTAGACGACCGCTGATTATTGCTGTACACTGAGCCGCACGCCTGACGAGATGATGCAAAATTCCGCGGCACTCTTTCCCATCCCTGACATCCCCCGCACAAATCTTGATATGGAGTTAGAGTAAGATCGGCGTGGGATCCTATCAGGAAGAGGCGTAAGGAACAAAAGCAGTGGGCTGCAGGCCGAGATAGCAGTGGAGCAACAAGGGGTCACGAGCATCACAGTTGATAATGACAAAGGGCGCGCGCTGGTGCGGATTTACTCATTAGGTGCATGGAGCTACTGGGCGGATAGAGATGGATGCGATCAAAAATCTTCTCGCACCCCACAAGTGGCTGTGGGCAACATCGAGGAGGCGGATGGGAATCTCAGGGTCCGGCCCGGCCGAGCTGAGGAACAATTGGCGAATGAAGGCGATAGCAAAGCCGTATGTCATTTCTGAAGACAAAAATTTTGTTGGTGCGTCATTGTCCGCCAAGCCGCGTCTGCCCCGATGTAGGTCTAGCGCACAGGCGAATGACTACGTAGAAAACCCCGCCGGCGTCGCCCTCGTCTCCCAGCCCAGATAACCTGTCTCTGTCCACCACCCAAAAAAAGCCCACAACTGCTGCTGCTCCATCCACCACCACCTTCAGCTCCCATTCCCTCTCCTCAAAAGGGTCCTTTGCGTCCCTTCGTTTTGGTTTCTGCCCGCCTCCGGTCTCCGTCGCGCTTATGCGTGCTGTTCAAACCACCTTCACTTCCCAGGTACGTGCTAGAATGACTGTCGCTTCGTTCCTTATCTAGCCCGACGCACACACCGTCTCTTTCACCGCGCCCTACGCAAGCCGTGAAAATCACCCAACACCAATGCAAATCATGTCTTCGCTCTCTCCTCACACTCTCCCATCCTTCAAGCTCGATCATGGCTAATTGACTACTACAGGACTACATCTCAGGTATGCCGTCGCCAGACACCCGGCGCGTCCCAGACGCTAGACTGACTCCTCCATTAGACCACCTGTGGAAGGCTTCAGTAAACTGATTGACCTAACCATCCGACGTTATACCATCTCTTCAATCTCCACTACAAATCTAATCTACAATGTTGTCGCAATACGTCAAGCCTTCCACCCTTCGGTCTGCGGCCGTCCTGGGACAAGTGACAAAGGCCCGCACAAATGCACGCTCCATGGCCACTGTGCAAACCAACACCCCTCGCCAAACACCTGCTCCCCACCGACGAGCAACACCAGTCTCCTTTGAACGGGCTACATTCACCATTAAGGTTTGTTCATGTTCTATTCAGACATTGTCGATTACCCACGTCACTCACCGCTTTTTAGAATGGCCCCATCTTCTCCGGAAAGTCCTTTGGAGCTAAAGCCAACGTCTCTGGCGAAGCTGTCTTCACCACCTCCCTCGTTGGATACCCCGAGTCCATGTCCGACCCATCCTACCGTGGCCAGATTCTTGTCTTCACCCAGCCACTAATTGGTAATTACGGAGTGCCTTCCCTTCAGAGGGATGAGCATGGTCTCCTCCGATATTTCGAGTCTCCTCATCTTCAAGCTTCCGGAATCGTTGTCCAAGACTACGCATTGAAGCACAGCCACTGGACCGCCGTCGAAAGTCTGGCCCAATGGTGTGCCCGTGAGGGTGTTCCAGCCATTTCGGGTGTGGACACACGTGAAGTTGTTACCTACCTTCGCGAGCAAGGTTCCTCTTTGGCCCGCATCTCCATTGGAGAGGAGTATGATGCTGATGAGGATGAAGCCTTTGTTGATCCGGAGGCAATTCACCTTGTTCGCCGGGTCAGCACAAAGGCGCCTTTCCACGTGAGCTCCTCTTTGGGCGACATGCACGTTGCTCTTATCGACTGTGGTGTGAAAGAGAACATCCTGCGCAGTCTCGTCTCCCGAGGCGCAAGCGTTACGGCGTTCCCCTTTGACTACCCAATCCACAAGGTCGCTCACCACTTTGATGGTGTCTTTATCTCCAACGGACCTGGTGACCCAACCCACTGCACTTCGACTGTTTACAACCTTCGCAAGTTGTTTGAGACATCTCAGATCCCTGTCATGGGTATTTGCATGGGCCACCAACTCATTGCTCTTGCTGCTGGCGCGAAGACTCTCAAGTTGAAGTACGGAAATCGTGCTCACAACATCCCTGCGTTGGATCTCACCACTGGTAAATGCCACATTACCTCCCAGAATCATGGTTATGCCATTGATACTACGACTCTTCCACCGGACTGGAGGGAGTACTTCACCAACCTGAATGATCAGTCCAACGAGGGCCTAATCCATAACACTCGACCCATCTTCAGTGCCCAATTCCATCCTGAAGCTAAGGGTGGGCCACTTGACTCTGCATACTTGTTCGATAAATACATCGAGAGCGTGCAGAAGTATAAGGACCACCAAACCAACTTCTTTGACCGCAACAACAAGCCCAACCCTCTGTTGGTTGACTTGCTGGCCAAGGAGCGTGTTGGTGTTCACCCTAACGAGGTTGGCGAGTATAACGGACACACCACCGCTGTGGAGCCAGAGGTTATTGTCAACCACGAGGGTACACCTGCCCCGCAGCCCATTGCTGCTGCGGCTTGAAGTTGTGTATCATAGGCGTGGAACGGGGAGTTTTATTATCAGCGATGGATTCGGCAGTTTTTGGAGTCTACATTTGTTGATGGGTTGCGTCGTTCGAGGTTCTGGCAGGTATCATTTATATAGTTTACTGCAAATATGTTCTGGTTAAATTGAAACTGAGTCTTTGGACATGGAATATAGTCCAAGTCTCTGCTTTTCGGCTTTGGTGGGCAAATACAGTTTTGGCTTATAGGACCGGAATACATAAGATGTAAAAAACCTTGAAATGTATCTTCTGATATTCGTGATGTATGTGGTATCTTTATGTCTGCCTATAGACCAAACTAATGTATTTATTTCTCCTCTACGCCTTACCAAACCCAGGCTCCTCTCCCTCAATAACTTCATCACCCTCAGCATCCCCTTCTTTATCCACCTCCTTCTCCTCTCCATCCTTGACCTCCGACGATACTGCACCACCGCCACCACCCTTGGCGGCATTCATCTCACTAGTCCTCCTCTCCCTCCTCTCCATTTCCTTCTTCCTAGCACCAGCCTTTAGTTTCTCCCACTGCTCCCTGTATCGTCCGATGACAAGCGCGTTCTTATCGTTCTGGCGCGTCAGCTGCTGGTTTTCCGTCTCGAGATTCGCCAGTCTGGATTCTAGCTCTGCGATTCTTTGTGCTTGCTGTTCGGACTCTTGGGATTGTTGTTGCTGTTGGTGGGCGGCGGGGATTGGGGGGACTGGGGGGATGGAGGTTGCGGTTGCAGGTGGAGAGGAAGGGGAGGGTAAGGGGATGGCATTGGAGCCCATTGCTAGGGCTTGGGCGAGGGCGCTTGGGTCGCTCATTTGTTTTGAGAGTGCGCCTGCGCCGCCGCGCGCGCGGAAGGACTGTGCAAGGGCGTTGTAGGAGGATTGTGAAGTTGTTTCCCACATGGAGAGGCGCTTTGCTTGTTTGTCTATGAGCGAGCGTAGTGTGTCGTTTTCGAGTTGCAGCTCTTCCATTGTTTTCAAGCCGGTACCGCGACCGGCGCGGATATCTCTTGCGTTGGTCACGCCCGCCGAGGTTGAACCTTTGGAGCGTGGGCGGCGTGGTGTTGTAGGCGATGGAGGCGCGACAGACTCGCGGGCATCAACGAATTCTTCGTGGGAGCTTCCGCGGAGACCATTCTCGTTCTCGCCTTCCGCGATCGAATCGAGGTTTGGGTCTTGAGCTGCATGATGGGGATGCGCCTGGGGGTCGCGAAGTATGTTCGCGTAAGATGTTGTGCCCCCGGAAGTTGGGACGAGATAGAAAGATTCGTTGTTTGCGAATGGACCCAGAGATGCATTTCGATCTTCGCGAAGGGCTCGAAGGGCAGGTTTGCTAACAAGTGCAGCGAGATCTGGTTCAGAAGACTTGATCGTCCGTGAGCTTTCGGGCGACTGATTCTTTGGTTTCGGCTTTTGTTTCTGCTTGGAGGGGGATGGAGGCCGTTCAGGCTGTGGCACAGGGTGTGGAGTAGGGTTTAGAGGGAGAGAGGTGAACGCCAGAGGTGCGGATATGGCGGATATGACTCCTCCAAAGGCAGAGTAAAAGCGCCGGAAGTTGTCGTCTGGAGGAGGAGACACATCTCGGGCCACAGGAGATTCCCTTAGCTTCGTAGGCTCAGGGTTTGGTGGCTCCTCTCTGCTCTTGTCAGGTTCATCTGCCTTCCTGGACTGCCGCTGTAGTAGATCTCGAACCGGTGTGGAGGGGCGGTCGTTGCGCGTCGCAAGAGCATTAGCCAGAGAAACTGATGAAGCCGTAGGTGTGCCTCTGCGAGCACCGGGAATACCTCTTTTCTCTGCAAGATTGCTGGCTATTGAGGACTGGGGTAGTCTACGACGAGAGGGAGCTCGGGTGGGAGATGAGGCGGAAGGGGAAGGCGAGGCAGTTCTGGCTGGAGCAGACCTGGCCGGGGGTGAGGTCGCGTTTGACTCTGGGGAGGGCGTGGCATCTTCGGTGGACTTGTCCTTGGTGCGTGGTGGTTCCTTGATTAGCTGGGCGAGCTTGAGGTGGTGATCTTGGAGGAGGCCTAGGATGCGGAGCGCCTTGCGGCATATGTCAGCAGAGGGGAACAAAGATAGACGTCTAGCAGGATATTCTCACCTCAGAATTGTGGGTATCTGTGAGGGCATCGTGGAAAGCGGAAGCAGCAAGCTCATGTTCGGTGCCTGCGGTCGCAACACTGTTGCCATAAGTAGCGGTGGCGGCGTTGCGGACGTGTTCATGGGCCTTTGTAAGATGCGCCGACTCCATGATGGGTTAGTTTACGGTGAGGTACTGTCATGTCGAGGAAGAGGGTACCGAGGTGGAGGAAGGTAGAGGCAAGGACCTAGGCCATCATAGATTGTGTTCAACAGATATAGAGATGAGGTTGTGTGGGAGGATGACCCAAGGCTGTCCAGGGAGGGAGTCAGGGAGTCAGGGAGTCAGGCCCAATGACGGTATTCCATGGAGGGGCCACAAGGCACAAGGGCCCGCATGTGCATGTGGGCAGACAGGGATCATAGGGGAAAAGGTGACAAGGTGACGGGCAACAAGCTACCAAAGTTTCCGTTTCCCTTGCCCTGTTGTGGCTGGKGATTGTTTTGCCTCGCAAAGGGTCCTTTCGGGGTTTTGCTGCAGCTGCAGTGTTTCGTATCAGTGGTGCAGCAGCGCAGAAGCAGCGCAGAAGCAGAGCAGGCCCAGGCCAGGCCCTCCAGTTTGCCCCGTCCTTTCCCTTCCCTTCCCTGCCCCCCGTGTTCCTACTGCAGGAGGAGGAGCTGAGATCCCCGGTCTGCGCTGCACAAGTTCACCGTCGCCTCAGGTCTCCACTGCTGCCAGACTCCGCTCCCCCATCATCTTCATCTCCCATCCCATCTCCCTCCCATAATGTCTCTTTCTATCATAAACCTAAAGTAATTTACATCCCTCGCTCAAAGCTTTTGTTTGACCTCGCCACGCCATTACCCAGATACATACAAACAATCTCGCAACAGCCACCAGTCCTTCCCCGCCACAAGCCACAACTATTACCAGACCTTACCATACCCTGCCCTTACCTCTGCTATCCCAAACCTCATCCATCTCGACCGTCATATACAGCGTCGGCCCTGCTTGGACATCGCCATGCCGGTTTAAGAAGACGACATCTCTGATATACTCAATTTACCTGAACCCGACCGCGATCCCTCTTAGCGACGCCCAGTCGGAATTATGGCAAACGTAATGGAGACGTCTGCTGAGCGAGCTCCTCGGACGACGTCACAGACTTCGTCCAACGGCAAGCCCAGCAGGGACAATTCGCTCGCCGCGCCAGATGCTCGCAAGGCCTCAAAAGGCGGCATGAGCTCCTCGGCCACATCCATTGCAAGCAGCGACAACATGGCCGATACCTCAAGCGATGTGAGGTCCTCGGGTGATGGGGCTCTGGACAAGTTCAGGCGGCGGGGATCAGAGGAACACAGCGAGGGCTCCTCACACCGGCGCAAGATGTCCAAGCTGTTCAAGGGCCGCCGCAAGTCGAGGAAATCGAGCAGCACAATCGACGACTTTTCCCACGTCGACTCGCACGAAAGCATCCCGAGCGTGCCTCCGCTGCCATCGTCTGCGGCCTCTGGCCCCCAAGCCAAAGATGCGGCGTTTCAGAGCGAAGAGTCGCTTGGCCTGCACAAAAGCGTCGCGAGCAGCCTCCTCATTGACGACTCTGATGCAGAATCGTAAGTTGCATATTCCAGACCACTCTCCTCACAAAAGCAACCATTTCTCCTGTCTAAGACATTTTGTTGAATTCTGCGACCCACGGCACGTCTGAAGCGGGTGCGAGGCTGAGAGCTGAGAGGTGAGCGGGCCGGAGGTGCAAGTCGTTGTGGCAGTGGCCGTGGCAGTGTGGCCGTGGTCGCGCGCATGCATGCATTACTGGTACTCGCCGAGCAATGTCAACGTTGACACTTGTCGGTCATTCAAAGCCAGGCCATCCCCCTCTTTTTCTCCTTCTCTTCTCTCAATTCTCTCTCACAGACTTTCGCTAGCGCGCGCTTTCTTCACTGTTCTCATCATTCGCGATACCCCAACGACTCGCTTTGCATCCTTTGTCTTTGTACCTCTCCGCCGGTGCTTGCGCGTCACCGCTAATACTCTCTCATAGCAACCCAGTACGGCCGGGTCTTACTCCTCACCATTCGCACGCAGGTTATCTGACTTTGTCTTCTCCCCTGATTGCATCCGAGACTCTCGAGACTGTCGTTACATCTGATTCCACCACCCTCGTTGACTCTGTGTCCTCCGCCGACCTGCCGCCCACGCCGATCCACGCTCAGACTATCGACGCACCCGCAAGCAGCAGGAGGGGCATATCTCCAGTTGGGAAACTCAAGGAGGCTTTCTCTCCGCAAAAGAGAGGGACTTCGCCTAGGCCGAATAGCAAAGCAGGCAGCGCTACAGACGGCGACCGGCCTGGAACAAGCGGTGCAGGCCTAGGAGCCTTGTTCGGGGGGAAAAGACCAACCTCAAAGGTCTTGGATGAATCGCCGCTGCAAACTTCACCAACCCAAATCCACAGCGGCGCTGAGACCCAATCGACGCCTAGCCTTTCATCGACTGCTCCTAAGAGGATCATTACTCAATTACCAGCAACCCCACCGAATCTAGTTGAAGCTCCCACGACCCTGGTCACCCCGCCTACTCCTACCGATGCAAAGCCATCGTCTCCTACAGAATCAACCTCGAGCTCAAAGGCTGGCGTAAAACACAGCGCGTCCCAGTCG
Source organism: Nigrograna mackinnonii (assembly GCA_001007845.1). Taxonomy (NCBI): domain Eukaryota; kingdom Fungi; phylum Ascomycota; class Dothideomycetes; order Pleosporales; family Nigrogranaceae; genus Nigrograna; species Nigrograna mackinnonii. Next base: position 243,308 of record JGVQ01000121.1, read on the forward strand.
AATCCAAACGTTGTAGTTTCCCCTTCGGGGAACATGATATCGCATCGACGCGTGCGCTCAGCTACAAACCCTCCTAGTAAACTGTCCAACGCGATTTCAGCCCCGCTTACGCCCACACTCGAGGAAGCAAAGACTCCTGGTGGAACTGCCGTACCTCCTCAATCACCCAGTGGATTCTTTTCGTCTATATTCTCAACGGCACAGAACGCGGCCAATAGTCTTACGACCACCATTGCTAACAGCACTGCTGCAGGGAAGAATAAGACCAGCAATCAGCAACCGCAGCAGGAAGAGAAGAGGACGGGAGACATTGGTGGGGAAGAAGTCATTGGACCAGAAAACGTAGACGCTTCAGCTGAAAACAACGGGACCGAGAAACGCAAACTCGCCGTAGAAACCCTTGGATCTGGGAATTTGAGTCTGGCTCAGCTTGGAATAACAGACAGCTCTGATCCTAGCCCAATGTCATCTCAAACGAACTTGGTAAAAACGGCCGACGAAACGTCGGCCAAAGCTGAAGATATAGCAGCAGCGCAAGCTGTTTCTGCAGCTTACGCAGCAGAAAAGCCAGCAATAATACAGAATGAACGACCACGATCGCTCACTACAGCTTCGGGAGGTCCGGGCGCACAATCGCCATCTCGTCAACCAGACGTAGTCGATTCCCCCGCTCCATCTTCAATTCAGCGGCAGGGTAGCATCCGCAGTCGCATCAGTGGTGGTCGGCGAAGGCGGCATCGAGGCAGCTCCGCCACCACAGGAAACACGATAGGCGCTGCCATCACCTCTAGCACGACTACCCTTGCGCCCCAGGCAGCAATGAACGGCCAAAGATTGAATGGCACCGGATTTGCAGTCGCACCACCGAAACGAAACCGAGATTTCCATAATCTATTCAAGAGTGTCCCTGAGGACGATTATTTAATCGAGGACTATAGCGCTGCGCTACAAAAAGAGATCTTGTTGCAAGGCCGTCTATACGTCTCGGAAGGACATTTATGCTTCTCAAGCAACATTCTAGGATGGGTCACGAACCTTGTCATAAGCTTTGACGAAGTAGTCTCTGTAGAAAAGAAGTCAACTGCAGTAGTGTTCCCGAACGCAATTGTCATTCAGACCTTACATGCGCGGAACGTCTTCGCAAGTTTTCTCTCCAGAGATTCAACGTACGACCTTATCATTGGCATCTGGAAAATCTCGCATCCTAATCTGAAGTCGTCACTCAATGGAGTTGCGCTGGACGGCTCAGGTACGGGTGACAAGACCGAGAAAGCAGAGTCTGTAGGAAGCGACGATGCATCTATCCAAGACTCTGACGACGAAGTGTATGATGAGGACGCTGAGGAAGAGGAAGGCTTGGGAAGCTTCACGGAAGCGGCAGACGGCAGTGTTGCCGGCAGCGAGCAAGACTCTATTAAAGGGATCGAGCAGAAGAAAACCAGCGCTGCTGTTGCACAAGCAGTGAGTGGTGGACCCACAAAACTGTCTGAGAGCGCGGAAGCTGCTGTGACAGACGCGCCAGGAGCTCAGGACCACCCTGGGGCGACGACTCATGGTCCAACAGATTGCGGAGATTCATCTGAGCATTACGACAAGTTGCTCATCGACACTACTATACCAGCGCCTCTTGGCAAAATTTATAGTTTAATGTTTGGCCCAGCTTCGGGAGTTTTCATGCGAAAATGGCTCATCGAAGACCAGAAGTCCACCGAATTGGTAATGGAGGACGATAAAAAGGGACTTGATAACGATCATAAGAACTTTACCTTTTCCTATATCAAACCTCTCCCTGGATCGATAGGACCTCGACAGACCAAATGCAATATCTCAATGTCTTTAGAACAGTTCGATCTAGACAAAGCAGTGTCTGTCCTGTGTTCGACCCAGACGCCCGATGTACCCAGTGGAGGCATCTTTGTCACAAAGACTCGCTACTGTTTAAGCTGGGGACCAGCCAATAGTACAAGGGTCATCATGACTTTTACCGTTGAATGGAGCGGAAAGTCATGGCTCAAAGGTACGTAGGATGGCATAAAGACACCCTCTGATAGTATTGGCAAAAGGAGATTGCTAACGATGTACATTAGGTCCTATTGAGAAAGGTGCCAACGAAGGTCAACTCACTTATGCGACATCTCTAGCCTCCGCTCTCAGAGCTGCGGTGTCCGCTAAAGGTCCTAGCAAGGGACCCGGAAAGGGAGGCAAGGGCAGGAGACGTGTAAAGGGCCAGGCCACAGACGAGGCTTCTGCCATCCCAGCCGCAAGTGTTGCGGTCGAATCTGCTAAGGCCAAGGAGAAGAATTGGGGTCTACTCGAACCTATTCGTCTACTCCTTGGCCCGCTAGCTGACATTCTAGAAACGATCTTTAACTCTAAGGTGCTTGTACCGCTCCTATTTCTTTTACTTTTCTATACATACTTTTTCCGTGGCCCCACCACGTCACTCTCACATCACGGAGGCGCCTACCTCTCCGGCCCTCAACGCATCATCATATACGAGGAATTTTGGCGCACCGAAGAATCAGAACTTTGGAAGTGGTTGGAGGAGAGGGTAGCGTTAGACCGCGTGCAGGGTTCCGCGGGAGGTAGGCTACAGCAGGCTCGAGATATGCAGGACAGACTTGTAGCCGAAGGATTGAAATCGCGACAAATCGATGAAGCGATACGAGTCACAGAAGAAAGACTCGAAGTATTAAAAGGCGCCGTAGGCAGGGAAAGGGAAAGCCAAAGCATGAAAGAAGAAGGAAAATGATAAAAAGCCTACGCATGCTGTAGCTAAAGCGGGGGTAGCTATAGCTATAGCGGAATACAAATTCATGTGAAATCAATTGTATGTGTGTCTATGTGTGTGATGTGATGAGCTTGCGTGTATGCATACATGTATGATATGATGAACACGGTATTTTGTAACTGACTTTTACCCCCAATCCTCTCTGCATAGCCAAATTGGGATTGGGAAATTAGATTTTTTGAGGGTTTGATTGGGCAGTTGACTCGACTGAACTAGATTGAAAAGGAATTCAACTGAACGAAATCTAAATATGATCATGTGTGTGCGTATATATATATATATAGCATGATGAATGAGTTGTTTGTTGTACTTGTATTATAGTACACGACCTTTTTATGTCCTTCCGGGAACATTTACTCACAATCAGTCATTCGTTTTCACATTCCACGTGTTGATTGACTGATTTGACATGTAAAAGGCATTCATTATACACACGATACATCACATCGATTAATCACAAATGTAGAGCCTTGATTCTTCAATTTTTGCATTTATCATTTCATTTGGTTTTTCTGATTGCTTTTGTGCAAGAGCGAATATCTCCAAGGGCCCAACCAGGCGGTTGAACTATACTGAACGATATCGAACGCCCACCAAGTTTTCCCCCTTTGCTAACTCCCGGTCCAGAAGGGAAAACACGGCGTCTCGAGATGCGTACCCATAAATCGTCTACAGAACATTGCTGGGAGTGCCGAAGCACACATATACCACGAAAAAGCAGGTGTCAGGTGCCAGAAAAGGTGCACCGTGAGGATCCCACCGGAAAACGCCAGATGAATACAGATACCCAGATTTTTTAGGAGGCCCCGGTGGCCAAGGAGGGGGACAGAAACAGGAATAGAGTGAATTGAAAGAAGACAGGAGGGGAAAAGGTATTGTACATAGAGCAGCCACCAGGGGAGGGGGGGAAGGCGACGAAAGGGGAAGGGAACCGGGAGGTAGTCAGCTATTGGACATCTTTCAATCCAATCTGCCAGCAGACAGACCTCCCCGGTATCCCAGACCCCCTCGTCCCCTATATCCTCCACCTCCACCGCCAAAACCGGCTCCAGGTCCGCCACGATATCCACCTCTGAAACCGCCGCCACGGAAGGCTCCGCCGCCGCGGGGGAAGCCGCCCGAGTCGTCGGCCCAGGGCCCGATATCCTTGCCTACTTCAACGAGGCGGTCGTCTTCGTCGAACCCGAAGCGCATCTTCTGGTCCAGTCGGTCTCGGCCTCGGCCTCGGACCTGATCCCCCGGACGCCAGTCTTGTGACGTCTCGGCGTGGAGCTCGTCCAGGCGCCGCTCCGAACGGGTAGGGGAAACAGGCTTGTAGTATAGCCTGGGTTTTGCCGTCGTCGATTCGAAGAGTTCGTCCAGTGTCCGGAACGATTTCGTCAGATCCCGCTTCGTTTCTTGCGCCGGTTGGGCGGCGGTATGGGAACCTCGTCGGTCGAGGATCCGTGGGCCTCGTGGAGCATTGGCTGGAGCACCTGTGCCTGGGCCGGCACCTACTTCCTGGAAGACTGCTTTTACGGTGTTGTTTCCGTCCATTGGGTACACGACTTCGAACCGCTTAGATGGGATGGGTCGGCCAGCAGAACGGGCTTCCTTCTCTGCCGTGATGGCATCCTGCTCTTCCTTGATCCAGCCTTCCACTTTATCATCAGGGACAAAGTCGACCCAGAGCTGCTTACGCTGAGACTCGTCTGGCCAGACTGTGCCGTGGAGAGATGAGCGGACACGAGAGGCTGCGGTAATATTAGCGAGTAGAACCAGTGCATGCGTCTTCATTGCGTCAAGGAACAGATCCTTTATGATAGTATCATCTGGACCTGAAGAAGGCGGTGATGCGAGCGAGACGAGGTGCTTTCGAAGCGCGTCCGGGCGGAGAGGCCGCATGAAGTCTCGGATGTACAAAGCGGGTGTGGCAGCGTGAAGAGCTGGGGCAACGGTTTCTTCGTCTGCTTCCCTGCCAGATGCTGGTCCGTCATCTGGGATACCGTCCATTGAAACATCGGACTCGGGTCGAAGAAGTGATTTGTAGAGATTTTCTTTCACTGGCCTATCAGTTGCCTGTCGCTTTTGCTCCAGCTCTGCAGTCGTGGAGTCTGATTTTACGGCAGGTTCGGTCGATATGCGTTCAGTATCACTGACTCCATTGGTGCCAAGGTCCTTCGTATCTGTTGACTCTTTTCCAACTTCCTCAGGCCGCCTCTGTTCCATAACAACATCCGAGTCTTCCCTGAGATGTATCGCAGGCGCAGCATCCTGGCTAGCACGGGGCTTCTTTGCTTTGATATCTTGCATAGGAATATCCGGGGAGTGGCTTCTCCTCTTGCGCTTCCTCCTATCCGCCTCTAATTCCTCAGAATTCAATCTCGAGGGCTCAAGCGAGGCGTCTGCTGAATGCTCGGGAATCGATGACAATTCAGGTTTCTCAATTGATGGTTTCTCGTTAGGATCTGGCGGTGGTGTCGATTCAGCGACCGCGAAATCATGCGTTTCGGTCTGCGCCGCCTCTTGTTGCGGAGGTTCAACGGCCGTCCCCTTATTGACTGCGGGAACAGTTGGGGCCTCTGTGACTGTAGCGGTAGCGGTAGTGTCATCAGAGGTTGTGGGTCCTTGTGTATCCGAACGTGGGGATTCGTCGCCAGCGTGTGGTGCAGCGGCATCCGGGATGACTTCAACGGTAGCTTCTGGGGCGCGAGCGGGCTCGATAACTTCGGCTTGGGACGGAGCGTGCGTTTCGGCTTCGGCTGATTCTTCTTGAGTCGGTCCTGAATCTTGAATCTCTGTTATAGTCGCTGCTCTGCGCATGTGCGAGGATAACGTTACCTTGGCGAGGAGCATCTTCGACTTGTGTCTCTGGAGCTACATCCTCTGGCTCGGGCTCAGGCTCAGGCTCTGGCTCGGACGCAGGCTCAGGCGCCTCAGCTTCTGCCAGAGTCGCGGCCTGTGCTTCATCTTGCTCCACGATCTTCTCTATGATCTGCGCCTTGCGCGTGAGGCCCGTCGAGGGAATACCGCGGTCCTTGAGGAGCTGGCGCAAGTTCGCGACCGTGAGCTTATTGTAGTCGGTCATGATTTGCCGGTCTTCGTAACGATGATTTGCAAAGTTGGCGCATGGAAAAGTGGCGCTTTGGGCAAGGTTGTATACAAGAAGCGGCAAGGCAAGGTGGTCAAAGACTGGGGGTATGTGGGTTGGTGTAAGTGACGACGCTCGCAGCCGATCAAAGAATACCTTAAAGTTCACGCGTTTGGAGTGCGCACGGTGCGCTAAGCGACTAGGGCGTGCAGACGAAGCGCCAGGCACGTCACGTTTGCGCCACGACACTTGTGGCTGAACCTTGCAACAATAAACCGTTGACCAGTATCGTGATTTATATGTATTCGTTCTACAGGAAATACTACTCCATAGCCAACACAGAATCATACAGACTTACACCATAGAAATGGTCTATCTCCATCCCAAGAGTCTCGAAACCTAGGAAAAGAAGGAGAGTCATCATACAGCTTTCCCCTGGGTATTCCGCAAGCACATTTCTTCCTTTCCCTTTCGCCAATTTTGAGAAAGCATCCAAAACGCCTCCGTTGGATATCCGTAATCAGATAGCCGTGTACCCAAATAGTTGACACCAGCAATGCATTTAAAGCGCTCAACGCCTCGATTCGTAGCTCGCTACATTACAGTAAGTGGTGGCTTTCCCTATGTTTTTTGCCCTGGTTTCGTGACACCTCCAAACATATCCCACTCATTACTCGGCCTCGCGTTGTTGAGCGGCTCGTATGGCGGTAGGCCCATTGGTTTTCCGACCCCGTGGTATGACGTATCCTGAGTCTCAAAAGCGTTGTTGTTAAACCCGCTGCTGGGCGTCACGCCGTATTCCTGTCCAGGCGTCGGCGCAGATGGGAGGCTGTCTGGATTGTACTTTGTATTGAGTCCGAAAGACTGCGTTGAGGAGACATTCTGCTGGACATATGGATTAGCTTGCGAATGGCTAAGCAATCCTGCAGTGTCTGAGTATTCAGACCCATTCTTTCCTGCAGTGCCAGAGTCAAGTCTTGGCTTTACAAAATCCGTCGCTGATTCCCCATTTCCAGCAAATGTTGGCCCTTGGGAGTAATCGTTGTGCGATGAAACCGGCTCCAGCTTCGTCTGGTATGAGATGTCGTTTTTTCGATGCCGGACGCCAACAAAAAGCCAACGTAAACCTCGACTCAGCGCTTTAACAATATCCCAGGGGTTTAGAGCGTTTAACAAGGCACGGAACGGACCGTAAGCATATCTCTTAGGACCATTACCATCAAACGGGTCTGACATTTGATCTTTCTTTAGATCATAAGGCTTCCAGGGAAAGGCGAATAAATGGAGGATGGCGAAGATGGACATCTCCACACATACCAACATAGAGGGGAGACCAATTCTCCAATCCGGACCTGCAATCTTTTTCGTTGCTTTTACCGGCCCATCTTTCGTGGTTAAAAGGGATATTATCCAACTTTGCCAGAAGCAGAAGAAAATAACAAGCTTGATGCAAGTGATTTTGAGGAACGGGCGGTGCGGTGCCAGATCATCCTTCAATTGGATGTAGAATTGAATCAAGCAATACATGGCAATGGTGACAGAGGTGGCCACGAACCCCGCGACCCAAATGTACGCATATCGAGGGTCTTTTGAGCTCTGGCAATAACGATGTACGGCCTGAGAGAGGACAGCGACTACAGTGAAGAAAGGCCGAATGAAACAGTATTGGAAGATGCTTATCCATACAATCTGGACGCGGTTAGCCACGTTTACTCAGTAGAGGAGGAATACTTGGTACATTGAACCACGTCAAACCACTCTGTGGCTTCCGCAGAAACCCCTTATTCTGTCCTCCTGTACATTTCTGCATCCAATTCAAAGGCCAGACCCAATTTTTGGGTTCGATATTCCGAACGAATTCCTTTTGTTCGTGAAGATTGGGCGCAATGTAGTGGCACATTAGGGTAAAGAAACTGGCAATCGCGAATGCTTCGTAGGTATCCCTTAGGACTTCGAAATATATTGCGTGGTGATAGAAGTAGTACGAGAGGAAAGAAACGACCGCGTATATGGGTATCATGACGAGAATGCGAATGATGCTACACTTGGTTTAGTCGCGCTGACAATAGCTAGCTTTGGATTACTTACTGCTTCTGTTCGTATGGTTTCGAATAATGTGACGCATGGCGCCAGATCAAAAAGAAGGCAATGGCGACTGAAATTGCGCCAAAAGTCGCAGACAATATAAGACCAAGTTGGTGGAAGGTAAGAGAGTTGTTATCCCACAGAGGGACATTGCTAACTACTCAATTTTAGCATGACTGTGGACGTTGGGTATGGTATACAAGATCAAAACTGACCCCCTTCTTTCTCCTGCTCGGCGCTTTCGCAAGTCGGCGCATCTAGCGCACGGGGGAGGAGATGTGACCATGGCCAGGAGAGGTCGCGCTCCGCTGTTGAACGAGGCTTCATGACCAGTTCTTCATTGATTCAGAGTTGTTGTGGAAGTGTTGGGAGGAAGGAAGGCTGTGTGGAGTGCTGCGGGATCGTTCGTTATGTAATGGCGCTCGTTTGGAATGCTCGCGTTAAGCAAGGTCTCATCGAAATAGGTACCGAGTCTCTCAAGCCAGGAGAGAGGAGGGCACGAGGGGCACGAGGGCACAAAGAAAGGAACTACGCGACAAAGCGATGGCTAGCAAGTTTCGAGGGTTCTTGTTGGAGATGAGGATTGACAAGGCATTGGACCTTCAAGCGGCTAACAAGGTGGCGATCCCCTGAGGCAAACCACCAGTCGCGTTTCAGAGCAACAAATACCCACGGAGTCGGCAATGCGCGCTTGTCGACCAAAATAAGTGGCTTTGTGACCTTGATCTAAAGACCATGATTTCTTGAATTCGATTCTGAGCTAGCTACATACTAAGACAAGTGGTTGAGCAGATCGACAGGCCCGTGGCGGGGKGCGTCATTGGCAAGCTTCTTACTCACGTTCTTGGGATCGGAGAGAATGTTCATATGTGGCTTCGGCAGCGAGCGTAAGCATTAGCCAAGCCTTTCGGCTCCGATAAGCCTGCACTTCTCTCCATTTCAAACGCGTGCTCAAACCAAAAACCCTTGCAGCTCCTCAAAAAGCATGCGGGTCCACGTTGATATATACGAATAAGCTGTATTTCATCGTGTTTTCCTGTGAAGATCACGGGCGAATACCAAGTCGGGCAACAAATAACGTAAAGCACCACCGAGCCGGACACACCACCGAGCCGGACACTTTTTCTTGGCACCACCAACACCATGTATGAGACCTTGATTTACTCGCCATCTATAAGAGAACCTRCGTATGAGACACTTAGACTAGATTTAGAAGAAGCTTCTATATCTTTTTAGCACGTATAAGCGTTATACCTAGTCTTTCTATAGTTCCTATAGTGCTATTAACTAAGTTAACCTAGTTTTTTACTATTACTACTATAAGCCTTCTTAGATTACTAAAGAGCTATAGATACCTTAGGAGCTCTATATAAAGCTCTCTTACTATACTCTATTATACTATTATGCTAGATTTACTTCTATTTATATATTTTATGCTTTATTATAACTTCTAATTACTCTTTAAGCTCTATAATCTAGTAGCTTATAAGAGCGTTTTAATATAGTATTAATTTAGCTCTTTTTATTAGCTATAAGAAGCCTTCTTTAGTTTCTTTTAGTAATTATATAAAGGATTTCTATATAAAAGTTAATTATAAGCTAAATTCTTATATATTACTTAGTATTTTTAACTACTATAATATTTCTAAGAGGGGTGCCTCTAGTAGCATATATAAGTAGACTTTAAAGCGCTTAAAAATAACCTACGCGTTAATAGAAACTAGTCTAGATACTTTAAAAGCCTTTTTATAGTTCTTATATATAAATACTTTAAAAAACACGTTTTTAAAGGCTAGTAAGAAGCCTTTTTTATTAATATAGTAGACGCGCTAGCGTACTAAGTCTTATATATACTAAGAGTACTTTAGCTTTAATAGTAAGAAGTATACTATATTAAGTAGCTATAGAATATATAATAAATATACTAGTATATAGAAAGTAAGGATCTTTTATATAAAGTAGAAATCTTTAAAATCCTAGTTTAGATAGCTCTTATAGCTATTAAGAATAAGTAGCCTATATAACTCTACTTAACGCGTCTTTATATACGCGTTAAAATACTTTAACTACTTAARACTAAGCTTATTATTTATCTATCTATTCTTAGAAACTAAGAGCTTCTAGTTATATAAGATATCTATCTCTTTATACTATACTAAGATATAGACGCGTCCTTTATAGATAATAAATAGTAGAGTTACGTACCTAGTAGCATAGATACTTTAGATTACTATAACCTACTCTTAATTACTTAGCTAAATAAGCGTAGGTCTTATATAGCGTTCTAAACCTATAATAACTTTTATAGAGCTAATTATACCTATCTAGAAGCCTATTTTATTAAAGTTATAAATATTATCTTTATAAATACTATACTTAGCTACTATCTCTTATATAAGCTTAAACTACATGTTAATAACTTCTAGATCTTCTTATAATATCCTCTAATAGTCTTTTACTTAATTAAAAGCTATTTTAAGCTCTTTTATACRTAATATAAATTATTTAGGCTAGTTCTTACCTATAGGTGTCCTACTCTACGTACGTAATAGTTTATCTACTATATCTACTATCTTATAAAGCTATAGCGTAAATCCTTATAAATTAAAGTTAAGGATATATTATATAATTATCTACTCTTTAGTTACTATAAGTTTTATATAATTTAGTTAAGTTTAAGGTTAAAAGGTAATTCTATAAAGCTAGTTAGTAACGCGTTAATGTTATACGTTAAAAGCCGCTATAGCGCGTCACACGCTTTAAAATTAGCCTAAGGTATAGGCCTAAAGGGTAAGTTTAATTCTACCTTCTTAATTAGATAGATTAGCTTTATGTTGTTAAGACATAGCATTGCGTACGAAAAAGTTGCTATGCCAAGAAAAAGTGTCCGGCTCGGTGGTGCTTTACGTTACCCATAATGCGCGCTATTTCGCACCCTCTGTGATCACTGCGGACTGCAGCACGAAATGAAAACGTGCTACTTGGGCTGGCATCAGTTATATGCACTGGGTACAAGAAAGAAACTTGATATCAGGCAAAAACGTGATGGGTGCAAGTCACAGGCAATGCATCGGGACTTAGTCACGTCATTCATCGTTCCCCATAACTCAGACAACGTTCTTCATAGACGAGCGCGTGTTAAGGATGCGAGGCAGTCATCTCGCGCGCCCTCGACATGGCAGGCGATAATGCTGTATTCATCTGTATTCAAACTGAGAAATACGTTAGTGGAAATCTCAGAAATCAATGTGTGAAAACAAGTTTTGAAAAGCGAATAGAGTCAGACATCCAAGGAAGGTTGAACGCTCAGCGCCATCTGAGATTAGGTTCAAGTCGATGGCTCGCGTGGAAACTGCGAATGTGGAAAGGTTTTCATCATTCAATGAGGCGTGGAAAATGAGATGCACTTACCATTCATGACTACCTGGGTTAGATGTAAAAGATGCATGATCAGACGCGTAGACAATGCAAAATTGGTTTGCGGGAAAGAAAAATGAAGGAGACAGGAAGGTCAAGAAAGTTTTTGGATACGCCGGCGAACGTGTTTCCCCGACCCGCAACTAAGTCTCTTTCGGAATAGCATGTTTCTCCCATCCCGGCCCCATTATTGCCCCATACCAAGTCTCCCCATGTCAACCAGTATATATTATACATAGAGAATCTTCACAGAATCATGCGAATTCTTTGCTAATCTTGTGATAATCTCTACCTGAGCAAACTGCACTAATCGTACATAAGAAGCTAATATCTTGCTGGGTAGATGCCGCAACAACAGGAAACCCTTGACGGACGATAAGTAACATGGCAACCTGCAACCTTAATGACCTTCCAATAATACTCGAATCGTTGTATCCCTCTCTTTGCAATTTCATTTGCCGAAATTTTTTTGAATCGAACATCTTAGTACGCTGCGATTCTCGATCTGCTCCAGGAATACTTTGATTGCTTGGGGATTCTCTCCATGTTGCTTCCGACACAATTTGGGATTATGTTATAGGGAGATCATTCATATCCAAATAGAAGCCACGGCAGAACACTTCATGCTGGTCCTCTGCAGAATACAATAGATTTAACGATTTATAACCAGCAAAAGCACACGGCGCTCCCTGACGAACGGAATTTTAAGAGCACGAGCCCTACAAACCAGCCCATTATTCATCATCGCCAAATTATCAATGTACAACATTTTCGGACCCCACCACCTTTAAACTAACCCAGAAAATGGGCTATCTATTCCTTAAAACTCCAGCAATCTAATGGCCATTTTCGACTCTCTGTTCCTAAGCTTAGTTGGGAAAGGTTTGTGTCGTATCTGTGTCCACTCGTGCGAGTTGTGAGACCTCTTCGCGGAATGAATGGCACTTCAGCTATTGGGCTAGAATGCAGTGCTTTGAATGGAACAATTCGGAGTAGTCCTTGTAGACGAAGCTTCGCAGCAGACAGAAGCAGCTACTATCATTCCGCTCTTTAAAGGTTGTCGTCGCGCGATTAGGTCAAAATAATCGAATGATTAATACGAAATCGCCAAACAAAAACAGTGGTGGACATCTAGGGAGGTGCTGGCTGGTGCCTGGTATACCGCCCCCAATTTGCTGAAGTGCAACAGACTGCACGAGAGCTCGTTAGAGAAACTCGCATGCCATTGCTATCTTTATGTCTACTTTTTTCTCTTAAGTTGCTCTTTTCTCTAACTCTTCAATGTTACCTCGTGTATCGAAACGGTAAATTGAATCGATGAATAGTGCTTCGCAAGAACTTATCAACATAATAATCTCCGCTAATTCATAAATATGAAACCATTGACTATGGCTGAAATTGAGGTCCAAAAAAGAGCTTGCGCAAGTCCAAAACAATGAATGATCCAATTGCGCCATTTCCCCCGCTTGCTGTAAAGGTACGGATATACTATACTACTCGTGCTCGACGATGTAAATCATGCCCTCATATCCTTGAGCATATTCGAGATTCCCGCTCTTCTAGCGGTAGTAACCAGGGTTATGTCAAGCTACAATGCTGCCTTGATACATCTGATTTTTCCATTAAGACGAAGTGGAATCGCGGACCCTTATGATTCGAGCCCTGGTGCAAGAAAATGAACATTACTGCATTATGCGTTGTCTTCCTCAATAACCATCTTTTTCTTTAGCACGGGTGCTGTTGCTTCGGGGTAGTTAACCGTTTTTAACTGGAAACGTGGCTGGAGAAACACCAATAGTATACCAGACGCTGTCAGGAGGGCGTTAACAGCAAACCAAGTCCAGAGTCGCCATAAGGTGATATGAGCGACAAGAACGTATGTCGATGTACGGATGGAAGTCTTCAATATCCTAGGTCCCCACATATGATAGTTTGCCATCGCATTCCAACTCGATTGGTATGCCGATCTAATCACGCCTCTTGTATAGCTATCCAGATCCCACTCCACACCAGCAAAGTTAGTGGACTGACTTCTAAAGGCAAGAACTTCTGGTAGCATGTAGATTGCCATCTCAGCAAAGGGGCTCGCTTCTAATTCCCATTCTTTTGCAGGTGCTTCAACGACAGCTCGATCTCTAATCGGACAGTCTCTGCATGTGATTGAGCCTGCAGTATAGTTTATTCTCCCGAAAACGAAGCAGCCCATGTTGGTCTCTTTCTCCCACGAAATTGAGGACCCACTGTAATGATATAGATCGGAAAGAGAACCGAAGCGACCTTGAGTATCACATGTCGGAGCAAAGTTCGTTGCGACAACAACGTAGAATGACCCTTCATGTATCTTGGTTGCCGACTGCTCGTCTAATGTTTTATTATCATTGTACGGCAGCACAGTGATGCTTCCGGCCCTGTCAACGTAATAAAACGGATTTCTGGGCATATAATGTCTGGACATGTCGAAGTCTGCATTCGAAGTAGCGTTTGTTAGACGATACATATCGTCGCCGAGCCCTTCCAAGGTTTTGAACCAGTCTAGAGAATTGATCCGCATATAAGGCATGGTGATGTTTGCCAACGTACTATTGGGTGCCTGGCCGTACAATGAGCTATTGGGCACTGCTCCACTACCGTCGCTAAAAGAAGTCGCGTTACGGTCATGCACTCCTCCTAACCGCCTTCTTGAGACAGGTTTCTCGGAAGCATACACATTTACCGGCGGCCCGTTGGTTGATTCTGCAGAAGCATGTATGACCGGCCAATGAGCGGCTCTCATCTCCACAAGTTTAGTCCAGTTATAACAGGTTCCATGTGGGACGATGAAAGGTTGGGTGGTCATGATCGTTTTGGGGATCCATTCGATCGCATCCGTCAACATCTGCGAAAGGAATTGCGACGGAGTAGAGACGAGGAAGATGAGCCATATAAAAAGGAATATCGATCGAGATCTCCCAACATCATAAGACTTCGGGCTGTGTTTGAAGGGAGGCTCTCTCTTGCAAATAGCCATAATGGGCCTTGGCAGCTTGGAACCATAGCTTTCTAGAGTGATGAGAGCCAGTCTCCATCCTGTTATGATGAGCCATGCCCCGGATAGAGACCTAACTATCACAGATCCGACAGATATCAGAGTCGCTACGTTGGGTTGATGGAAGGGCTCGACCGCGGGCGGGCAGAACTCCGTCGGGGTTGATACTAGGAATGCACGACCATTGACTTTGGCAAGTAACAAGGCAACAGAGATTGCCGAGAAGACAAAATGCGCAGGTAGGAGGCCCCAGAATGCAATCGGACGGATCAAAGATTCGGCATCGCGCCGATTAATAAAACGATAGAAAGTCGGACTAGAGAACATCGTGGAGGGAGGTTGTGGGGTAATACAAGCTCTACAAGGCTCCAACGTGAACATTTATATCTCAAAGTGTTTCTGATCCCTGTATGGCCCCATGAAAAGATTACCCCGAGTACATACTCCGTGCACGCACCTGTTTCATGGCTTTGCTCCGCCACAACAACTATCGTATCAAGGCATGTTGCCGATTGGTTTAGACTAAGGTCGAGCAATCGAAACTTGGAATATACTCCCAGACTCACAGTCTGCTAATTGCAATCAGTTTGTTGTCGAATGACCAACGTATCTTTTGGTTGAGAGGAAAATCATTGCTTTTGCTGCGCATTCCGGTCGAGACATTCCATATCCTAGTTGGTCAGTCAGGTCTGTATCGCTTTCTGTTGGGGATTCTAAGTAACAACTTAATCTTCCTCGATCAGCTTATCTTGCAGAGATTTACTGTCCTCTGCTCATTCAAATTCTTGATAATGAGCTGAAAGATTTGTGAGATGTCCTATTCAGATGTAATAGTTGCCAACACGGGCCCGTGCAGGATATGGGGGCCGAGTGGCTGGATTGCGTTGCGTCCGATTGGCGAGGCTGGCTTTGACTACATAGGTACATAGCAGGACACGCCATCGTCGTCGCCGCCGCCGCTGCCAGTGCCTATCTAATCCAAAGTTACTGTCTCCCGGCCCGAACCGCACCATTTCGGATCTCCGACTTTAATTCCATCGCATATGTAATCGTCATCCAAAGGAGGGGTGCTAGTCGCACCGCATCCGGCTACCCCCATCCACCGTAGCACATCCAATAGTAATCACATGTTTGAAGTCCTACAATTGGGAATAAAGCAATGTTTATCGTCCGGAGAAAACCCCACTTTCCGTGATGCTAATTGAAAGCTGAATGAGGTCCGGGGTCGTAAGCGTGGGAGCAGATGTTGTACCTGGCAGACTTAAGTTTGACGAATATCCTCCGTCAAATCTTTACCCAACCATTGCCTCATTCAATTCGCTAGATTAGACGAGGATTTAGATCCATACGGTTCGAATACTCGAAACTCAATATACTGCTCACACTTGACCAATCTATCTAATCGCAACATACCACAATATGAGCAACAAAGCAGCCTGGCTCACCGAAGCGAAAGCCAACCCCCTCAAGATTGACAAGGCTGAGTCCCCAAAAGCTGGTCACAATGAAGTGGTGATCAAGAATCATGCTGTTGCTATCAATCCAGTTGACTGTACTCTCTATCCACTTCACATTCAAGGTCCATGATCACTAATACACCTCAGGGAAGATCCAAGACTATGGTATTCGCGGGTTCAAGGTACTAAAGGAAAGAAGATCTTGCTAATTGGGATCTTAGGAATATTCCTAAAGAAGTATCCTAATGTCATTGGCACTGATGTTGCAGGAGAGGTACATGACGTTGGGGAGGGCGTCACGCATGTGAAGAAGGGGGATCGTGTTATAGGGTAAGTCTCTCATGCATGGAATTGCACTACTCTAAGCTCCTCGGGCCTCAACGCTCAGAATGCTAGCTGCCACAAGGGCATGGCTGGGCTTTAAGGCTAACAAAGTTTATTTGCAAACAGGCACTGTTTCTCCCTGATGACCAACAACCCCAAAGATGGCGGTTTCCAACTCTACACGAGCTGTAACGCCCTAACTGTCGCCAAAATCCCCTCCTCACTCTCCTACACCTCCGCCGCCGTACTACCCCTCTCGATCTCCACAGCCGCATCCTGCCTCTTCAAGAAGGAGACTCTTGCCCTTCCATTCCCATCCACGTCTTCCGAACCAACCAACAAATCAGTCCTCGTTTGGGGCGGGTCCAGCTCTGTGGGCTCATCAGCAATCCAACTTGCTGTAGGAGCAGGTGTGAAGGTCGTCAGCATCGCTAGTCAGCGCAACATTGATAAAGTCAAGGAATTGGGAGCTAGCCATGTATTCGACTACAAGTCCGCAACTGTAGCCGAAGACATCATCAAAGCTCTTGGCGGAACCGAGTTCGCTGGCGTTTGTGACTGTATTGGCACGCCGGACGCCGCAGCTGCATGGGCACCTGTATACAAGAAGCTCGGTGGGAGGTATGGATCTGTCATGCCAGACCCTAAAGGTCTACCTGAAGGGATTGAAGGTACATTCGTGTTTGCTCCAGGAGTGGCGTTGGCAGATAGGTATGTGGGCGAGGCTGTTTGGGCGAATTATATTCCCGAAGCTTTGGAAAAAGGGGCATTTAAGGCGAAACCTGATGCTCTGGTAATTGAAGGGGGTTTGGAGAAAATTCAGGAGGGAATAGATACGTTGAGGAAGGGTATTAGCTTTGGAAAGGTGGTTGTTGCAATGTGAGTAGTCGTAAGGGAAGTGGAATAATTTTGTCGACCAAGAAGAATATCTGAGGAACCTAGATATGGCGATCAAATTTCCTCACTACTCTAATGAAGTCAACTGGAAATATGAACATTGTGTACATGGTGAACCCTCGGAAAGCTTTGAGGTGTTATACTGTACAATTTTCTACAAGATGCTACTTATGTTACAAACAATACAGATATGATGCAATTACCTCTCCGCTAGCATGTTCCTGACGGAATGCCAGTATTTCGGGTCAACTATTTTCTCTATCTCATCCTTGGATAACCATTGGAAGTCTTTGAGGCCAAGCTCATTTCCGGTCAAATTGGCCTGGCCAGCCATTATGCGGGCTTTCATGAAGAAGGTTTTGAGACCAAGCTCGTTGGGGTTTTGAGATTTCTTCAGTATCTCGGGTAGGTGGTTGTGCTGATGATGGCCGATCGGAATGTTGCCGACGACCCAAGTATTCATGTTGACTCCTGCAGACTTGACGAGAATTCGCTCTGCAGCCTATATAATGTCAGCCAACTATCATCTTTCACATAGCAAATGATGCGACGGTCTTACCATGCGCAAAGTTTCTCTCTGTACCAGACTATCTTGGGGAAACGCCCACTGTCCGTCTTTGTTCTTGACTAGCAAGTACAGCGTTCTTTGCAACAGCCGATTTAAGCTTTTCACATCTCCCTTCTGATCGGCTTCAGTGACCCGAGATAAGGGCTTTTCGATCGCCTCAGCCTCCATCTTTTTTGAAGCTCCTCCGACACCTCCTGAAGTCACAGGAGAGGTGCTTTTCTCATTGGCGACCTCAACATTGCCGTTCTCATCTTCCGCCTCGGGTTTATCTTGCTGTGCGTCCTCTACTAATCGATCGACTTGCCATTGAAATTGACTCTCTTCAGCCCCAATGAGCAGCTCATCGTTCCAAGCTTCGGCCCCATATCCCTTATACTTTCCGATGTCTCGCGCGGGCGTCAACCGCTGTTTAATCTTCCGTTTCCATTCTAGATCTGCAGGAGTGCTCTTCTTGAAGTAAAAATATCTTGTAAACGGTAAGGCTAAACGTTCATTAAGACGACGTTGGTAAAGATAGTAGGCGCTTTCGAAGGGATGAAGGTCGCGAGTAATCTGGGGTGGGCGAGAGAGAACGACGCCGGTGTTGACTGCGTATGAAGTTTGTGGCACGGTAGACGATACAGGAGGTATATGCTGGGAAGAGGCATTGTCGGTTTCCACGGCTGCTGCTGCGGTTGCATAGGTCTTGCGGGAGGTAGAATCTCTACACGAACGACATACTGATTTGCCTGCAATCATCAGTATGCAAGGGTAAGCAATTGCAATTAATACACTTACCAGCTTTAGAGGCTAGCTGCCTCGTCGTCTGCTGCCCTGCATTCATGGCTGTAGCCCCGTGGTCGCGTTGTCGTCCTCTGCTCATCCATCTCGAAAAAGTTCGGGGGAGTGATTAGCGTGCCAAGTGCGGCGCTATGGCCAAGTCCAAGCCGAATATTTCTGCGGACATGCGAAACCAAAGTCCTTCTTTCCTTCACGGCATCTATTCCTTATCCCCAGTATCCTCCTGTTCTTATGAGATGTTGGTCATTTAAGGGTGCCTAGAGGAATTTGGACAGTCTTTTTCGCTAGCGGTACCTTCATTTCACCCCAAGGTGTACAGCTAGATAGATCCTGCTCACATCCTTCCCATGCCCAAGGTTAACTTATTGGTCACTTGATTGCGAATGAACAAACAATTTGACCCCCGAGTACTCCAATGCAGCTATTACACGTAGCATCAGTCTTCACATCTTCCCAGTGCATATTTTTCGAGCGTCTGCATGTGTTTGAGAGAGGGAAGAATTTATAGAACCTCTTTCTGTTTCTATAGCCGTAATGGAGGTGTCGTGAACATACATAATATGTACATTAAATGAGATAACTTCAGATTATCGCCGCTTCTCAGTCTTGCTTTACAATTAATCACTATAATTACAAACAGGTGTACTGGTTTTGATGTCTCCCATCTCATCGGCATTAACTTTCACCGATTGCCAAGACCATCGTAATTTTTGATAGACGCGTTCGCGGAGAGCTTCAAGGCACACACCAACGAACTTATACCCCACACCACACCCAAAATGTCTCTTTCAATACCTAACGCACCTAATTCCGGGCTGTTCAAGCAGGGTTATCAGAAGTATGTCACCGCAATCATTTTTTTTAAACCTTAACCTTGTCGTAACAGAGCTAACCACCCCACAACAGCTATGATTCTGAAGATGGTGCCGTCCTTCGAAACATCGACGCCTGCCGCACCATTGCCCAAACTGTTCAGACCTCTCTCGGACCCTATGGCCGTAACAAAATCGTCATAAATCATCTACAAAAAATGATACTCACCTCAGATGCTGCGACGATATTGCGAGAGCTCGAGGTCGTTCACCCCGCCGCCAAATTACTGGTGATGGCGAGTCAACAGCAAGAGGCTGAGATGGGTGATGCAACAAACATGGTTATCGTCCTTGCTGGAGAGTTGCTTAAGAAAGCGGAGGAGCTGTTACGAATGGGCTTGAAGACAAGCGATATTGTTCTGGGCTACGAGAAGGCACAAAACGCTGCACAGGAGATCCTAAAAGGTATGATGTTTCCATCGTTCTCTTACAATAGATATTGACACTATTTCTACAGATCTCGTGTGCGATAAAGTCGAGGACATTCGATCTCAAGACGAGCTCAGCAAAGCCATCCGCACCGTCGTAGCAGCCAAGCAGTCCGGCAGCGAGGACTTCCTCGCAGACCTTGTTGCTGAAGGTGTCCTAGCGGTCCTTCCCAAGAACCCGGTAAACTTCAATGTAGACAATATTCGAGTAGTCAAGATTATGGGTGGTAGCCTGGAGCAGAGCAAGGTCGTGAAAGGCATGGTATTCGCCAGGGAGCCTGAGGGTATCATCAAGAAGGCGCAGAAAGCCAAGGTCGGTGTATTCTCGTGCCCAGTCGACATTTCCCAGACCGAGACCAAGGGAACAGTACTCCTACACAATGCCAAGGAAATGCTGGATTTCACGAAGGGCGAGGAACAGCAGATTGAAGCAGTTGTCAAGGAACTTCATGATTCTGGACTACGCGTAGTAGTGGCTGGATCAACGATTGGTGAATTGGCACTACACTACCTCAACCGCTATAACATCCTCGTCATCAAAGTCCTCTCGAAATTCGAACTCCGACGATTATGCAGAGTAGTCGGCGCCACCCCCCTTGCTCGTCTTGGAGCACCAATGCCGGATGAGATGGGTACTATCGACATTGTAGAGACTCTTGAAATTGGTGGTGACCGTGTCACTGTTTTCAGACAAGAGAACGAACAGACGCGGACCGCAACCCTTGTTCTCCGAGGCGCAACACAAAACCACCTAGACGACGTCGAGCGAGCAATTGACGATGGTGTTAACGTTGTCAAAGCGATTACCCGGGACCCTCGACTTGTGCCAGGAGCCGGTGCGACTGAAATGCAACTCATTGAACGCATAACCAACATTGCGGATAAGACTCCCGGACTTTCACAATACTCTATTCGAAAGTACGGTGAAGCCTTCGAAGTGATTCCACGAACCCTAGCGGAGAGCGCTGGTCTCGATGGAACGGAGGTATTGAGCACACTTTACTCTGCTCACGCAGCACAAAAGGGTCGCAAGGACGATGAATGGACCATTGGTGTTGACATTGAGAACGACGACAAGACCGGCACCCTTGACGCCAAAGAAGAGGGCATTCTCGATCTGTGGGTATCGAAGAGCTGGGCTATTCAACTCGCTACCGAAGCTGCTCGGACTGTATTGAGTGTGGATCAAATCATCGTCGCTAGACAAGCCGGTGGACCAAAGATGCCCGGAAAGGCACAGCAGGGTAACTGGGATAACGACGATTAGTTCGGCTTTAGGTTTGATGATGTATCTACTTCGGAAACAGGGACGGGTCATGGAGTGAATACCACTAGACAGGCTCTCACATCGAAATGAAAAATAAAATGTAAATCAACAAATTCCTTCTAATTATGGAACTTTTGCATTTGGTGTTTTGCATTCTTGCGCTTTTGCTGATAACGTATATGATGATCGTACAAACTTTGGAACAAGGAGAAACTAATCGTATGGTCTGCCGTGACCGCTCAAATAAATAAATACTGGGCCATAATTATACGCCAGGTACACTCACTGCTCTCCCTCTCCTTTCTGATATAGTATGATGAGTGAGAAATTGATGATTTACAAAAAAGGAAGCTTTTTCCTGCCGTCGGTGAACCGACAAAGGGTATCAATCTGTGTCCTAATCGAAACCCCCTTTCTCATATGGTACGACCCGATTCGAACGCAGAACGTGTTGCTCCGCCCCTCTACTTATAATACTCGGCAAGGTTTCCACGGAAAAAAGAAAACAAGGTGTTTTGTAGAAATTTCGGATCGTATTGGCTCGCCGCAATTGCTCAACCAAGCTTATCCAAAAGCGTCCTGCGTCTCCGATCCAAGAGTTCGTCGTTGACTTCTTGAGGTGTAGGAAGATTCCACCTTACGCCATCACCAGCATCACCCGGGATGTCGATCCACTCCTTTTGTGTCTTTGAAGGACGATCGGAAAGATCGTCGTCGAGTTCGATGAAGTTGTCCCAGGCTTCCTTCTCCTTTGCGCGCTCATAGGCCAGCAATGTGCCGTCTTCCTCGTCCAGGTTGTAGCCGTAATATCCTGCGTCGACTCTTTGTCGGAGCTCCGCGCGGCGCTCACCACCTTTATCCTTCTCCTCATCTGGCTTTGCTTGCCTCTCGAACAGCTCCTTGACGCCAGGTAGCTCCCTCGCCCGGCCAAAGTATCTGTACCCCTTCCCTCCACCTGGAACCTCCTTGCCGTCCTCATCCAACACTCTGCCGCCCCTCATATAGTTTGGTCCCCCCAATGATCGAATTTGGTGCTCCCACATATGTTTCTCGCGCATGAGCTTGTTGATCTCATCATTTAGATCGCGAATCTGGTAGTCTGATAGCGCGTCATCTTGGATCTTGGTAACCTTGCGCGATATCTCTTTGAGCACCTGTGAGCGCCATTTCTCGCATACGGGAATCGAGTTTATCGAGGTTATGAGCTTCGGACGTCGCGTGCGCGAGATGTCGATTATGCCTGCTTCGGCTGCTTGTGCTGCGCGAAAGCGGAAGAGCATAGAATGCGCCTTTTCAGAGTTACGAGCCATGGTTGCGGTATTGGAGATGCGACTTTATGTGATGACGGGACGTCGAAGGTGTTGTGGTTGCGTGGTTAGGGTGCGAGGTTGTGCTCTTCCGGGATACTCTCTTTGTTGTTGAAGGTTCTATTATTCGCAAGTATAAGAAAAGGAGAAAGTCGGTATCAGATTAGAAAAAACGCTGCCCGCAGTCTTAAGTGTGACAAAAGAAACTGTGTGGAAGAAGCGCACGGGCTGGTGAGTGCGGTGATGGTGTTAGAGAAAAGTTAAAGTCGCATTGACGCGTTGGGTCAGAACGAAAGTTTGGTGTTTGGGAAGGCGGTGGCGGTGAGGTGGGGCAGAAATCTCTTGGCAAATGTGTTTGATGCATCGTTTCCTATTTCGGGATTGGACGCTCAGGCATTCAGAACCAGATCAGCGTATTTAGTGCGCTTCACATTCTCGTGCAGGCTGGACTGCATGCTTTCAATTTAGACATTTCTTTCCATTTGTTCATCTACCGCTGCCGCCAATCTGACCACGCTACAGCTATCAGACATTACGCTACCACCCAATCAAATATTACTAGAAACGAATGCTATCCAAGCGACAGAGGGGAAGGAATGAAAATGTTGGTGTTGTAGTCTTTTAGGGTTTGTTCCTGAATATGGATCTCGAGGAGCCAGTAACCAAAGGGATTAGAAAGTGTAGAAAGAAGAAGAGTATCGAGAGTCGTTATGCACAAGGCTCGGATGTCGCTTCGGACTTCCAGCTCCAACCCCATTCAATATTTCTTAGCAGGTTCTTGACCCAGCTCTTTCCCGACCAACGCCAGAGCCAAAGATTCTCACATTTCCATGGATACTTTATTTGACTCAATCGAACCCAAAACAAGAGACAGAGTCCTAAAACGGATATCTTGAGAGAAAACGACAAAGGAGAGGATTGCTTCAGGCAATGCTGCTTGCTCGCTACTAGAAAAAGGAAAATGTTAGTCAGATGACTATGTGGATTTGGCACTGCCAACATATGCAAAGAAAATACTGCCTATCAGAGGAGACTAGTAAGCACCGGAATTCGCAGCTTCAAGCTCACTCTGATGGCGAATTTGACCATTTCGGCCGAGGTGAGACTCAGCACGAGAATGGGATCGTGAGCTCATAGAGCCAGTGAGGGACGCGCGAGCTTTGTTGTAACTGTTGTGGCGACTCCCCTTAAGTGAATGAAGGTGGCCAACATCATGCTTGCCTGTATGCTTGGGTCAGTCAAGAAGCTTTTACTTTTATTACATGATGACTTACCGTCACAACATGCCCGCACATTCTCCATTTCGGATATGTTTTCATTGATCTCGCGATCCCTTTGCTCCATCATTTGTTTTGCAAGATCCATCCTTGAATCACCTTCCTCAGGCTGCGCATAATTTGACTCCTGGACACTGGTTCGACTACGTCGACTTGAGAATGAGCCTCGGAACGCACCGCTCAAGCTACTAAGCCTACCAGACACGGTTGCTTGTTTAGGCTCGGTCGAAGACGCTCGCTGTTGGCTTGAGTTTGAATGTCGTAGGGTGGGTATTTGAGCATGATGCGGTGACGTTGCTCGCCGGCTGACATAGGAAGACATCGATGCCCTCGACCTGCCAGTCTGGCGAGATGTGCTTCGAAAGCCAGGATTGAACTCGTTTTGAATCTCATCTGTAGCGACTTTCTGTTCCTCAGATTCTTCCGTTCTCAGAAGCAGATAGGACAAGGCATTGAACCAGGTCTCGTGTCGCTGACCAGTAGTTGCCGTGAACTTTATGGTGCGTCCTGGAGTAGTAATGACCAGACTTTTGCGGTGCAAGCCCGGAGGGAAGGGATTGTCATCTGTGACGACCTGAACAGACTCAATGGCTACGCTCTTTGCCTTCAACTCGGACCTTCCAGCAGAGGCTGGATCCTGTTCACTCCAATACAAAGTACGTGTGTATGGGTGAACCCAGAAGAAACGACGATGACGTTTTTCTGACATCTCTCCTCGTCCAGCTTTGCGGGTGTACTTCCACAAAAATTCGCCGATCATCGTCTGTGTAATCGCCTGGATCATTCGTGGATCAGTAGTGTTCGGATCAAGACCGCTCTGAGCAAAAGGTGTTGCCTGGATATTGAAACGGTAGTCGACTTCTGATGCGAATGATGAGACCGAAGAGCGCCGGGTAATTGGAGATGAAGCGCCACTTCGGGCATCACTTCGTTGTGTCTGGTAGCGTGCACGAGGGGTTGTGCCACCGGTCTTAGGTGTGGATGTCAAATTGTTCGTCTTGATGGTAGGCGTCTGTGGCCGTTTCTTGTACGCCGATGCTGGCGCAGCCGGAGGGCCCATAGCACCAGGTGTGGGTGGTCCAGCACTAGACGAAGGTGGCGACTTGAGCGCTGCAGCAGCAATCACTTCTTTGTGATCGGCAGGCAGAGGTGGAGGTGATGTAGTTCGTGATCGCATGCTCGAGGAGCTTCCCGGCCGTCTAGGGGCTCTGTTCGGATCAAGCGAGCCCCTTCTCGGTGATGAAGGTGGAGAAAGCTGTTTCTCAACACCCGCAGCAGCAAGGCTTCCAGACTGTCGTTGGGCAGCTCTTGCTGCAAGCAGCTTGTCGATTTGGACTGCAGATACCATGGTTTGAGTTCCATGCTCGGCCATTGGGGTACGATGAACCTCTTCTGGGGATAAGCCCCTAGCTTGTTGGGCGGCATTGGGCGAGATGGCCGTCAACGGCTCCCGACCATTTCGACTGCTGCTAGTCGTCTCGGGTTCCACTGGATCATCAGTGCCTGATTTGCTCCACGGAAGCACAGAGCTGAAGAAGCCAAGCTTAGACGCTTCCACTTGCTTGTTGCGTTCACTATCACTCTGGGTAGCCATGTCAGAAAAGACAGGAACTGTCCGATGTGCAGTGACAGGTCTCGATGGCCCTTGAGGTTCGGTATCTTGCGAGACAATGCCAGAAAGAGACAAGTTGGGTTGTGGGATGCGGTTCGCAGTCGATGGTCTGCTTGGGCTTGGCAGGAACGCTGGCAGGGTGGGAGATTCTGGCTGCATGTCTTGAAGAATCATCACATCGGAGAATCTATTACGAGGTCGCGGTACGACAGGTGGCTCGAGAGGAGAAGTCTGTTGTACAGAAGCCGCGGTTACTTGTGACAAAGCTTGCATGGGAGGAGCAATGGGGATTGTGCCCTGGGTTGAATGTACAGAAAGCTGCAATGGTGCGGGAACAGCAGGCTGGATAGGCTCGGTGTCCTGGGATGCCAATGTAGAAATCTGCAACGGCGCTGGCTTCGCCGCCTCAACCGGCTCTACGTCTTGTGAAGTGATTGTAGAAAGTTGTGGAGGAGCCGCTTCTACTGGTTGCACACCTTGCGAGTAGATCGTAGAGAATTGTGAGGGTGCTGGCCGTACTGGCTCGATTGGCTCGGAGAACATATTCGAGATAGTTGACAAGGTGGATGTCTTTGGCTTGGGAGCTTCCACGGGCTCAGTCGATTGTGTGGAGAGGGAAGAGATACCAAGTGGCACAGGTGGCACCTCATTGGGTACTTCTCTTAACCCTGGAGAATCGGCTCTCTCAGTTGAGACTGCTGCAAAATCCTGCCCTATCTCTTCGGCGGCTGGCCGTGGCGGCTCCACAGGCTCCGTGGCTTGTGTTGAAATGAAGGAGAGCTCCAGGACTGGGGGAGGAACCACTTCAGGGGCGGGCGCCTCAATCGGCTCTGTGTATTGGTGTGCAATCGAGGAAAGATCCAGTGTAGGACGAATGACTTCCGGAGTAGGAGCCTCAATGGGTTCTGTCGATTGGTGCGCAATCGATGAGACATTGAGCGTGGGTGGGATAACTACTGTAGCTGGGATCTCGATTGGTTCTGTAGATTGATGTACGACGGATGAGATATCGAGCGTAGGCGGGATCACTTTCTCAACGATCGGAGACACCGGCGTTGTTCCTTGCGCTGAAAGTGAAGACACACTGAGCATTGGTGGTGGAGCGGCCTTGGGCACCGTGTCCTGCGTGGCTAGGGAAGACAGATGCAACGACGGTTGTGGCGGGGCTTCTGGGGTCGTATCTTGCGCAGACACCGAGGAGACGTGCAGCGAAGGTTGCGGGGCTGCATGTGGCACTGTGTCCTGAGCGGAAATCGAGGAGAAGAGTAAAGGTCTGATGGGCGCTGACTCCGGCTCTGTATCCTGTGTCGAGATGGACGACATTGTTATGTTCTCAGGGACCGAGGGAGCCCATGGCTCCGTCATCATGCTAGTATCAACCATTATAGGTTTGAAAGTAGAAACGGCCTGTAGTGGCGATCTACCCAGAACAGACTTCCTGGTAGCTTCTGGAGATGAATCTGGGGATAACAAGCTGGACCGACTCGGTGTGCCATCAGCGACGCTTCCATCCTCACTCTCTCCGCTAAGGGCACCCAATTCGGCGAAGAGACTCTTTCCTTGCGCGGGCGTACTATTATTACTTTGGCTAACGAGGCTGGCAGGAGAGTCTTGACCAGCAGGAGGTGTATCAGTGAAGGGTTCCTGCTGGCTTGACCGGGGTGTTGAACGACGATATCCGGCTTGCCTAAGCTTAAGCCTATACCGGGGATGCTGGGATTGCACCGGAGTTTTGACATCAAAATCATCAGCTTCATCACCAGAGGTCGACGCTGTGCTATGATATGAGTTACGGTTGCCTGCAATGTTCAGGGGCGAGGGCCGGCGAATAGTACTTGTTGGTCCAGCTTCAGTTTCCGTAAGGTCGTCAGTGCTATCTCCATCAAGGGTCTCGGCTCCAGTTTGGAATGCATCAGTCTCGGTGCCAGTGCCTTCACGTTCATTAGCTGTCTCGAAAGCATCCGAAGTCTCATTGGCAGTCTCGAAGTCGGTGCTCGTCTCAGCGGCAGAGCTGAATCCACTTGGAAATGCTCCAGGAACGGTGTCAATCTGTCTAGAACGTCGACTGGGAGTATTTTGCAGGGCCTCGTGCTCTTCCCAATCGTCGTCATCGACAACGACCTCTTGGCTCCCGGTCCTCAAGGCGCCGAGACGGTCAGGACGTGCAGGTTTCTTAAAAACATCCTTGTCATTCTTCCTACGCTTGCCAGCACTGCCTGGTCCGTTAAGAGAGTTGCGAGAAGTTTCAAGGTCATCACGTGCATCCTGCAGCATCCGTTTGAGCTCAATCTTCTCCGTCTTTTCGCGGTGGATGTTGTTTTTCAGCTGCTGGATCATGCGATGTGCATGATGTAAAGAATGTTTCAGCGTCTCGGATTCCAACTGCCCGTGACGGGGTGTAGCTTTGCTAGGAGATGGTGGTGGGGAGTGCTCCGGAGTGATAGTGTCCCCCTCATCGGCAACATCATCAGGCGAAGTATCGTCACCAGAGCCGTGGTCATCCGATCTCATGCGGGCTGCAACCGCTCTGGCCAGGTCCTGGTTTTGGGTAGCAAGCTCCTCAAGCTTGCGTTGAAGAGCGCCTCTCTCCGTCTCCCCCATACTGACATTGCGCCTCAGGCCAGACAACTCCGTCTCATGAATTTTCGTCTTGGACGTATGGTCATCACTGAGTTTGGCATGCAGTTGCTTCAACTCCTCGAATTCCCGCTCTAATGTAGCTTTCTCGGAGCGAGCGAGATTCAAGTTGTGTGCCAGTCGTTGTTCCCTATCTGCAGCCGCTTTGGATGCCGCCTCAGATTCGCGAACCTGGGTTTCCAGATTCCAGTTCACATCCTTTAACCTGGACTCGCTCTCATCAATGGTCCGAAGTCGCTGAGATAACCCTTCCACTTCGATTTCCAATTGTGATCTGTCCAAGTTGGCTGCCTTGAGTGCCTCGTCTTTCTCCTGGAGCACAGACTGTAGCTCTTTGAGTTGGGAGAGCAGGGACGTGGAAATCTCGGTAGCGAGTGCAATATCATTAATCCGACTCGGTTGCTGGTTTCTCTGTTTCCGAGAAGGGACACTGACTTTGGACGGGGAGTGTTGCGCTTCGCTGGAATACACTGAAGCACCCGCAGTAGTATCGGTCTCACCACTTGGAACTCTTGATTTGGGTAAGAAGACCCGTGCAGTCTCCCTTCCCACCTCATTGAACTCCTTTTCAAGCTCGGCCAGTCTTGAGCGCAGCTCTGGTCCGATATCTATGTTCTCCTCTTGCTTATCCACCTCTCTGAGCTTCTCCTCCAATTCCTTCCTCTGCTGGACAAGTGCATTGCCCAGGTGTGACGTCTCTTGTAGCCTACGTGTTGTTTCCGAGAGATGCGCTTGCAGAGCCCGCTTAGCCTGTGCCGGCGATCCGTTCAGATAAAGCGAGAATTGCGAGTTGTCGAACGGAGCGTATCGTTGTCTCTGAGGGTCTTGCGAGTTTGTGACGAAGGGGTCGGCGCCATTGTGGTCCTCCACGGCGAACACGCCGGGCGGTGGATTCGCCGTCGTAGCCATCAGTCTGACTTGTGCCGCTTCCTCAAGCTTCCATTGCCCGTCGTGAATGTCCTGTAAGTTGAAGGATTCGTATGGTGGGTATTATGCGGAATCCGAGGTTGAACAGGCGATCTCGTGAGCCGAGAAAATGTCCTGTAAGGGCGAAGTCTAAGACGCCGGCAGGGATGGGGGAGGAGTCAAGCGGAGTCAAACGGCAAGAAGGCAAATTATTAGTGACGAAAAGCGACTGTAGGTTTCACTTCGCCGTGGGGAAGAGAAGGGAGTGCACACGAATGAGAAGGTGAGGAGGATTGGCCTTGGCCGGGAGCGACGCGCGCAGGTGAGCGGGAGTGGGATCGGAACACCAGCGTGGGGAGAAGTTGACGAGCACGTCGAACGCGTTGTCCTTTACGCAAGGGCAGTCGGGTTAATGCGCATCGTCGAGGCAGCGCTTAACAAAAGGGCAAGGCAAGGAAAAAGAGAGAAACCCCGGGATGACTTCTGGCAGAGATGGAGCAGAGGAGGGAGGCGTGAAACGGGCTTTGTTTTCATAAGATGGTCTGCGATTCCTGCCCGTGCGCGATTTCCAACAAGGTCAAGGTCCAAGGTTCAGAGCACACACACGTCCGCAACGGGCCCAGCAAACAATTGGCCCACCTCATCCAATCTCAAAAGCCGCCGATGGGCAGACGAGACTGGCGCTGAAGCAGCCTATGCCGTGCAGGATAAGCTATTTGCGGCGCGCATTGTGGTGTGTGTTTATATCTCGCCATTGGATGGCGACGCGGGGACGGCGACCGACACAACAACACACGCCAACATGGTCGCGATGGGCTCGAAATTAAATGAGCAGCACGTAAACACAGGAAAGGGGTGGCCTAAGACAACCGGGGACGGACCAATCGCTTCTCCACGCAATTCCCTCACGTTGCTTGGAAATATCGCCCATGTCCAGCAGGCTCTTACATGCTGTGGACCTAGGTAGGCAGATACACTTGCGCGTGGTGTTGCAATGTAATGTGCAGAGGCTTGCTCATCAGCCAGCCCAGGCCAACTCTAGCTCGCGTCATCTTCAGATTTAGATTTAGCGACGGGACCAACGTTTGTTGACAAATGAAGCAATGCATGACGGAGTCAGCCTGGCTCAATCACGTGATGCGGGAGTCATCTAGACACTCCCGAGCGTTGATCTGCATTTATCATCAGCCACACCTTGGCGAGAACTTTCGATATCAAAGCTACTTAACTTCCACCTTTCTCTCCTACGTTCGCAATCCTCGCCACAACACCTCTGGACATTCAATTGCCTCACCATGGACGGCCCAGTAGTCACTTTCAAGAAGCGCAAGCCCAAGGGTGTCATGCGAAAAGCCCCGCCGCCGCCTTCAGATTCAGGTTCAGCATCATCCTCCGGCTCCGACGCAGAAGGCGACGATGGCAGAGTAGTGAAGAAGCGCAAAATACGGGGAAATGCGCTCAAGGCGTCCACAGCAGACCAACAACCTACTTCAACTTACGAAGGCGCCACCGTCTACGACGCCAACCGCTCTGCGACGATCGAAGCCAGCGAAGACGCCACCAAGCAATCAAATTGGTACGAACTCGACGACCCCAAGAGCCTGCTCGGCACTACACGCTCCTCGAAGCCCACCTCATTCATCGAGAAGAATGCCGATGCGCCGAAACGACAAGTCGGTCCCCAAAAAGCAGCAACCAACATTCGAACCATTACCGTGACTGACTATGCGCCGGATGTCTGTAAGGACTACAAACAGACAGGGTTCTGTGGTTTCGGCGATGGCTGCAAATTTCTGCATGCACGTGAAGATTACGCAGCAGGGTGGAAACTAGACAAGGAATGGGAGATATCCAACAAGGGCAAGAAACCTGGAGGAACCGTTGTGGCATCTGCGAACCGGGACGAGAAGGCGAAAGACAGTGGGGACGCCGAGTGGGCACTACTCGAGAAGATTCCGTTTGCTTGCATCATTTGCAAAGGATCATACAAGCAACCCGTCAAGACGAAGTGCGGCCACTACTTTTGCGAAACATGCGCCCTCAAGCGCCAGAAGAGGGATCCGCTCTGTGCGAACTGTGGGGAGAGGACCAATGGGTCATTTGCGAGTGCCAAGAATCTTCAGAAGCTGCTGGACAGGAAGAAGACGATTGAAGAAGAGAGGAAAAAGGAAGAAGAAGCTGCGGCGGCGGCGGCGGCGGCAGAGGATACATGAACGCGCTCATTGTTTTAGAGCGGCGCAGGAAATTGGTACTGATATTCATGACATGATACCACATTTACTAACTTTATTTTGCATTACCTAGATACATGCTTTGCATACTTGTACTCTAGTTCTGTGCTTATGGAAGCACATATTCTCTGAGGATAAAAAAAAAAAGAAAATTAAGGCTTAAAACAATCTGTGCATGTACATTACTACAATATAAAGTAAGGCAGATCGTACTCCCTAAGCCAGAAAATCATTTTTGGCTATCCAACAATCACCTCAACAGGTTACATACCACAACCGCACCAAATCTCCAAATCCTTAAAGCAATATTTCACCAAAAAAATCCAATCCTACAAGCCAATCCCCCTTGTACATTCCAAATCATACACCCCACGCTCTAACTTTCTCTTACCCTCCATCTCCTCCAGCACTACCAACACCACGTTCAAATCTCTGAAGAACCCATTCAAAACCCCCATACCAACCCCTCTCCCTCTAAAACACGCGCAAATCCCCAAGGGGTAAAATAAGAAACTCATAACGTTCATATTTGCATGTAACAGCTTTTTAGACTAGGTACATGTAGCATGTACTCATGGGAGTTAAGGAAGGTATAGCGATGAGCGTATACTGCTTGGTGAAATCAACATATCGATATATACATATATGTAATGAGATGTTCAGTCACCACAGCAGAAATAGAGTGGTGTCGTATATGCGTGGATATAAATGTATTCGGGATTTATATGTGGTTCACAGTCTTAAAGTCAAGCTTTGTAGATGATGGATGATGAACGGAGGGGGGTGAGATGGTGCATGTTGGTTTGTGGATGAGTTGCAAGGATTTCTGAGGACGAGTATTGGGTATCGAGAGTTTTATAAGGGGGATAAGGGGATTGGATTCATATCAGTTTCGAGTATGATGTGCTATGGGGGGAAATTTTGTACTACTAGGTACCAAGTACAAGAGGTCTGGACGAGAGGGCAGATATTACGCACTGCGACCGTCATATCCTTTTGGATGGATCTGGCGAAGATCATGGATGATTCTCTGTGTTATCTCGTCATCGTCATCGCTGTTATCAGATCAAACTGTTAGGTAATCGCTCGGGGGTTATCGCCATGCAGGACGACTCTCCATTCCATCAATACGGTTGATCAGATCAAGCGACTCATCTGATGTCGCTCTCTTCTTCCCAGACGAATTGTAACATGTGCAAATCTCGTGATAGATCATCCCTCACCTCACCTCCACCAGACCGATGGCTCGCTCTCTGCCTGTGAAAGAAATGAGGGGGATCTGGATTCACTTTGAAAATCTGGGAGATAAGATCAAAGATTCCCCGTCTCCAACTCACCGATCAGAGCATTCGCAGCTGTCGAGCGGGGATGCTGGTAACTTATGTCTCGGCGAAGCCCTGTGGTGTGGTAGTTGCTGACACTCAGCAAGCCAATTGTGATGGTTGATGGGAGGGCAAAATGTATTGGCCGGGACCATTCTCCTGGAATGCAAATGTCCCTCCTCTCGCAGATTCTCTTTCATTGTCCCTCGAAATACCCAGAAGGAGAGGATTCTTGGCGCATGGTGGATATGGTGGACGCTCGGTATGGGAAGCGATTAGTCTAGGCCATGCGGTTGGACAATCACAGTTCCATCGGATGTCGAAGGCCTCGTACGTGCTTACTCAAAGATACCTGTCGTCACGTCAAGATGGCTTGCTGAAGTTTGGTTCTTAAGGAAACACGATGTATAGCAGGACTTCATCCAGCTGCAGTCATGGTGACAAGTCACAGTCGAGCCGTGGAAGAGCACACCGGGAGTCGGGCCGCCAGACCTACTTATTCTGGGAATTGCTCCTTGGGGGGAGGGGCTCGGGAAGGATTCGGAACGTTGAAGGGGGGAAAATGGCCATGTGCCATTGAAGAAAGAAGCAATAGAAGGGTCCTCTGCGGGCTTTGGACAACGAAGTGACCTCGAACCGAGCTTGTTGGAGGGGGTGGAAGCACTGCGGTTGGAGTAGAGTCGAGGGGCCCTGGAAGCACGGAATTCCGGGGCTGCGGTTCATATACACATTTCCCATGCTTATAGTTGGAAGGGCATCGGCTGCACGTAACCTGTCATAAAGGCGTGCATCATCGCCAATAACGCCCGTGGTGCATAGCCGTTGGGGAATCAGATGGGTTCGTGGCCCATGTCCGCCCAACGAAGTCGATACCAATGTGGTACGACAGGGAAAAGGGCATTTCTGATAACGCACAATACTCTGAGCACTTGGCAGGGACACATGGCACAAGATAGATGAAGTGGAATTAGATGTGTCGGGCATGCCGGGGCCATAATATGGGCCGTAGATCACTGCATCACCTCGTGCATCGCGTGCCGTAGCCGCATTTTGACATGTTCCAGCATGTGATGGGAGTTGGTGATGGAGATTTAGCCGTTGCGCCGGAAGACGGATGGCAAAAGTGAAGGGCCATAGTGTACCGGGAATCGGGGGGGGGAGAAAGAAGAAGGAATTCTATAGAAGGATAGGGATAGGGATAGGAATAAGGATAGGGGAATATTGGAGATTCGGTACGCGTGTAAGTTGGGGGGAAGGAAGCGCTGTAGTGGGTATGGAGTGGGTGGACGGTGCTGATGTTTTTGTGGAGAAGGGACACTTGGGAGAAGAGTCTGGGCCGGAAGGGTGCAGACAGGGCGGTACAGTGTGCAGTATGGCAGGCCGGGAATGACAGGGAGCTACTGCTGGTGCTGCTGCCAGAGCTATGATCTTCGGCCAGCGATCTCACAATCTGATAGATTGGGCGGGTTTAGTCACGACTCGACACATCTATCACATCTATCTATGTAGGTAGTAGTACAAGGGTATGTGAATGTATTGGGGGAAAGTATCTTAGCTCTCCCTTCCCGGACCTCGAGGGAAACCCACCAATTCCAACCCCCATGCGAATAATGGATGCCATGCCCATGCTATGACAGTCCATGGCATGCCATGCGTCGTCGCCCCGCGAGCAAAAAAAGGCAGGGTCTTATTGTGGTCGGCATGTCCTGGTCTGGCCTAGTCTGCCACCTTCAACTCCCACCAGCACCAGCACCAGCACCAGCACCAGAGCACATGGACATGGATATGGCTATGGCGTTGTATGGCTCGCGCGCGCGCCCGCTGGCCATCTATCTACTGTAGGTAAGGTAAGTTTACCCCTCGACCGCCATCCATCACTCGGAGCAGCAGAGTTTGCCCTTTTGCTTTGGTACTGCACTGCTCTACTCTGCTCTTCTCTTCTCTTCTCCTACTCTTTTTCTTTTCTTCTCTCTTCCCTTTCCCCCATCATTTCTCCATTTCCCCATCCCCATCCCATTCCATCCCTACTCACTCCAACTCCTACACCCACAATTGCCCTCTGCTCTCCTCTCCTCACCTCCCCTCATCCGCCCACTCTTCTCCTCTGCTCCATCCATCCCGCCTGCCTGTCTGCCTGCCTGCCCGCCAAAAAAGCCACCACTAATACCCGTCCCCGACCTCCCCATCTCAAACCCCACTCTCGCGAACCATCTTGCGCGCGCGCCCTCTCCGGCTACCTTACCTTGTCGTGCTTGTCACTTGTCACTCGTCCTTCTTTCAGCTTGTTGATCCCCGAAACGGTACCTAGTACCTAGGCAAATAGTAGCCCCCAGTACAGCTCAGACGACCCTCGAAGCGAGTCCTGTGACCACCTCTCCCGCCCAATAATCCTCCCTCATTCCGGATGCGTCACTCGCCTCGAACAGGTACATTCACCCACCACCGCTACCCGCCGACGGTAGCCTAGCACCCACCGTTAGATATGAAACCACTGACGCGCTGCTACTCAGGTGCTAACGTCTTCTGCCGTGGGAGAGATTGTGTCCACGGACATCCCGACTCGTATACAATAACTTGATCCTCATTCGCCGCTCCCGTCCGTGTGACTCCGTCACTCCTCCAGAAAGAATTATCGCAATCCATTGTCCACCGCCAGTCAATGCTTCAGCATTCCAATCCGAGCCTGGCCGACCTTCCGGACCTGAGGCCCGAGCAGCTGGCGAACTTGACCCGCAGCGTCGACCAGAAGAAGCAGAAGCTCGAGGACGATATCAATAGCTACATAAGTCGCAAGCAGGCCGAGTTGCGCAACTATGAGCAAGAGGTACCATCTTCCGCGCCTTGCACCCGAGACATTGGTAATGCTAATTGGGTTAGCTCCTAGCAAAGTACCGTTCCATGGAATGCGACCCGTCGACTCGAGATGCTGATGCAAAGGCCCCGAGCTCTTCCTCTCAGCCCTCGGATGTCGGTGCGAATCCTTCCTCGAAGCTACCTGCATCGCAATCGCCACCCGCAGAAGCGTCGTCCTCGCACTCAAAGGAGCTTGGACCGGGAGAGACGGCTAAACGGACGAAGCACACACGTGTCCATAAACGAGAAAAGGAGCTTTTCGGCTTGGTGACGCCAATATTTCTACCGTTATTGGAAGCTGGCGAGTCTTCTCCGGTTAAGAAGAAGAAGGAGAAGAAGCGACAGAGGGAGGAGAAGGGTGAACCAAGCGGAAGCTCACCGCCGAATTCGGAACAAGGATCACCGTCAGAACCCACTGAAAAAGGCAAGGACAGTCGAAGATCACGAAATAAAAGCAAAGTGGAGAATATGGAGACTGGGGAGAGTGCTGCCACGCCAAGTGAGAGTACAAAAGAGAACCACAAACAC
The DNA here is from genome assembly GCA_001007845.1 of Nigrograna mackinnonii. NCBI lineage: Eukaryota > Fungi > Ascomycota > Dothideomycetes > Pleosporales > Nigrogranaceae > Nigrograna > Nigrograna mackinnonii. The sequence continues at coordinate 278,962 of JGVQ01000121.1, forward strand.
GAGTCTGGTAAAAAGTCCAGGCGGTCTTCAATAAAGAAATCGTCCCTCAAGCACAATGGAACCCCGCGAGCGAGAAGGAAACGCGTGAGCTTGGTAATTGACGATCAGATTGTGCTTCCTGCAGATAATGTCGCCGAACCTCCTCTAACTTCTCCGAGCGAGACTACTCTGTCAACGCCATCGAATTCAAGTACCTCGCTTGACGACATCATCGACCCACGTCTCATTCATTCGCATGACCTGCATAAGCACCACGATGCAGTTCACCACAGTATACCGCTTCCGACGACGTATTCGAATACCAATCCATCGACACATACAGGACATACTCTCTCTGAATCCCCTCCATCCATGGACCATATGGCGCAAATAGACACTCAGCCACAACTAGACTACGAGCCGCCCCAGACAGCTACAAGAACCTTCCTTGATCCCTCTCCCCCAGACGAGGATCTCACCATTCCACCGTACGCCTCAGACTCTCCAATTTATACATCAGCTCCAGATGTCGCTGAGCGACTGGAGGAAGACTTCAGCACTTATGTGGGCGGGCTATCGGGTTCTGGCGTCGACGATGTAGACCAAGCTGGCTCATACGGTTACCCCTCTAGTCTCGGCGCTTCGTATTTAGAGAGCTATATGAAGAGTCGGCCATTGAGTGTCAGGATTGCCGCAGCGGAAAAGGCAGGCTTGGAAGAGAAAGAGAAGAAGAAACTTGTGGCTGGGGACCAGGAGCGAGAGCGAGAACGCGAGCGAGAACGCGAGAGGGAACGAGACAAGGAAAGGGAAAGAGAAAGAAGGAGGCGCATGGACGATGATGACGGATTCGGCATGGGAAGAATGGACGATGTAGACGAAGGCATGGAGGTCATTGGCAGCATGGAGGGTTTTTAGACCCCCGAATACATAATCAAGCTAATCATGAGAACGCCTCAAAAGTGGGGTTGATCAAGAGCAGTAAGACACACACAGAGAGAGAGAGAGATGGATATGGATGCCGTCAGGCGCCCCCCTTCTAAAGTATAAATCTAATCAAATGACAAAGCATGCTAGAATCCACACAACCCCTTCCTCTCCTCTAGCCAACCCATATACAACCTTTCAGATTCTTGTATTATAACCCCCCTCTCGGAGGTCTTTGTTTTTTTAGGCGTTTTACAACAATCATGGATGGGGCGTAGCACTGTGGGTCAGGGTGGACATTTTGTCAATTTTTGAGAACCTGGGCGGATGTCTGAAAATCCATCAAACTCAAGTAGTTGTCCTCTTTTTTTTTTTTATCCAAGGAGTTACGTGCGTGGCATGTCCATATCCATATCCATCTCGCTGTAAGTATACACACGTAAATGCATAAATATGAAATATGAAATACGAATGTAAATGTGAATAGGAGTATGAATATTATAATCTTTTAAATTTTTTTTTCAAACTCTGACGTTACCTTGCTTTAGCTTGAGTTGTTAAGGTGCTGAGTATGCAGTGTTGTAATTGGGAATATTAGCCGTCTTTAGGTATGGTTATATTGGGAATTCAATAGAGAATAAATGCGGTTTTGAATGGATTCCAAGGGGGAGGTTTCCGGGGAGGAAAGGGGTTAGACATATCCCGGGGTTAGAGGCTGGTGTTTGGTGGTGCGTGCGTGAAGTAAATGTCTGTATAGTTGTAGTGGGAAGAAATCGATTGGAGGAAGAAGATATTGAGAATATCATCTTCTGGGTGGCGCGGGTTGTCATAGGATGTTGGTATGTAGCATAATACACGATGTTTACATCGACATTGAAGCGTTCTTTACGCATCTTGAGGTTATTGAGCTGAGGTCTTATTCTGTCCTGCAGCTATACGTTAATATTGAGGTTGTGTTGTCTGAGGCAATTGAACAAATATACCTTCACAAATCATCAATGTGCACCCGCTGATGTGGAAACAAATTTCATTGTAGCGTGTAATCCGTGCCGGATGATATACCCATGACCTTCCAATATCTTTTTCTTCAGACAATCGAAATTATTACACATTGAATATTTTTGGAATCCAAAAAGGATAGGAAAGAGCCAACGATGAACGTAAATATATGGGGAGAAGGAAATATATTTTACAAAATAGCCTGGCCAGTAAGAGAAACGCCGGGCTTATAAGATCAACGTTCAAGTCCGTATAGAGGTGGGCAAGAAAAATTCACGACTGTCCTGCGAGTCGTTCATTCACCAATCCCGTTCGCGTCGTGTTCTCGTAATTGCTCGACGCGGTTCACTACACGGTCTAATAGACTGACCATCTCATCGCTTACGAAATCAGGCCCATCTTTTTGTACGAAATGCCCGCAGCCTACCGCGACTATGGGGCCGATTCCTCGTTCTTCGTCTGTGATTTTGACGAGCCCTTCGTTGTACTTTTGCCATATAGGATTTGCATAGGTCATTGTTAATATCTTTGGGGTGTGCAATGAGCCTTCGAAGGACTGCTGCGCGAACTCCTCCCAGTCATGGCCGACGACTGTAAGATATGGGCCTTCACCTCCGTAACCTTCCAGCTTTGGCTCTGAGGCTGAGGGGAGAAGCTTTGCGAGGTTTCGGCGAGAAAGACCTTCTCGATTCGGCACCTCTGGGTGGAACATCCGTCTGTACTTTTCTCGGGTGTCCCGCACATCTCTTTCGCTGACACCTGGCGGTAGCGTGTGTGGATCAAAGTCTGCGGCATCTGGATCTGGCCACATGGAGACAAAGTCCGAATTTGCCATAATGCTATCGAGGAGGAGGAGACCCGACACAGAGCCTGGGTATGCGGTGGCGAAGAGGCGCGCGATTGCGCAGCCAATGGAATTACAGACGAAGATAAGGCTCGGGAATTGGGTTGGATTGGAAATGTCTAGGTGCTCTTTCCATATCTGGAGGGTAAACTGGCGCAGCGAACGTACTGCGCTCATTACATCGTGACCATGGGACGGAGGCGGTTCTTTATCATCTGGGTCATGGTCTGAGTCGCCTTGTCCATATCTGTCATAAGATAGCAGTGCCGGATAGGGGAGTCGGTTCTTGATTCGTTTGTCCAAAAATTGAGATATGGTGTTGTCCCACGACGACCGGGGAAGGATCAGGCCATTGAGAAAGACGACAAGGGATTGTGCGAAAGGATTTGGGTGGTAGGTGTCCGATTTTGACGCTGGATAGTACGTGTAATGAATTCTAGCTGAGGGCTTCCCTTCCAAGGTTATACTCGCGATTTCGGGTTCTGGAAAGGGTGGAATGTCTTCCTCTGAGGACTGGGCAGACATATTGGAATGATGGGGAATGGTTTGACCAATTCCAAACTCTTCCTTTGCGGAAGGTTTCTAGATGCGCTAGTGAGCGCAACTAACTTAGGGGTTTCCTAATTTATTCCTCGGGTGATGCAAACACGGTCGCGAGGTACAGACGAACGGGAAAATCGGAGGACAGTCTTTACATGTAGCTTTCCGCAGCCTTGTGATGTCGACGAGACAGAGGACTTCCTAATCGGGAAGGCGCGAGATATCAACAGGCAAAAGGAAGAGGTGTTGGGGTCCGGAATCTAGAGGCCAATCGTTGGAACCTACCGTCGTCTGGGGCAAAGGAAGGGTGCGGAACCGTTAGGTCTGTTCCCCAGCATCGTATATATATCTATTTTCAAGATGTCGTGCTACCCCTCCCCGCGGCTTGTCTGCCCACAATCCAAGACGGGACCTTGTGATCTTCAGGCGCCCCAGGTTTCCTCTCACCCACGCGTGCAAAACAAGTTCTTCTCTTATATAAGCTTCGCTAGAGGCGCTTGGTAACCAATCAAGTGCAAAGGGATACAGAGCGCGACAGTCAGGCGTCGAGGACTAGAGAAAGGACAGACGCAAAACAACCTCAAAGGGAAAGTCTGGAGATGGTGCGAGGGGGAGGCATGGAGGGTGCAAGGGAGGGCGATGACAGGATGCCAAGGCAGGTTGGGTGACAGTGACACTTCGGCGGCTTTGACGGGGCATGTCTCTCCACATGGCTAGCAGGGTGTGATCTGGAGGGGAGGTCGAGTGGAGGAAGTGGGAAGGGCAAAAGGGACAGATGGGAGGCGTATGATAGGCGGAGTGGGAAAGCCACAAAGGCCGTGGCCGGGACAAGAGGCATCGTGGCCGCATACGATGGCGGATGAGCCAGGTAAGTGGGAACATTAGTTCACGGAGTAGCGGTTAGTGGTACATGATAATGTCAGTACCTAGACGGTTTCATGGGGTTGGGTAACAGGCTAGGGAACTACCCAGTTCAGACTGCAGGTTGCGGTGCGCTTTCGGCGATGCGTTGCACCCAGCGATACCTAGTCGATAGTTTGCTGTTGCTGTCAGTTGTTCGCTGTCTGCTGTCGCTGTGTTGCGCTGGCCCTCCAGGGCTGGTGCTGGTCACTGGTGGCCCCTGTCCCTCGATGACGTCCTTTCCTGCAGCGACCTGCATTCATTCTGCCACAACATTCGGTTGCGCTAAATCAACACCGATTCTCTGCCTGCTCACAAAAACACACACACACGGACAACTTTTCATATCCTTTTCACCATAGCAATCTGCTTCGTATTCGACTTGCACTACCCGCCCCGCCCCCCGTCCCGCCATCAATATCGCTCGCTACACCACGATCCGTCGCGTCCTCTAGTCGCTACAGCTACCAGCTCTCCTCCACGCGAAGATCTTCCGCTCTAAAATCGGCACCAACCACCCCCCAATCTCCTCCACTCGCTCGGCCCAACCGGCCCCTCACTGCCTCTGCGTAAACGCCTGCTCTTCGAGGCATATAATGGCCCCCTACGTCGATAGCTCCACTCAGACTGTCATTGCAGGTCTGACCAAACACCCGTCACCCCAACCGCCTGTACTCGTTCATGACGCTACTCCTCCCCCCGAGGACACATCGGTAAAAGAGCGCAGTATGGCTGACATGGAGGCTCCTATTCTCATTTCTCCCACACAGATCCTGAAGAAGAAGAAGCGGCCTCCGCTCGTAGCTAGGATATCCCTCCCAAGTTCCGACCTCGATGCCGAAACCCCACAGTCACCACCCCCCACCGAGGCCGTCATGTCGCCCCTCCCAGTTGCCAATACCCTTCACGCCGGGCACACACCAATATTTCCGCGCTCATTGTCTCCTTTGCAGAATCAGGACGAGAGTACTGGCACTACACCCCCACCAGAGGAGCTAGACGAGTCGCTCAGTGGCCCATTGATGCTCCCTGCACAACCTGGCGATGGGGCGGAAGACCGAATAGAATTGAAGGTCCTAGACGCAGAACTCGAGAAAATTGCCAGAAAACAGTCTCTCACACATGACGAGAACGAAGCAATGTCTAGTTCAGGTGAAATTGGCGAGCACCGCGAACATGGTAGTCGCAAGGGATCGGCGGACGTACGTAGGACATCAACGACCGAAGAGATTGCCGAAATCGTGGATGGAGTGATACTCAAGAAGCCAAGGATGAATATGGGAGCACCATTGGGCCAGGTCTAGAAGGCCAAGACGAAACATACACAAGACGAGAGTTAGTTTGCATTTGCATGGTTCCAAAAAGCACGTGGGAATTTTTGGGCACCTGGAGTTATGGTCAAGAATGGGGTTCAAACAGACATGAGTCCAAGAGTAGAGAAAACGGAGGGTTTGCTTTTCACCCAGGACGGCGCAGAGACGATATCCACCACGGACTGTTATCGATTAGACGGTCCCTCGAACCAGGCATTGACGGCAGAGTTGTCGCTGGACAAAGGGATCTGCGGCGACGGAGCCTTTAAGAGCCCTTTGCGTCATGTACAGATCATGCCATAGAGTACAATTTCAATTGAAGAAGCCAATCAGAGGCTCTATCCATATTGCTCGATGCCGTTAATTTGTGAATACCAGGCGTTGACACCGATTCTAGACTAGCGGTAGTCGCGTAGAAGAATCCGGGGTTACGAGAACACCTAATTTCAAACAGTCGCTCATCGTCCACCCCTCGACAACTTTTTTGCCATCTGTAAGCCTTTACTTATCGTCCATCCGCAGTTTTCTCGATGTGCCCGTCATCTAAATAGATCATGCAGGGTCCTGGGAGATTTATCTCTCTTGGCATCCACTCTCCACGCGTTCTGGCTCGAGGCTCTCATCAATTCTTTGATCAATCCTATCCCCTACATGTAGAATTACTGCGTCAGCCGCCCAATTCCTCCGACTAGGGTCGGTCCGACAGGCGGCTGATCTTCCACCGGCACTGTTTACGAGCATCCCAAGTAGGGTGACACAAAACGTTCTATCGACGTCCATTGGAGAACGTTTAGCCTTTCCGCCTCCTTGCCTCGTATCGTGGCGCTGCTGGGCATCAAAACGGCTCTCTTTAGATTTTCAACCCCTCTCACGATCTAATCTACTTACATTTCCCATCGAGGATGCTGCGCTTGGCGCAATCCCACCCCTCCTGTCAAGGTTCGGCATGATGAGTCCGGCACATGTCGACTGTTGGGGAAGGTGAGGGGTATGCGTGAGCCCTGCAGCTCGTCCAAGCCCTGGGGTAAGTGTTGGAGAGGTTATATCCTGCGTTTGGTCCGTAGCCTCATTCTGCAGTGCCACCGAAGGTTTCTCTGTTTCCCACTAGGAATTGTCATCAGGAATTCGTTACACCATGGGTTTCCTAACCCAGGCTCTGACGGTGCTTCTAGCATCCCCATTCATTTTCTCTCCTGTTTCCGCTCAAGATGAGTATGACTACATCGTCGTTGGCTCAGGACCTGGTGGCGGACCGCTCGCCTCCAATCTTGCCCGAGCAAACTACTCGGTCCTACTTCTCGAGGCTGGAGATCAATCCACCCAGGGCAATTCTGGCGAATATCCGCCACAGCTCACGTGGGATTTCTTCGTCAAGCATTATGCGGACGAGAAGCGGAACATGATGAATAACAGGATGACCTGGAAGACTGCAGAGGGAAGGTACTGGGTGGGTGCGGGTAGCGACACTCCACCGGCAGGATCGAAGTTCTTGGGCATTTACTACCCAAGAGGTGCATCCGTAGGAGGCTCATCGATGATCAACAAGCAGTGTAAGTGCACATAAGGCATTCTTGCTCAAAAACTCTCCTGATGGATTCATAGGTACCTGGTATCCTCCTGACAGCGATTGGACCTATGTTGCAAACATCACTGGGGATGACTCTTGGAGGTGAGATATGTTCTGGTGTAAGCAACTACACACCTCGCTAATCCCAATCAGCGCCGATAAGATGCGCCAAATCTTCCAACGTATCGAAAAGAACAATTATCTACCCAAGGGCACTGCTGGTCACGGGTTCGATGGATATTTCCAAACGAACATGAACAAGCCAACTTCTATCGGCCAGCCAGTGCTTGGTATAATGCAGGCTATTGCCGCGAATTTCTCCAAGCCAACGGATCAATCATCTATCACCAGCTTGATGGGCGCCGATGCAAACTTTCTAGATCCCAAGCGTGATTGGACTACTGGAATCTGGGGCTTGCCTATCCATGCAAAGGCGAATGGACAGCGTTACAGCTCTAGGGACTACATTACAGAGACGGTTTCAGGAAAATTCCCTCTGACTCTTGGTCTTAACAGTCTTGTCACCAAGGTCCTCTTCTCTGAAGATACCTCATGTGGCGGTCAAAAGCGAGCTGTTGGCGTCGAGTACCTCCAAGGCAAGAGCATTTACAAGGCCGATTCTCGTTACAGCGAATCCAACAAAGGCACTTTGAAGACCGCAAAAGCCCGCAAGGAAGTCATCATTTCAGGAGGTACCTTCAACACTCCTCAGATTCTGATGCTCTCCGGTATTGGTCCCAAGGAGCATCTCGCCGAGTTTAACATTCCCGTCGTTGTTGATGCTCAAGGTGTCGGACGAAACATGCAGGATAACCAGGAAATGCCCATCATTGGTCAGGTCTCTGGTGCAACTTCCGGTGGTTTCTCGCAGCCATTCCTGATGATGACAACTAAGCACTCACCAGATGGTGAACGTGACATGTTTATCATGCAAGGTTAGGATCCATAATACCTTTATTATACAACAAGCTAATATTGAATTAGGTTCATTCGCCTTCAGAGGATTCTGGCCGGCAAATCAAACCAATCGTGCCCTGCCACAAGACGGCGCTGGCACATATGGCATGTCAATGGTCAAGAACCACCCCCAGAACAAGAAGGGATACGTTAAGCTCCTCTCAAACAACCCTCAGGACCCGCCAGAAATCAACTTCATGCTTTACGAAGAAGGCAAAGAGACCGACATGGGCGCCATGAAGGAAACCATCGCCTGGGCCCGTAAAATCTACGCCGCCGCCAAGGGCGTCACCGTCGCCGCCAAAGAACCACCCTGCCCCGCCGGTCCTGACGCCAACGGCTACTGCGGCGACGCAGACGAAGCCTGGATCACCGGCCAAACATTCGGTCACCATCCCACCAGCACCGCAGCAATCGGCAAAGACGGCGACCCCATGGCCGTCCTCGACAGCCGATTCCGCGTCCGCGGCGTCAAAGGCCTCCGAGTCGTCGACGCCAGCGCTTTCCCCAGAATCCCGGGCATCTTCCCTGTGGTTAGCACGTTTATGATCTCGGAGAAGGCGAGCGATGCTATGAAGGAAGATGCTGATAAGGACGTTTGTAAAGCATAGCTAAGCTAGGCTCTCGAACATCTTTATATTTTCTTTTTTTTGTATATATTCAGGGCTTTCGCTTAAATAAAAGGCTCCAGGGGGCCGTATGTAGAAATATGTTCTCTGGATAAATGCTCTGTCTGCTTTATGGGATTTGCTGTGTTTATGTCGTGATGACTGTCAAGTTAAGAAAGCCTCTTATGGCAGAAAAATTTAACATAAGAAGAGTATCGTGTCGCCAGCAAATTACACGATCAGCTAATCGACCATCTATGAGACCCAATGCCAGTTTTCCAGCGAAACCGATTATCTTATGGTCTAGGTATCGACAATCAGTCACTGGACTCTACTATCACGCACTTTGTGGTACAAAGGTTGTGTTGCCGACTATTCGCTGCCCATACCCGAAGACGATATACTTATGCAAATACAATCTGAGATTCGAGAAGTGTAACCGATGTTAAAACTTCCAAAACCATGAATGTATGCAAACCTTACGGAAAAAAATTCACCTTATAATGCAGACCTCCAAATGTATATACAACACCTGCCCCTAAAGCGCAAGCGTCCACTTCCAAAACCCTCGTACCCGCTCCTTTTTCTTCCGCTCAACCTCCCCGCCTAGCACTCGGGAAAAAAACATAGTCCAATATATCCGCCACGCCAGAGACTACTTGGTCAATGGTGTCCAGTAATGTTGGTACCATTGCGGCTCCGTAGAGATCAGATTTTGGAGGGTTCGGTTTCTTGGACGTAGTAGGCTATTTTGTTGACGAGGGAGAATACTTGGTTTAGTTGTTTGACTAAGTCGGTCTTATTGGTTGAGAGCTTTGCTTTGTATCTGTGAGCGGAGGTATTGGGGTATAAGCTTGGATCGAGTCTTCGATATGTGGCCTTGAACTCTTGCGTGACGAAGGAGTAGGGGCTCGTTGATAAGGAGAGTTTGATGTGTGAATCAATTTTTGGCTGATTTTGGCACGGGAGGTATATTCTTGTGCTCAAAATCGACCGCTTTGTTGTCGGACTTATCTAAATCGTCGATGACGAGGTGGAATCGAGACGGGGAAGAAATGGTAGATTGACCGAGAGGGTGAAGGACTTTGTAAGCTCTGTCAGTCCATGAAGAAATATTACAAGATACAGGAGCGTGCGTTAAGTAAAGGTGATGTTTCTCTGTGAGTCGCAATGTACCTTCTAGTTTTGGCTTGTACTGAAGTTGACAAGAGCGATGCGCCCCCCATCCCCGTGTATAAGTATGGATCATTCCCGCGCTAGGTTAACATCCCTAGCTCATCGCCAAAATACAAGAGTAAGTCTTCGCTGCTCAGGCCACTATGACCTCTTATCTACTGCTACAATCCTTTCTTTTCTTAGCCTCCTTTATCCCTGACTTTCTTATCCATTAGCTCGCTGATTATCTCTCTGCATGTATTATTGAAATGATCTTCGGCTGACATGTTTATAGTGAATTGCTACGGTTATACACACATCAACAACTTAGTAAGTACTCTCATCCAACTACGAATTCCTGCAGACGCATAACTATTCTTGAAACTGGATACTCTACCCATTGTTGTTTCAAAATGATGTAGCAAACATCACTTGTTCGCTTCTCAAATCAGTCTCTTCTCGATCCGCGTCTCCCCTACACTTCCTCGGTATTGTTCAAAGACAGTGCTAATAATTTCATAGACGAAGACCACGACTGGTGGCGGTGGCGGCCGCCGAGGAGGCCGAGGAGGCCGTGGTGGCCGTGGTGGACTTGGTGAAGGCTCTGGTGGGAAAAGACGCCAAAGGTGCGAGTAGTAGGTTGTTATGTTGTCTATTGCTTTCATAAACGCTGAAGAAATGTTTAGCTGCCACAAGGCCGGCCACGAGGCCGAGGTGTGCCGCCACCGGCTCCGCGCCCACGTAGGCTTCTAATGAGATGCCTAGTATGCTTTTCCACGTTACTCACACTTGCGTAGCGCAACACCCTCCGGCGTCGCGCCCAGCGCGCCCGCCGCGCTGAGGAGATCACCGCCCTGACCGTCCCCGAGAACACTTCGGGCGCCCAGCAGCAGGGCCAGCAGTTGCTTGACTTGTTGGCCCCTAACCAAGTTCAAGCTTTGCTGGCACTGCTGCAGGGTAACAACAACAGCAGCAGCAACAGAAATAGCAACACCACCACCACAATCACCATCACCACAACCTCCACTCCCTCCACTCCCTCCACTACCTCCACTACCTCCACCTCCACCCCGGACCCCAACCCCGACCACAACCACAGCAGCAACAGCAATAGCAACAGCATCGAGCTCCCGCTGCGCCTTCGGGCGAGAGAGGAGGAGGGGGATAAAGGGGTGGGGGATATGATTGCCTACACCTCGGAAGAAAATAATTAGATATTCTTATACTACCATATTTGAAATCACTGGCGAGCCTTGCTCAATCGAAGTTAACCCACCTTAGACTTGCTAAAAATGTGTGTCGAGTTGCTTCTTCCATTTGTCGTTCTTGGCTTCCAGAGGCCGTATCCCTTTAGACTTGAAGCTGCCCTACTAGCTTCATGGAAAACTCATTGCACATTGCGGTAAGATCTAATAATTTCTGTTCCTTGAGTGATATTGTTTTGAGTTGGACATCTTTGTAAAAATCCTCTTTTTATAGCATGGATTCCATTAGCTGGGCAAGGTCCCTTGTGAGTATTTCCACCTCGACGTCCTCCCCGGTTGCACTACTAATCGACTCACAGCGCTCTACGCCATCTTTGACCAATTTTGAGCTAAAATGGATAATTTGAAGAATGGAACTCGAGAGTCCTAATGCTGTGAAGGGATCAAGCATATTGATCTAGCCAGTAGGGAGCACTCCCGTTTGAGGATGTTGGAGTACGTGAGCCGACCACCGGCCATGATGATGAACTGTGTGGTGGCCGAAGTATGAGGGCCAAATTCCGATATTGGGGCAGTGATGCTGGAATCCCACCCCCGTCTCCACCCTGATTCGTTAGGTAGGAGCAGCATGCGGATCCACTCAGATTTGGCACTGGTCAAAACATTACACAGCCTCTCGTGGAGAAGAATTCTCAAGACGAACATAATATTGTGTCACCGGCAAACCAAAAATTCAATACGACAGTTGATTATCTTAGCATGAGACAAATTCGCTATCTAGGGCAGTCATCTTGTTGTCTCCAGTACGATTTCTAACCACCCAAGTCTACGATTCTATGTTCTGTTGTATATGGCTTTTTGTTGCTGACAGTTTGCTACCATGAGAGATAGTCTTGAGTGAGAGGAGAGGAAAGATGAGCTTAAGGGAACCTTAACAGCATATGGATGAACAACGCTGCCGTCGTTTTCGCCTGCCAGGTCTTCGTAGAGTTACGGCTCAGATACAGGCTTACGCAAGTCTTTAGATACATCTTTGCTTTCTGGAGAATAGAATTACCAAGATGGAGAATTGTGAATGAGTAAGAAGAGCTGGTTGTAATAAGCGGACACATGGCTATTTTTACGAGTGACAGATCTCAGCCCCAATGGCCCTAGGATTCGGGGGTATATGACACTCTAAACGAGCCACCTGAATATGCACAAGAAAGCCTCAGGTTTACACTCCTTAAGCTCATCGTATGTATTTCTGTCACCATCTTTTGCAGTACAAAACTTGCGCGCAGGTTTCCGCAGGTCGTAGGTACCAGTCCAGAATTCAGCCGCTTTCTAAGCATCGTCGTTTTGCCACTACTGGTAAATCATGTGGAACTTATGCCTATTGTTCGTTCAACATTCAACAACGACATGGACTCTACCATGATTGCCGTAGATAACTCCACGCTGCATCTGATGATATTTACCATGCCGGTGCTCGTATTCGTAGGCTGGGCGGCAGACAAACCCTTGACCTTCATTTGTCATACCGCAGTGTTAATCATCTTCATGGTTTGCACGTTTGTCAGGACCAATAATTTCGGCATACTGCATCATCGAACTTTGTCTAAAGTCTTCAATTAACGAACAACGCCAGTGCTATGCAAAGATATCTGCAACCCGCCAAATCAGTCACTCAACTCAGATATGTGAGTGAGTGGGAGAGTAAGCAACTTACAAAGCAATACATCCAGCACCTCTCAAGAACTCAGGACGCCCATCTGCCGTAACGGCCCCCACGACAAAGTAGTCTACCAAGAGAAAGGTTTTCCTCTTGCTTTTGGCCCCCACATTTGATCTGGATGCTAGGCTTCTGTACGCAATTTCCTGATGCATCTGCGAGGTTGAGTGGTCCACGTAGTTCCTTGTGCTGTACTGTGCTCCAGGATCTGAGTTCGGTGTTCGTAGCCTCTAAGAAACGCGATTTGGAGCCTTGGGTGGGGAACGTTGGGTCACTAGATAATCCTAGAAGAATTGTAAAGATCCTGAGGCATCGAGCTAGGTGATACGCCCGTACTAGATGTATGTCTCATATGAATCGTATCTTCTCCACTAGTCGTTTTGGTGGTGCGGCTCTTCAAGTCTCTTCCAAGAGTCTCAAGCACGTTAAGCTAAGATTTAGTATTGTCTAAACGATCGTCTCCACTTTTATACCAAGGCACCAGGTTTCCGGTCAACTGCAAGCGTGGATAGCGGAGCAAGAAGGAGCAGTCTCAGCCGCATTCCTATTGGGGTCCAAATATAAACATATCTTGGCTTTGATTGATAATGGTTCCCTTGGTGCCTCAGGCGTGTCTTTCTTCCATACTATCTTGTTTTTCAGGATTTTGCAGAGGATCGGATTGATGTACAGGGAGGGGCATGCAGGGCATCTGCAAGGATGCTTGATATCGAGGTTTCTTGTATCGATCTAAGCGAGCAAAAGTTCCGAACGAGTCGTGCAGTTCAGCAGTTACATTAAAGCACCGCGAAGGACTCTGCTGGCTTTAGAGCACTCTTCTGAGCTGGTACGGATCAATGAGTGACTTGAACACAATGCAACGTATGTGTATCACTCAACTGCATGATGTAAATTCGTGTTCTCTGGACGAGTGAATTGCCTGTTTAGAACGGCCCCCAAATTTCCCAGGCCAAAATGCCCCTCATATGCTTGGTCGCATATCCTGGTCTTTGTACACGGCTGGCGATGCGCCAAGCAAGATATGACGAACAAGTGCAGATTCACTGTGCACACCTGAATGCCCAGGGATGGAAGTGGTTGTATTAAAGCGCCAGAGGCCTCTTGAACGATCATTGTCTAATTTGTCATTTTTACTCACCAGTCTGGTTTCTACGGTCTGCTATATACCACACAGATCATAACTATTACCTCCCTGTTATTTTTCTGGCCGAAGCTTACCACGCCGCCCCAACATGCCTGATGTACTATGGAATCCGCTTAAACCGGATCAGAAGCAGAATGTTCAACCTGCATCTGAAACTGCAGCTAATGTACAAGCGGCAAAAGAAAGGGGTGAAGACATAAGCAAGAGGGAAATATACGAGGCACCAGCACTGGCGAGCACTGACGCTCAGTCCGAAGCACCGCAGCAGGAATCAGCAGAGCCAGTGCCTAGTGACGATGCCAAACCAACGGAGGAAACACAGGACGAAGGAGAGCCGAAAAGCTGGGAGCCTTACAAGGATGAGGAGGCAGCCAAACAATACAATGATGGAATAGTCGGGCTGACAAAATATCTCGATACTGTCAATTATCACCCTCTCTCTAGATTCTTCCTCTACGAAATGGAATCTCCGGATTGTGAGACTGGGAAAAGCGCCTGTATCCAGGAAATCGCCTCTCACTGTAACCCAGCACTTCCGGCGTACTTGATTCCAGACGGCATATCGGGGAAATTAGACATAGTGGTCCTGCTCAAACTACTCTGGAAGAACGTTCCAAAATCCGTGGATCCATCGGCACAAGAGGATCCAAAGCCGCTTGAACCTCGAGGAACGATAAGTTCAGAACTGGAAGCCGAACTCAGAAGGGCAGGTTCCGACGCCAGGGCATATGATACCGAGGAAGACAAAAGAGGTCCGAATCCCAGTGGCCAGCCTGCAAACTCCTTGCTCGATGTTGAAGTAGATGGAAAGGATGAAGAGGTTGACGATTCAAAGCCGCCGGTCATCAAGCGTATAAAGGTTCCATATGCCATCATACCAGGAATCAAAATTCAGAGACGGTGGTACTCGGCCTGGGTGGAAGAGGCGAGGTTGTCAAAACAAAAGATTGGCAAAGGCTGGAAACTCGACATTATAGAGCATCCCGCTCGTACACACCAAGAGTTCACCTGGAAAATCGAGCCGAGGAAGATTAAGCCGGACAATGTCGACGAGCCAAAAGATGTCTTGGTATGGAAGGATCATTTGGGTGACGATTTTGCTGTCGAATGGAAGCTTAGCATACAAGCGGGATTCGCAGGGTGCGTGGAGTTGAGCCTTTTGAAAGATCTGGCAGAACCTCAGAGGGATTTCGTGGTTGCTGCGTGGTTGGCTAGGATTGCAAGTGAGGTAAAGTCGGTCGAAACGACGAGTAAATTAATGGAGAGTGGTAAGTTTTTTGCTCCTGGTCTTGTCAGGAACGCGTCCATTAATGATTTATAGTGAAGAGAAAGGCCCAGCGGACCAAGTTTGCGGCTACTATCCCGTTCGATTGAGTCCAATGACCACAGTGCAGGGCTTTTTTGGCCCGATAGTTGAGCTTTGCTGCTGGCATCAGACACTGTAGTCTCGGGAGTATAACGGGGCTGCTGGCCAGCCACGTATTCATTTCTCTTGAGATTGAGTTATTCGCAAATCTAAATTTACAAGTCCAATCTATTCATCACAATCCTTGGCTTTCTTATCGTGTATAATCTTTCTGATCCCTTTTAATCTCACAATGATAAGGCATCTGATTTGCCTATGGTTGCTTGTGTTTGAGATAGGCAGACGGATTACTCGGGAGGATTCCAGATATGTAATTTTGATCTTCAGATGATGCATAAGTACTAGTATGAGCCGAGTGCCATGACTGTTTACGAGATGTAGAACGCTTTCAAGACTGTGACTTAGTTATCAACACCGTGGGTCGATCGTCAGTGAACCGTCAGTTCGTCGGCCAATTGTTAGTTTAATAGTCAATGACCGGGTTGTTAGTTATAAAGGGAAGGAATAAGAAATGAGAGAAGTGATAGAAGATATTCTTGAATACCCCTTCTCTCAGCGAAATGGAAAAGAACTCGACTATGATAGATTCGTTCTAGCTTCAAGATCGCATAGATGAAAAGTATAACTTTACACCCATTTTTCTCCTACGAAATAACGCAAGACTGATTTCGGAATTAGAAATTCATGTAGAGCCGAATTTTTTCCTTTTTCCTAGTACCATTTTCAAGATAGGCACTCCCTTTGTCGTCAAGGCAGTTCAAGCAAATTCATAAGATATTCAGCATGAACATTTGTGCTTGTACCGACAGTCAGTTCAAAAAAGGGAGGAGGAACAAAGGAATCAGGCGCAAGCTTGGTGACAAACAGGGTGCAGCGTAGTTTGTATTCCAAGCTTGAGGTCCATTTGCGGACGGGTATTTGAAGGTCACGTGAGACAGACACGTGACAAACCCTTTATTCTCCCTTATCTCCACCAAAAATGCTCTAAATTAGACCAAAAAAAAAGCTAAAAAGAACAAAGCCCGATGCGGGGGTCGAACCCGCAACCTTGAGATTGCAATAATCAATCGTTTTTGGGGAACGTGAATTAAGAGTCTCACGCTCTACCGATTGAGCTAACCGGGCGGTTGTGTGGAATTATGGGTTCTTTCCTAGAATATGTGGTATATATACTTTTTGGGAAGTCGCACCTTCCGTTGAGCAGGAGCAGCACGCGAGAAAACCTGGGGTGGCGGCTCGGTTGTTGTCGGGCTTACCGCAAACGGGCAAAGCGAAGAGAGTGCGTGAGTGGTTGGGCGCAAAATAGTCTAGTGCTTACGGACGTATCTCCATCGGGGATAGCGCTGCCAAGCAAAGGCTCTCCCGAGATACGTCTAGTCGCCCGTTTTCCAGATTCATGGGTTTTGACCGGAATCGCACCTATTTTTTGCTGTTTGATAGCAATTTGTACCCACACCACTACTTATATACACACAATATATACACCAATCGATTGCCCCAGTAATTCCGCGTATTTTAGTACCCTGCTTGAACGCTAGAGCTTCATACTTACGAAGATATTGAGTGTTAAAGTTGTGCAGCGTTTGGCCGGATACCCCACCTACAGATGCCTCTACCAACGCCCCCATCAACACAAACACCTCAATCACCCCAGTATAGTGCCTCAGATGCTGCGCTCAGCTTACTTGATATATCAAATGGTAATTTGCTCAATTATTCCGCATGTAGGCTAATCAATACGCAGCAATCGACCTAGCCGTAGTCGCGACCGAGCACCATGCACCAGATACACACCGCACCCAATCTTTGGATAGACCACTACAGTCCTCAGGAGAGCTATCTGAATCAATAGCGTCCCTATCAATACCAGACGTAAAGCCTACTCGCTCGACCTCTACACGTGGTGGCCGAAAAGTTGGGTCTACAAATAAGAAGACTCGTTCTCAGGGTAATAAACAAGGCTCAAGGCTATCACCTAGGGAGGAGAAACGGTTAGGCCAGTACCTAGAATGTATAAGAGCTGTGAGATATAATAGTAATGGTGACAGGCGTGGTAATATTAGTGATCTCCTCAGCTTATGTACCCGCGCAGGCCCAGGAGTACATAAGAAAGTTGTTGAAGCCATAGAACTAGATGGGGACTTTCAACGGCAACTTAAGATGATGATCCCTATATCAGATGGTCCTTCCTGGCTCGCAGAAGGAATTAAACCTGAGCTTGAGCGGCTTATGGAAGAGACGGTACTATTTGGCCGATATACGCCTGACGTATTTGATGTTATCCATGAACAACAGGAAGAGATAGTCAAGGAGCAGGTTGAACAGAAGGCGCCTATACTATATCGACTACTCTTCCGGCTCTGTCAACGGGATGAGGCTAAGACACCTGAGAATAAGAATTGGGCCCGTATTATTGCAGTTATATCAATCATCTGTTTCTCCCGCCATCCGCAGAAGTCAAATTGCCTCCCGCAGCTTATGTCACTTATCCTCCATGCCTCTGGTGCAAAGAGACACATATTCAGCATCACTCAGTCCTTTGGGTTTACTGAATCCTACGACTCTATCATTCGGTCTGTGGTTGGCCTACGTGAGAAGACCAGGCAGTTTATACGCGATCGATGGAACAGCGTAGTCTCCGCCGTTGCGTATGATAATTGCGACATGCACCTTGGAGTAGGAGAGCAATCAAATCATCGTAAAGGCACGACGTTCTCTATCACCACTGGGATCTTCTACTACTTCAAGGGCATATTTAATGTAGACGGCCAGTCTCGGCCACTCCGCCAGTCAGACTTTGATCATTCCGTATACCTAGAATTCAGCGATGTCTTATCAAACACACAGGATCAGGAGGTGCTAGACGACTTTACAGCTTTCCAGGTCATTGATGCGTTGCGTGAGGTATATCCGAATAGGGTAGATCGCGCGCTACAGAAGTCACCTCTTCTACAGGGTAGATATAAAGCCCCTATCGTCAGTCGGCTAGATATACCACCAAAGGACCAGCGTACACCAACGCCCCTTATGCCCATACAGAAAGACGAAAGTTCTGCTGCGAATCATATTGATATCCTAAGAGACATACACCGGGTACAATTAGGTATTAAAGAGGAGGTATTCGAGGACGAGAAGCCTATTTACCTTGTCGGGGGTGATTGCAAAACATGCAATCAGATCTGGTCGGCTCTCCGTGGTGCTGGTGGGAATAGCAAGTCTTATGATAAGCTCCAGCATATCATGGTAATCCCTGGCCTTTTCCACGCGCAGATGCATATTGTCAGCGCCATTATGGGCATATACTGGGGTAAGGAGCCAGATTTAGTAAAAGGTGAGAGATCTCAGCATTGCCACCTGCGATACGCTGCAGGTAAGATGGGCCGGAAGTTCGTGAGCCCTGGCAAGAACCAGGTCTACACCCATGCTCGCACATTCCTACAGGATAACTTCAAGGCTCGAATAGTCGCTGAGTTCCATCGTCACCTCTACGCCCACCGGAAGTCTCGACCTCATGGGCTTAGCCGATCTTCTTCAATTGACGAGGTGGACGCCGTATTAGATAGCCTCACTCCTGGGGAATTTGGCCGCCTAATCACGGCGACGATTGAGTCGCTCCAAGACCCCCTGGCCTGTCAAAAGGACGCTGAACGTCGTGTAAACCTAGAGCTTATACGGGACGTTGGGGTCTTTGAGATATTCTCCCATGCGATTCGATATGGCGATATTGGTTTATTAGAACTTAGTATCCCCTGGCTCCTACTCCTTTTCGCGCGCGCTGGGAAGCGGCTATATACTATGGAGTTTCTATATCTAAAGCGGATTATTGGCTGTAACTTTTCTCGAACGCCTGAGGTTCGGAGGGCTGTAGCATCAGCGCTACTATTAAATCCAACTGGGCGTGAGAATGGCTGGTATCCTTGTGATCTCGGGTGCGAGTTCCTGAACCGATCTATTAAGGATCAATGGGCGTACCGGCGTACGTCCGCAGACTCTGTACAGTCCCTGTCAGAGTACTGTACAATGAGTGCCATATTTATCACACCAGCGAAGGATACTTTCCACCGTCTATGGGGAAATACCACTAAATCAAGGCACAATTACACTAGCCGCCAGGCTGTGATCCGGCTATTAGCGAAGAACCTAGGAAGGACAATGGAGTATAACGAGGACCGCATGGATCTAGATGTAGGAGTATCACTTGACTATAGTAAGGTATACGAAGTCCTGAATACCCAGCTTCGCGTACTCCGGCAGAGGTTTCTATACCAGGCTGGTGTAGATCCTTTTGGGTTCGATCAGATAGATGAACCAGATATCGCCATCGCATTGAATGGTACTACAGAGCCTACAGTCGCTCAACCAGACGCTCTGATAGATGAGACTGCAGATGAGCAACTCAGAGTCGCCTTGGATATGCTACCAACTGAGGACGAGGTC
Organism: Nigrograna mackinnonii; assembly: GCA_001007845.1. Taxonomy (NCBI): domain Eukaryota; kingdom Fungi; phylum Ascomycota; class Dothideomycetes; order Pleosporales; family Nigrogranaceae; genus Nigrograna; species Nigrograna mackinnonii. The sequence goes on from JGVQ01000121.1 coordinate 298,614, forward strand.
TTCTTCAACGAGTGTGACGACTGGGGTGCCATGCCAGAGTAAATATGGCCTAGGGCTTATTTGTGCGAATGTAAACGTATATTTTCCTATTGAATTGCCCCTACTAGAGCCCACATCAAGCAGGCAACTAATTGGGGCCTCAATACTTCAAAGGCGGAGACGGGTGTGCCTAAGTCGGTTCAGCTACACACGGAGCTGGGATCCTCAAAAGCTTTACCAATCACTAGCCATGTATCACTGGGGACTCTTAGGTAGAAGTTAAAACCCTGAAGATAACTATGTCGTCGCGTAAACGAGTACGGTCAAACAAATTACCCAGTTACTACTCCTACTGCCCATATGAGAAGCTCATATGTTCCAGTAACCATATAATCGAAGTTTCCACAGATATCCATACCACCAAGACCTGAAAACGATTTTCACCAAAGGCAGGGTAGGTGGTAGGTGGTCTCAAAACAGCCTTAGCTTATAAAACCACCCCATAGGGTTATGACCCATGGAGAATATAGATAGGGTTTCGACCTTTGAAGCGGAAAAAGCCCCCYACAGCGGCTTATWCACRGCGGAGCCGTTGCACTGTAGGAATTTTGTTTGTTTGTAAGTAATAATCCAATCCCCACGAAAGTAATAATATAGCAGACTATAGCAACTCGGTCGAGCAGGATAGAGAGGAGCCACCAACACTATCCCGCAGTCGCGAGTTACAATAGCCTGGAGGCTCATATCAAGTAAACGCCTGTCCTAGCTAGTGCTCGCTGCGGCGTACAATGCGTGAGAGTATATCTCGAATTGTGCCTTGACCAGCTTAATAACTATTCCCAGCGTGTCTCGATATCCATATGCGATCGCAGCGTTTCAGAGGCTAGATAGTTGGCTAGACCATCAGCTATCGTCAACGCGCCTCACATTCTGGCAAAGAGCCTCTCCAACCCACACACACCCCTAACTAGATGGATATGATCCATTAGAGCTAGCAAGAGACGTGTCACCTAGTATAACTAGGCGAAAAACCAAGTATGATACTGTTTTTATCCCATAAAGCACAGGATATGGGATGCTCAAGGCATACCGAAAGCCCTCAGTATAGACCCACTGAACTCACGTACAACACCAACTATCTCTGAGAAATAGCAGGGTTATATCGCCTAGTACGGTACCATTTCTATCCTGCAGAGAACAGGATATGGAGTGCTCAGGGCACACCAAAAGCCCCCAGTGTAGMCCCACGAGCCAATATTGTTCCACCACGTAACAAACTAGCAAGTTGTTCCTCCACAAAACAAATATCCATATGCCACGAACTGGCGTTAGGGGCGAGGGATCTAAATCGCAAATGCCACGAACTGGCGTGGGGGGCGAGGGCAGGAAAAGGGCGGGTGGCTTCGGCGATCTTGCGTCCTATCCAACTTTCGTGCTGGCGACTGACGGCGAGGTTTGTACACTACACAGAATAACTTGGCTGACTCTCTATACACCCGGGCAACCTTGACGGCCTAGGGCCGATTGAGGGGTTGGTGGATCCACTGAAGTAAAGAGAGCAGCACGAAGTCATTATACCTCAGCAGGAATACAACCTGGTGGGTGTAGATAGACCTAACTCTGCTGCGCTTACGCATTACTCGATTAGACGCCAGGAGCAACGACCGCGGTTGACGAGACCAGCCGACGTCCACTGTAAAAAGTCAGTAGCTGCTCTGTATGATGGAGAGGGGTAGACTTCCCAACAGGATCCAGGAAACAGGCAGGAGAGGCGACGAGAGGGACGATAAGGGCGGCGCGTGGTTGACGAGACCGTCTAACCTGACGTCCACTGTACAAAAGTCAGCAGCTGCCCTATACAAAGGGGAGGGGTAGACTTCCCAACAGGATCTAGGTAACAGGTAAGAGAGGCGACGGTAATGGCGATAGGGGCGACGATCGTGGTTGACGAGACCATTGGACCTGACGTCTACTGTATAAAAGTCAGTAGCTGCTCTATATGATGGGGAGGGGTAGACTTCCCAAC